>JAHLJS010000001.1:48839036-49168065 GCA_038502445.1 Eremochloa ophiuroides
CCTGAACTCCACCAAATAAGCCTTGCATATCCTTGAGAGTCTTTTTATTTACTTCCTGTCGGGTAAGTCTAGCTGAGTTCATTTGAGTACTCAGGGTTTTATTCCCAATGTTGCAGGAGGAATACTTCGTTGCCTAAAAGAGCTACTTCCATCCTTCGGGAGAGGATGACTAGACCTTGGGCAAGGTCATGTTATCTATCTCATCTATGTTGCTGTGACTTGTCGGTACTTGGCACTGTATGATGAGCTTAAGTGTGTGTAAATCTATTTCGTTTCCGCAACTGAACTTTTATGTAAAGTCTATCTCGTACTCTGATGTAATTGAACTATGTGCGAATCTATGTATCATGTGTATGTGTGCTGCTGAGTTTCTGCGATCCTTGGGTAAGTGCTGTGTAAAAGTTTGAAATCCTTCGAGATTTCACGAACTACCGGGTTTATATTGGCTCAAGTGTGGCTTGATAGCTGTGTAAACAGCTGTCGCTGTACTTGTGCTCGTATAAATTGATCGGTTCTGTTACACAAATCAAGCAATTGAAGAATGGCACATTTGTGAGTCAAAGCAAGTATATCAAGGACATGGTGAAGAAGTTTGGATTGCAAAATGCAAAAGCAATCTCAACACCAATGGGCACAAGTGGAAGCTTGGAACCGGATGTAGAAGGTGAATTGGTTGATCAAAAGCAATATCAATCAATGATTGGTAGTCTACTTTATATGACCGCTTCTAGGCCGGATGTGATGTTTAGTGTGTGCATGTGCGTAAGATATCAAGCCTCTCCAAGAGAAAGTCATTTGAAGGCAACTAAAAGAATAGTGAGATACTTAAAGAGCACACCGAACATTGGTTTGTGGTATCCCAAGGGCTCCAACTTCACATTGATAGGTTATGCGGATGCGGACTATGCCAGTTGCAAAATTGATAGACAGAGCACTTCCGGTACATGTCAACTCTTGGGATAGTCACTAGTTTCATGGTCATCCAAAAAGCAAAATAGTGTTGTACTTTCTACCACCGAAGCTGAATACATTAGTGTGGGAAGTTGTTGTGCACAATTACTTTGGATGAGACAAACCTTGAAGGACTATGGATTGAAATTCAACAAGGTTCCATTGCTTTGTGACAATGAAAGTGCGGTGAAGATCACAACCAATCCGGTGCAACATTCAAGAACCAAACACATAGATGTGAGGCACCATTTCATAAGAGATCACCAAGCAAAAGGAGATATTGCAATCACAAGTGTAAGCACCGAAGATCAACTAGCCGACATATTCACCAAGCCACTTGATGAAGCTAGATTTTGCAACCTAAGGAATGAATTGAACATACTTGACTACTCCAACATGTGTTGATGCACTTCATGAATATCTTATGACATGTCTATTCTCCAAGCAAGGCAAAGGTATCATTATTTGTCATGTGCACTCATACTTTGCTAGGACTTGCTAGATCATATAGATATGATTTTGTTCTCTCTAAGTCATTGAAAGCTAAAATGGTTTTGAAGTCTATATGGCATCACTATTGCTTGGTTGATTGCTTGATCTAGTGATGGCATATAACTTGTTCATGGGGATGCAAACCTAGTGTTGAATCTAAGTTAAATGAGTAACTAAGTGCTTAACTCAACATAGTCAAGATAACCCCGAGTGGCATGAAGAAGCTTGTCTTTGGTTCAAACCGAGTTAAGACACTTGTACACATTTGCTAGATTGAACCAAAATTTGACTACAAAGGTCTCTCATTCCATTAACTTGACCCTTTTGTGGTACTTGATGCCAAGGGGGAGAAAGCACAAAGATAAAATGACAAAGGGGGAGAGATCTTCGCGATGAACCATCATTGGGCCGATGATGGAAGAGCAATAGGCCAAAGTAAAGGGATCAAAAATTTGAATCATAACCTTTACTTAAGATAAGCTCACCTTAAGGGGGAGCAAACTCATGAACTTGGTTGTTGCATTTGGAATGTGCACTCACATATGATTGATGCACTTGCATATGTTTTTACATTCTATTGCCATGTTCTTGAGTGGAGTATGCTAGTATAGAATTGTTTGATGACTTGATAACTAGCATGCTTAGGTGGTAGTTAGATGATCTTGTACTTTACAAGTGGTCTTACAAGTGGTTCTTGAGCATTGCCTATAATGTTGATCTCACGGTATGTTCAAGTTTTGTGATCATCTAGTTATCAAAAGTGCTAAGGATGGAGATTTCCGCAACATCGATATGAAATTTTCAATCGGTATCACGCTTCAAAGGTTTATCCTAACCATCCTAGCACATCTTGGTGGAAATTTACTCTCTATATATGCATATCTGCAAGCTTTCAAATCCAAACTCATGCACATATGTAGGGGGAGCTAAATAGCCACCAAACCGAATTTGTGTTGTTTGTTCTTTCCAAAAACATGACAATCTTGTTTGGACAAGCTCACAAGTTCAAAAATAAACTTAACTCTTATCTTTGTAAGGGATGTCGTCAATTACCAAAAAGGGGGAGATTGAAAGCCCTAGTTTGGTTTTGATAATTAATGACATCCTAAGGACTAACCTATGTTGCTAAGTGATGGCAAGGTTTAGGTTGGTCAAACCATGGAGTGTGGAGCCTAGGAGACTATGTTGATCAAGATGGCTCTACCATGGATCAAGTGAATAAGAAGTGAGGTGATCAAGTGTTAAGCAAAGGCATGGAGGCAAAGGTATAACCTCAAATAGGCTTTTCTTTAAGTGATCAAGACACCTAGAGGGTGTGATCACATTTAGGATAAATAGCCGACTATTAAGGGGAGAACGAGTGTTGGATTACTTTCAAGTGCTCTAGGTTGCATCTCATGTGCATTGATCCAACCAACCTAGAGAACATCTTTGAAAACCCTTGAAAAATGTTTGCAAAATGCTAACACACTGTGCACAAGTGTTGAAGACCTTGAGTGTTAGCACATAGAAGCAAGGGGTGAGAAATAGACTTGAAAAACCCTGAGAAGTGAGCGTCGGACTATGTAGAGGGGCAGCGTCGGACCATTGAGTAGAGTCCGACGCCTAACCCTAGTTCTGGCTAATGGCGAGCGTCGGTCGCTCAGTAAACGAGCGTCGGACCATTGCCCACTCCAGTCCGACGGTGCCAAGCAGCGAGGTGTGACGCGTGGCGCAATCTGAGAGCGTCGGACGCTGAAGCTTAGTCCGACGCCGAGCATCGGACTCCGTCCGACGCAGTTTTCTTGGTTTCAAACCTCTCTGGAAGTGTCGGACTATACGTTTCGTTGGTCCGATGGTGTTCGTTTAATAGTCCGACGGTACGCGTGTAATGTACTGGGAATAGGGCGTCGGACGGAGCACTTTGGTCCGGTGCCCACCGTCCGACGGTCCGCAGTTGGGCGCGAGCAGTAGCCGTTGCGATCCAGCGGCTGTGGTTGAATCGAGCTAACATGTGGCGAGATCTAGAGCGTTGGACGCTAACGCTTGGTCCGACGCTGTCGGTCCGACGGTCGGTCCGACACCCCGAAAAGCGTGTTAACGGCTGTTTTTCAGTGGGTAACGGCTAGGATTGCACTTAGGGGTATTTATACTTCTTCCCTGGTCACTTGGTGACAACCCTTGCACTCTTGAATCATTTGCATACTCTTTGTGAGCATCCAAAGCCTCCCACTCACTCATTTGATCATCTCTTGTTCATCCATTTGAGTTGAGTGATCGTCAAGTGCATCATTGCTTAGTGATTTGCATTCTAGAGCACTTGAGAGCAAGCCAAGGCTGAGTTCTTATTCTCTTGGGACATTGCCATGTCCCTAGCAGCTTGGAGGTGATTCCGGTGTGAGGTTGATTGGTGTTTGTTCAAGCCCACATCGAGGTGATTGATTGTGAGAGGTTTTGTGGTTATCCTCGGTGGAGTGCCAAAACCAACTCTAGTGGATTGCTCATGGTTGATAGCCACTTCTCTTGTGTTGGTGAGCGGCTCCCGGTGAGGGATTGGCGTGTGAAGCCTAGCTCGCAATCCACCAAGGAAGACCGGTGCCACAACGAGGAGTAGCGTGACGGTGATCACGTGAACCTCGGTAAAAAATCGAGTGTTCTTTGTCTTCTCCACCATCGAGTGGACTTTTGTCTTTCCGGTATTCTATTGGGTTTGATCTCTTGGTTTTCATATTGGATATCTCCCGGTGATTGGTCTTCACGGCGTGCGGACTTCACTTCAATCAAGCCCATTGGTACAATCCTCTCGATCTCTCTTCCTTGCGCTTACTACTTGCTTAGGTGCCATCTCCTTAGGTTCGGAGGAGTTGGTTTCTTGCGTGTTGAAGTGATAGGTGGCTTGCATAGAATAGTCTAGAGCTAGCGCTTTGTCTCGCTTGCTTATCTACTAACGTGTGGTCTAGTATTTTGCTAGAATTTTTAATAGGCTATTCACCCCCCTCTAGCCTATACGGTCCTTTCAAAGAGGTCAGACGTTCTTGTTCGAGCGTGTCGATGTCATCTGCTCATGTGCCGTCAGATATTTCTTCGTTGTAGTTCTCAATTCTAGGAGCTCGGAAAGCGACGTTGGCTGGTAGCACTGCTTCTGATCCGTAGACCATAAAGTACGGAGATACACCAGTATTGCAACTAGGCTGTGTCCTCAAACCCCAGACGACAGCTGGCAATTTTTTGATCCAGTTTCCTGGGCTTCTTTCGACGACTTCATGTAAGCGCTTCTTGAGGGCATCGAGGAACACTCCGTTAGCTCTTTCGACTTGTCCGTTAGCTCGAGGGTGAGCCACCGAGACATACTTTACCACAATGCTCCTTTCATCGCAGAAATCCTAAAACTCACTTCCAGTGAAGGTAGTTCTGAGGTCGGTGATGATGCTGTTCGAAAGGCCAAAACGATGAGAGATGTCGTTGAAGAATTCTGCAGCCTTGGCCGCTGTTGCCTTCACCAATGGCTTGTATTCAATCCAAGAATTTGTCGATGGCGACGTATATGCAGCAGTAGCCCCCTTTAGCTGCCTTGAAAGGGCCTATCATGTCGAGTCCCCAATGTAGCGAATGGCCAGGATGCAGGTATGGTATGTAGCTCCTGCGCTGGGACATGTATCTGCTTTGCAAAAAACTAGCACGCCTCATAGTGTCATACAATCTTTTCGGCGTCCTGGACGGTAGTAAGCCAGTAAAATCCAGCTCGAAAAGCTTTGCCGACCAGGGGCGTGAAGCTGCGTGGTTGCCGCACATGCCTCCATGTACTTCTTAGAGTATCTTAATGCCCTCTTCGCGCGTGACGTACTTCTGGAATACATCGCTCTTAGCGTTTTTACGCATGAGCCTGTTGCCCACGAGGACGTAGTTCTTGGACCGTCTCACAAGGCGTTCTGCTTCAATCTTGTCTTCAGGGATTTTGGCCTCGAGAAGATAGGCAATGAAGGGTGCCCTCCAATCATCCATAGGATCCGAGATGCAGGCTGCTACCTGACCGGACGGATGCGCTTCGACCTCTTCCTCTTCAGGGATGGAGGCGTGGATCAAGTCTTGGACGAAGACACCGGAAGGAATATCGGCGCGCGATGAACCGAGCTTAGATAGCTCGTCGGCTGCTTGATTTTCTGCTCGGACGACGTGGTGAAGCTCAGTGCCCAAGAATTTTCCTTCGAGTTTTCTGATTGCGGCGACGTGGGTGTCCATCTTCTCACTGTTACAGTCCTAATCTTTATTCACCTGGTTGATGACCAAGGCAGAGTCCCCATACACCATCAGCCGTCGGATGCCGAGTTCGGAAGCGATCTGTAGGCCAGTGGATGGCAGCTTCGTATTCGGCTGCATTGTTGGAGGCTTTGAAATAGATTCTTAATACGTAACGGAGGCGTTCACCGGTCGGTGATATGAGTACACCGGCACTAGCGCCACCAATGCTGAGGGATCCATCAAAATGCATCGTCCAATGTTCCTCATGCTTGGTTGGTACTTGCTCATGCACTTCCTTCCATTCGGCGATGCAGTCGGCCAACACCTGAGACTTCGTTGTTCGGCTGTGGAACTCCAGAGAATAAGTCCCCAGTTCCACGGCCCATTTCATGATTCTGCCGTTGGCATCTTTGTTGCATAGGATGTTGCCGAGAGGATGTTGGGTGACCACTATGATTTTATGAGCCTCAAAATAATGGCGGAGCTTGCGTGATGTGACGAGGATAGCGTAAATCAGCTTCTGGACCGTCGGGTAGCATGCTTTGGACTTGTTTAGAACTTCGCTGATGAAATAAACTGGTCACTGAACTAGATATGTATGACCGTCTTCCTCCCGTTCGACGATTACCGCTGTGCTGACAACATTGCTTGTTGCGGTGATGTAGAGGAGCAGATTTTCATCCTTCTTGGGAGCTATAAGGAGTGGGGGATGTACCAGGAACTACTCCAAGTTCTTGAAGGCCTGGTCGGCTTCTTCCGACCAGACAAATTTTTCGCCTACCTTGAGGAGTTTGAAGAAGGGGAGGCCTTTTTCGCCTAACCTGGAGATGAATCGGCTTAGGGCCGCCATGCATCCGGTGAGCTTCTGAACATCTTTGACGTTGGTCAGAGGCTTCATTCTCGTGACCGCCTTGATCTTTTCTGAGTTGGGGAGGATGCCTCGTTTGCTAACGATGTTGCCGAGCAGATTGCCCGATGGTACGCCAAAGATGCACTTGGAGGGGTTCAGTTTCCATTGGAATTCATCCAACTTCTTGAAGACTGCTTCAAGGTTGGAGACGAGGTCTTCCACCTTCTGGGTTTTGATAACGACGTCGTCGACATAAGTTGCAGCGATGTCGGGAATGATATCCTTGAGGCATGCCTAGATGGCCCGCTGGTATGTCGCGCCAGCGTTCTTCAGGCCAAAGGACATGGTCTTTTAGCAGTAGGCCCCAAAGGGCGTAATGAAGGAGGTTTTCTCCTGGTCTTCTTCCTTCAAGGCGATCTGATGATAGCCGGAGTAGCAGTCGAGCAAGCTGAGTAGCTCGCAACCGGCTATGGAGTCGACGACTTCATCGATACGGGGGAGACCGAAGGGGTCTTTAGGGCAGTGTTTGTTGAGATCAGTGTAATCAACGCACATTCTCCATTCATTGTTCTTTTTTCTTACAAGGACCGGATTGGCTAACCAATCAGGATGATACACCTCTTTCATAAGGTCAGCAGCTAGGAGCCGAGCTATTTCTACCCTAATAGCCTCCTTCTTGTCTGGAGAGAAACGCCGGAGCTTCTGCTTGACGGGCTTGGCGGTCTTCGAGACTTTCAAGGAGTGCTCGATCAGCTCCCTCGGTATGCCAGGCATGTCCACGGGTTTCCACGCGAAAACGCTGACTGCTCTCTGAGGAAGCTGACGAGTGCGTCTTCCTATTTGGGATCGAGATCTGCCCTGATGCGAGTAGTTTTACTCGGGTCACTGGGGACGAGGACGATGTCCTTTGTCTCCTTGCTCTTGGTAGTAGCTCTGAGCAGGGTATTCTCTGGGATGATCTGTTCTTCGAGCGCCAACTTCTGTGTGTCCACCACGCACGTATTCATCAGGATGGAGACGTTGGTGGCTTCTGCCATGGCGATCGCCTCCTTTTCGCAGTCGTATGCAACTTGGAGGTTGGAGCGGACCGTGAGGATGACAGTCTTTGTCGGCATCTTCATGACGAGGTAAGTATAGTTGGGGATGGCCCCAAACTTAGCCAAAGCTGGACGACCGAGTATGGCGTGGTACGCGGCGTCGAAGTCGGCCACTATGAAGTCGATGTGCTCGACGCGGTAGCACTGCGGTGTCCCAAACTAGACAGGCAGATTGATCTATCCCAGGGGGTAGGAGGGTTGCCCTGGGACAATTCCCCAAAATCGAGCCGTGGTTGGCTCCAAATCTTCTGCTCGGAGTCCAAGCTCTTTGGTGGCTCCTGAGAACAAGATGTTGAGGTCGCTGCCACCGTCGATCAGCACCTTGCGGAAGCGTGTCTTGTGTATCACTGGGTCGAGGATCAGTGGGAAGCGCCCTAGGTATGGGATCTCCATCCACTGGTCTTCTCTGCTGAAGGTGATGGCCTTGTGAGACCAAGGGGAGAATCTCGGGTTGGTGATGGGAGCGTCATGGTTGGCGACGGAGTTGATGTGTCTGGCGATGAGCTTCTGCTGTCTCTTCGACTCCATGGCTATGCGGCCACCAATGATCATGGAGACCGTGCGATGAGCTTCAGTGAAGCCTGGAGGCTGGTCGTTGTTGTCATCGCGCTTATCTCTCTCGGACTCAATGCGAGCCCTCTTCTTGTCTTCTTCTTGGAACGCCCGGGAGAAGCCATAGCATTCCCTCATGGTATGCTTATGGAATTTGTAGATCGGGCATTGACTGTCGAGGAGCTTGTCATAAGCTTCTTCGTAATTACGCTTCGGAGCTGGTCGGGTGTTGTAGACTTGGTAGTGGTGACGTCTTTCTCCAGCTCTGGAGCCTTCTGGTTCATCGTGGCGACGTCGATCGGAGCGAAGTTGGTCACGGCGATCGCGCTCGCCACGGTGATGGTCTCGCCGAGCTCCTCGTTCATCATGGCGCCGATCAAATCGGTGGTCGGAGTCCTTGCGGCATGGTCGGTCGGGGAAGTGGAGATGACTATGAACGGAGTGGCGGGCCACTTTGCTTCCTTCGGCGTACTTATTGGCGATGCGCAGCATCTCGGCGATGGAGTCTGGTCTGCTACGGTACAACTTCCTCTGGAGGTCCTCATCAGGCCGGAGGCCACGTATGAAAGCGGAGATAGCCTCGGCATCCGTGACGCCTGGAATGTTATTTCTGGTTTCTGAGAAGTGCCGAATATAATCCCGCAATGATTCTCGTGACGACTGCTGAATCTTCTCCAGATCATATTTTATGCCAGGCTGCTTGCAAGTGGCGCTGTAGTTGTTGATGAATTGTTCCCGCAGCTGGTCCCAAGTATCGATGGAGTTCGGCTTTAGGCTCAGCAGCCAATTATTGCCGGATGTGTTGAGCATAAATGGCAAGTAGTTCGCCATGACGTCGGAGTTCCCCCCAGTGGCTTTGACCGCGACCTCGTAGACGGTAAGCCACTTGGTGGGGTCGGCAGTGCCGTCGTAGGTCTCGACGCAAATGACCTTGAAGTTCAGCGGCCAACGTACCGCCTAGAGTTCTGCCGCGGAGGGAGTCCTGGAGCGCTCTTGTCGTTGACCGGGGGGCCGTGCGCCTCATCATATTCCTTGCGGCGCTCTGTCTCTGCTGAGTGCTTGGCTTCCCTCCGATTCTCGATATGCCCCCAGAGATCTCTGGTCTTCGGCTTTCCCGGAGGTCGGGTGTAACACCTCTGGTGTTACGGTTAATTAAAACCTGCCATGTCATCATCATTGCATGTAAATCATCCTGCATAAACTCATTAACAAAATTGATTTTGTTCCAACATGTGATTTTACATAAGTTCTTAAGAGTGATTTGTTATGTAAATGTTTGGGTTTTGTATGTTATTATCTAAATTGAATTGGGTAACAAAAAGAAAAATCAATTATAAACCTTTAAGCAGACCTAAAATCCTAAACCAAAAACTAAGCATAATTTGGTGTTGGGCCTTAAACAAAAGTTGTAAATCTTTAAAAGTTAAGCAACTTCTATTTTGGGAAATTTTGAAGTTATTAAAAATAATTTCAAATAAAATCTTAATTTAGGTTTTAAAGTTTAAACTTGAAATACGAGTTCAAAAACTAGTAGGAATTTGGCGATGGTCCTTTAATGAAAGTTTTAGCCCTTACAAAATGGAACAACTTTCATGTTTATAGATTTTAAAGTTTACTTGTAGAAATTTAAATTTAAAACCCAATTAGTGTTTGTTTAATAAAATATAAAATGCCATTTCAAAAATATCAAGAATTAGGGCAAACTAATTTAGTGAAAGTTGTAAGGCTTTTTAAATTGAATAACTTTGGTATTTGGGGATTTTGATGTTATGCAGTGAGATTTCAAAATAAACTCCAATGAGTGTTTTGAAATTTGAAATTTAAATGCTATGTCAAAAACTATGAAGAATCTGACAAAACTCCTTTAATAAAAGTTGTAGGATTCAACAAGTGGAACAACTTTCATATTTACAGATTTTCATGTTGTTGAGAAAAGTTTGGAGAATTTTATTGAATTGCAAATCAATTTCAAATTCAAGTTTTACCCCCTTTTAAATAGTTTCAAAACTAGGCAGAATTTGGACATGATTCAAAAAGCAAAGTTGAACTTCACAAAATTTTACACAACTTTTACTTTTGGAGATTTTACAGTTGCTACAGGAAATAGGGAGTAATTTAACAAAATAGCTTTTGACCCTACTGCTACAGTACCCTGGGGGGGTCCCCTGTTTTTCTTCCCGGCCGTGCACGCGCGTGCGCGCGAGGCGCGCTGCCGCCGTCCGGCCGGCAGGCTCGCTGTCGACGTCGCGGCGTGGGTCGATGGGGGCCCCGGACGCGTCCCAAACCTGACCGCTTCGTTCCCTTCGGCTATAAAACCCCGTGGACGGCTCCTTCGCCATTTCTCCCGCCACCGTTCACCGGCGAGCTCGGTCTCGAGGTGAAATTCGTCATCCTTAAACCACTGCAAGCCTCTCCATCTTCCCGATTGATAACCCACTTCTTTGCGCATCGATTCCACCACTCGTCTCGTGCTCTGGTGCCTTGTTGGCCTCGGCACGCCATTGCCACCGTCGCGGTCGCGCAGAGCGCCGCCGTGGATCTCGCCGTCGCCACCTGCTCGTTTGGGTGAGCTCTGGGACTTGAGATGGTGCGCATCAGTGTCTTCTCGACCGGTAGTTTCTCATGTGCGTGTTGGTTCGTTCTCTGTTCCTCTAGGTTTGCCGGGACGGGGACTCGCCGTCGTGTCCAAGCTGCCGCACCTGCCACCGCCGCCACGCTCGCCTTCACGCTCCGTCTCGGTCTCCACCAACTGTTGGGTTAGCTTCGTGGTGAGCCCCTCGTTCGATTCCGCGCCTAATCTCCCACTTTTCCAACTCACCCTCGCCGGAGTGTGCCACGCCGCCGCCGCCGAGCCGCCGCGAGCGCGGTCGTGTCCGCTCCGAGCATCAAACCTAGTCCTATCTTACATCGTTGGGTTCGGGGAAGAGTTTTAAGCATGGTGGTGTCTTCGGTTGGGTCTCCCGACTCGCCGGTGGCGAGAGCCGCGCCGGTCGTCGCGTGCGCGCGCGTGCTCGCGCCTGCGCGGGGTGGAAGAAAGGGCTGGCAGGCTGGCCCCGCCTGTTAGCGACTGGGAGAAGAGAGGGAGTGAGCGCGGGCGGTGCTGGGCCGATTTCCCCGAGCTGGGCCGGCTTCGGGC
Source organism: Eremochloa ophiuroides (assembly GCA_038502445.1). Taxonomy (NCBI): domain Eukaryota; kingdom Viridiplantae; phylum Streptophyta; class Magnoliopsida; order Poales; family Poaceae; genus Eremochloa; species Eremochloa ophiuroides. The sequence continues at coordinate 48,850,333 of JAHLJS010000001.1, forward strand.
CATTTTTAGTCTTTCTATTTTTCAAGTGTTTTCAAATGCTTTTCTATTTTAATTTTAAAATGAATAGTGTTCTGTTTTGTTATTTTTGTATAATTATTTCTAAGTGTCCAAAAATAATGAAATTAATTTTGTGTGCTCTCCATTATGTGTAAAATTTTATAAAATGATTAGTTATGCATTTAGAACACTATCTAAAGTTTATAAAAATTTCTAGATTAATTAATAAATGGATCTTTAATGAATTTCAATAATTTTTCTGTAGCTCCAAAAATCATAAACATTATTATGCTACTATTTTAGACTAAGACCTTTATGCTAATAAAGTTTTGGCTCAAGTGGAATTAATTTAATTACTAGTTAATTAAAATAGGGTTAATAATTAATAAAATAATTAGAAATGAAATTAACCCTAGGGCTTGTGTGACTTTATGATTGATTGTGGTTCTAGGTCCAAACCCCTATGACCTCGAACACCATAGCCTAGTATAGTTATGCCTAGCTTGTATAGAGAGTCATGCTCAAGGTTAGGATTTGTTTGTTGTTATTTTCATGCACCGTCATTTCATGTGCATCGCATTCATGCATTCATTATGCACACGTGTAGTGATCGCGAATCCGGAGGTGCCAGTGGAGGTGACTACTGAGGAACCACTCCAGAGTCCGTGCAAGGTTTTGTCGTCAAGCAACAGGCAAGCCCCGGTGCATTTGCCCCTCCTTGTTATTTAAAAATATTTATCACTTGAGTTAATCTACTGCATTAGGTTAATAGGAGTTGAGTGATAACCTATTGATGCATTACCTTTCCTTGACCACATATTATACCTAAGACCCTGCTTTAGTTAAAGTATTAAAAAATGCTTAGTCATGCTTAATGATAGAGTTGCAAAAATGCTATTTTGAAAACTGTGATGGTATGGAACAAATGAATCATTTTATGGGATTGGTATTGTCCTCGTTTGGTGATGGTGTACTTGGCCAGTCCATTATCATCAACATGGATGGGTTTTCCCGTTTGGTTGGCCAACTGCTTGGGTTAGAGTCCCAACCTTCGTCGCCATCGGGAAAGGGATGTGAAAACCGGGTAGTTACCAGTGTACTTGGGTTAGAGTCCCAATGCATGGTTTCTAACGGAAAAATATTAGGGACCATTCGTTGTCGGCCTGCTGTGATCATGACTTTCCAACTAGCCACATACTACGGAAAGCCTCTGACTCCGGTGGCTCTACTGCTGGAACCGACAACCACGCACTGGGAGTGGAGAGATGGCGAGAGTAGCGTGTACCCTCGTGGCCGTCGTGCCTGGAGACTAGAGGGGTACTGTGCTCTCGGGTGGCGCAGGACCGGTTCCGGGGTATGAAAAGCCGTGGTAGGCGGGGTTGGCATATGCAAGCTTAAGTGCTACATATGCAGTGTGGATAGGGATCCCCAGCTAGGTACTTCTGGATTCGAATCGACGTTGCTCCTCGGTTAATGGAGACATGATCCTCACACTTACAGCGAAGAGTGGTTCGGAACTAGGATGTTTTTGAATGGACGAAGTAAATGAAAGAAGGTTGAAATTTGAGAAGGAACTTGGAGATATGGTTAATATTAATAATATTATTGAGACAAAATACTGAAATAGGATTAGTATTGCTTTTCCGCAAAATCCTTTGACTCTTGCTAAGCCTTACCTTGACTCCCCTCAGCCTGCATTCCTGAGTCTAATTTTACACCTTTAGTCGGGTAAGTCTTGCGGAGTACCCCATGTACTCAGGGTTTGTTAACCCCCTGTTGCAGGTAAGTTGAGTAAACAGTTCTACGAAGGATCGTGCCGGTCATTGGATCGTACATGGATGAAGATGTGTATATAATGAAACCCTTGGGCAGGGTGTTTAGTTGTATACAGCTACTCCACTGCGAAACTCTGGTTTGGGGATAATGTAATTGTAATCTATGTTTAAGTAATACTTCCGCACTCTTTACTCTGATTCAAATTATTTGTGTAAACTGTTGTAATACTTGCAAGGTCTTTACAACGAGATCCTCGGGGAAATTAGGGTTTCCTATGAAACCCGACGGGTCACCTAAGTCAAAGGGAACTCGTGCAGACTAGTCAATGGTCCTTAGGGACGATGACGTGGCACGTGGGCCCTATGATTAAGGCGGTTCCGTCACAGGTGGTATCAGAGCATTTCATTGTAAGGTACTTGCAGTATTACTTTACAAAGACTTCAAAAGGATTTCGAATGAATAAAATTGATGGGGTAGTTTGGTCCGAGTTGTTTCCGAACTTTCCTCATTCATTCTATAGTATCTTTCCTCGATTACTTCTATAGATCTATAGTTAGGTTTTGAGCTTAGTAGTGGATTAGCACCTTAAGTATGCCCTATGTTTGAAAACGTTGAGTGCATGTCACTCTAATAATTAAGTTAATCGGTATATTACGTATATGTCAGGGTATCCTGGCTTGCGTTGGAACGCTCATGCATCATGACATTACAACTATTAGTAATACCCCCGATATAAATTAAATCTCTACTTTCTAAAATAAAGCATGTTTCCAAATGTATATTTTGTTAAAAACAAATTCTTACCTTTCTTTTCAATAGATGGATCCCCAAGACCCTACCACTGGAATCGACGAATGTCTGGCTATGTTCGGAACTCCTACGGTGTTGTGGCAGTTACTTCAGGAAGTAGGCTACTCGAAACCACCAAAGTATCGTTGGTCCCGTACTGTTGTCCTTGGTCGGCCGTGGTACGAAGTGTCACTTCGGATCCCAGCTTGTACCACCGCTCCATTTTGGCCAGCTTGGGAAGCACAGGCAGAAGGTATGAGTCCTTGGGAAGGAGCTCAGGCTACAGCATTGGAAGTCCTGAGAAAGATCTGCTTCAGGTGTCAGAAGGAAGTCAGGGTTTCTACTCTGAGAATGTTTCCATCAGAAGTCCCAGGGAATTGGGATGGTCTTCAACGACAAGCTAAGCAATTGGAAGAAAAGTCTGATCAGCAGGATCCCATATTGGTAGCCACTACTCGAGCTATGCTAGCTGTCCTTAACCTCCATCTCACCCGTGAGCAAGGACGCGAGGAGTGGCAGGAACTTTACTCCGAGTGTTATGAAGCACTCAAGAGTACCGAACTCAAAAAGAAGAAGGCAAATAAGAAAGCCTTAAAGTGGCAAGAGGCTGCTCAGATCAGTGATGTGGAAAAGATCGGTTTGGACGTCCAGGTGGAAGCACTCGAAGCACAGCGACAAGCAGACCAGCACCGCATAGAAGAACTAGAGAGTCTGGTGGATAGTCTTCACCTTCAGACAGGACTTCTCATCCAGCAGCGCGAAGAAGCTCATTCTTATGCCGTAATGGCAAGAGAAGGTCTTAGAGAGACCGTTGGATATCTGCAGCATCAGGATGCGATGTTTTGGGGCCTGCATAATACCTATCAGCAACAACTTCAGGCAGCCCATCAGAACCTTGCTGATCTGCAACGAGAAGTGCAAATGCTCCATGCCATGAACGATCCAATTCCAGATATAGAGGTTCCAGCAGCTGACCATCAGGAATTGTCTGGTTCAGCAGAGAATGCCGATGAAGAGTTTGAGGAAGTAGCTAGTGACTCAGAATCAGAAGTAGTGAGTGGTCGAGTCGATTAGTATATGAAGCTAAGTAGTCTCCTAGACCCAGTGTCAGATCAGGTCAAGTCTGAGGTTAAGTGTCCTGGTAATCCAAAACCCTGTGTCGGTAGAGAAACTGGTGTAATGGTAGTTCCATAAGTTGGAGTAAGTCGACCTAAACTAGTAGTCAAGGTGAACTAATGTGTAAACCTCGGATAATCCTATGTCATCGGCCAGATCATTTTATACTTAAGTTTATGAGTGTTACGTGTGTTCAACAGTTGGTCAATTTTGTTATAGGACTAGGTTTTGCCATCATCGCTAAACTTCGCTCCATAAGTTTCTAGTCCTTGGGAAACTCCTGGATGCACTCATTCACTGTTTCAAATCGACACAAAACTTTGGCTAATCCTTGATTTAATAAATCCATTGATGTAAAAAAAAAATTTTATCTTCTCTTTTCAAAACATTGCTATTTCTTTGAAAGCTATTGTAATTGTAGTCTATGGGATATCGTGCTCCAAGACCGTGACACAGCGTCGAAATCTGGGGTCTCCTATGGATCACGACCATGGGAAATTACTGCCGGACGTTCGCTATTGTCAAGGTTGATGGTCATGATCCTAGCCTGCAATTAATGTGCTTTCACTCCTTTTTTTCAAATAACTTTTACAAGAATTCGTATCCATATTTCTTCATGAGTTTCAAAATCCTTTTGCTCTTTATAACTATATCAAAACTCACTTTGAGAATCCACATCTGATCTCTCCGAATTCTTAAGATCCTTTGTCTTTGCAATCATCTTAATTTCATCTGATAGAATAACAGGAACCAATTTGGAAAAGATACCTAAGATCCAATCACTTGGAAGTGGTATCTGTGATCCGCTGAAGATTCCATGTTGTTTTATCGATTCTTGGTTATTTATAAATATCTTGACATCTATTTTGAAAATTCACTTCGACGAAAACTTTATGATGCACTTAAATTCGCCTACAGACTCAGGATGAAAACCTAGCACTAGACCATGACTTTTATCTGCATACGTGTCATGCCTTGATCCGACACGTATCTCTCATTTAAATCCAACACGTTATTCCAGAATCGTTATGCCCATAGTGATGTCATGACCTGCGACCACGGTACTGCGTCGAAACCTAGGGTCTCTCACGTGCCATGGCCACGCCGAGATTCCGCTAGGCACGCGTAAGTATCAAGGTCTAGGGCTGTGACATACTGTAGCTTCGCACCCTATAAAGTTTCCTTGTCTGCACTATATGTAGAAACAAATTCATCTTGCTATGATGTAACATGATCTGCGGCTGCGATACAATATAGCAACCTGGGATCTCCTGTGACTCACAATCACATGAGATTCTGATGGGTATATGCTCGTATCAAGGTCTGTGGTCATTGTACATCATAGATACAGTCGATTTATTTTTCTCTTTTACCGAGGTTACTTTGATTGTGTTCTATGATGGTGTCTCGACCCGCGACTATGGTGCCGTGTCAAAACTTGGAATCTTCTGTGAACTCCAGTCACATAAGACCCTACCAGGGTACACACTGGTATCGTAGTCGGCACTCCTGAATCATCGTAGCTCGCAATTAATGTGCCTCACTCTCCTTGAAACCCACCCTTAAAAGATATTCCTCGCAAGGGTTGTATTTCGAAGAAATAAGGTTTCAAGTTTTTAGTGTTGAGAAACAACTGATTAGGTCAAATAAGAATCTTCCTCATAACAGGAAGAAAGAGAAGTATGGACTAGTAGCTTATCAACTCAAGTGTCTGAACACTTGTCAGCTGCATAGGCTGTATTTCATGTGACACCACTCGAGGAGTAACTTCAAGTGTCAAATCGGGTTATTGATTTGGTAGGAGTGGAATTGGACTAGATCTGACGCACTCCGAATACTCGGTGTGGGTCATAAACCAATAAGAGATCGTGTTACTCAAAGGACTTCAACAGGATGAAGCACAAGTATGTTGGAATCAGTCTTCAGAAAAAAAAAAGTTACCCGAGAGACCAGAGAATTTCTCACCCAAAAACATTCTTAAGTTCTTAGCTCATCATTAAAAATAATTTACCCCTTTCAAGTCCTACAAAGTGTAAGATCCCTACTTGCTCTACAGTCAAGATTTGAAAAGTATTTTCTTGACACATTTTCTTTTCCATTACTTAACCTAAGGCTCTAGCCGTTTCTAAAATCTCGGGACGAGATTTTTTTTAGGGGGGAAGGCTGTAACACCTCTGGTGTTACGGTTAATTAAAACCTGCCATGTCATCATCATTGCATGTAAATCATCCTGCATAAACTCATTAACAAAATTGATTTTGTTCCAACATGTGATTTTACATAAGTTCTTAAGAGTGATTTGTTATGTAAATGTTTGGGTTTTGTATGTTATTATCTAAATTGAATTGGGTAACAAAAAGAAAAATCAATTATAAACCTTTAAGCAGACCTAAAATCCTAAACCAAAAACTAAGCATAATTTGGTGTTGGGCCTTAAACAAAAGTTGTAAATCTTTAAAAGTTAAGCAACTTCTATTTTGGGAAATTTTGAAGTTATTAAAAATAATTTCAAATAAAATCTTAATTTAGGTTTTAAAGTTTAAACTTGAAATACGAGTTCAAAAACTAGTAGGAATTTGGCGATGGTCCTTTAATGAAAGTTTTAGCCCTTACAAAATGGAACAACTTTCATGTTTATAGATTTTAAAGTTTACTTGTAGAAATTTAAATTTAAAACCCAATTAGTGTTTGTTTAATAAAATATAAAATGCCATTTCAAAAATATCAAGAATTAGGGCAAACTAATTTAGTGAAAGTTGTAAGGCTTTTTAAATTGAATAACTTGGTATTTGGGGATTTTGATGTTATGCAGTGAGATTTCAAAATAAACTCCAATGAGTGTTTTGAAATTTGAAATTTAAATGCTATGTCAAAAACTATGAAGAATCTGACAAAACTCCTTTAATAAAAGTTGTAGGATTCAACAAGTGGAACAACTTTCATATTTACAGATTTTCATGTTGTTGAGAAAAGTTTGGAGAATTTTATTGAATTGCAAATCAATTTCAAATTCAAGTTTTACCCCCTTTTAAATAGTTTCAAAACTAGGCAGAATTTGGACATGATTCAAAAAGCAAAGTTGAACTTCACAAAATTTTACACAACTTTTACTTTTGGAGATTTTACAGTTGCTACAGGAAATAGGGAGTAATTTAACAAAATAGCTTTTGACCCTACTGCTACAGTACCCTGGGGGGGGTCCCCTGTTTTTCTTCCCGGCCGTGCACGCGCGTGCGCGCGAGGTGCGCTGCCGCCGTCCGGCCGGCAGGCTCGCTGTCGACGTCGCGGCGTGGGTCGATGGGGGCCCCGGACGCGTCCCAAACCTGACCGCTTCGTTCCCTTCGGCTATAAAACCCCGTGGACGGCTCCTTCGCCATTTCTCCCGCCACCGTTCATCGGCGAGCTCGGTCTCGAGGTGAAATTCGTCATCCTTAAACCACTGCAAGCCTCTCCATCTTCCCGATTGATAACCCACTTCTTTGCGCATCGATTCCACCACTCGTCTCGTGCTCTGGTGCCTTGTTGGCCTCGGCACGCCATTGCCACCGTCGCGGTCGCGCAGAGCGCCGCCGTGGATCTCGCCGTCGCCACCAGCTCGTTTGGGTGAGCTCTGGGACTTGAGATGGTGCGCATCAGTGTCTTCTCGACCGGTAGTTTCTCATGTGCGTGTTGGTTCGTTCTCTGTTCCTCTAGGTTTGCCGGGACGGGGACTCGCCGTCGTGTCCAAGCTGCCGCACCTGCCACCGCCGCCACGCTCGCCTTCACGCTCCGTCTCGGTCTCCACCAACTGTTGGGTTAGCTTCGTGGTGAGCCCCTCGTTCGATTCCGCGCCTAATCTCCCACTTTTCCAACTCACCCTCGCCGGAGTGTGCCACGCCGCCGCCGCCGAGCCGCCGCGAGCGCGGTCGTGTCCGCTCCGAGCATCAAACCTAGTCCTATCTTACATCGTTGGGTTCGGGGAAGAGTTTTAAGCATGGTGGTGTCTTCGGTTGGGTCTCCCGACTCGCCGGCGGCGAGAGCCGCGCCGGTCGTCGCGTGCGCGCGCGTGCTCGCGCCTGCGCGGGGTGGAAGAAAGGGCTGGCAGGCTGGCCCCGCCTGTCAGCGACTGGGAGAAGAGAGGGAGTGAGCGCGGGCGGTGCTGGGCCGATTTCCCCGAGCTGGGCCGGCTTCGGGCCATTTTTAGTCTTTCTATTTTTCAAGTGTTTTCAAATGCTTTTCTATTTTAATTTTAAAATGAATAGTGTTCTGTTTTGTTATTTTTGTATAATTATTTCTGAGTGTCCAAAAATAATGAAATTAATTTTGTGTGCTCTCCATTATGTGTAAAATTTTATAAAATGATTAGTTATGCATTTAGAACACTATCTAAAGTTTATAAAAATTTCTAGATTAATTAATAAATGGATCTTTAATGAATTTCAATAATTTTTCTGTAGCTCCAAAAATCATAAACATTATTATGCTACTATTTTAGACTAAGACCTTTATGCTAATAAAGTTTTGGCTCAAGTGGAATTAATTTAATTACTAGTTAATTAAAATAGGGTTAATAATTAATAAAATAATTAGAAATGAAATTAACCCTAGGGCTTGTGTGACTTTATGATTGATTGTGGTTCTAGGTCCAAACCCCTATGACCTCGAACACCATAGCCTAGTATAGTTATGCCTAGCTTGTATAGAGAGTCATGCTCAAGGTTAGGATTTGTTTGTTGTTATTTTCATGCACCGTCATTTCATGTGCATCGCATTCATGCATTCATTATGCACACGTGTAGTGATCGCGAATCCGGAGGTGCCAGTGGAGGTGACTACTGAGGAACCACTCCAGAGTCCGTGCAAGGTTTTGTCGTCAAGCAACAGGCAAGCCCCGGTGCATTTGCCCCTCCTTGTTATTTAAAAATATTTATCACTTGAGTTAATCTACTGCATTAGGTTAATAGGAGTTGAGTGATAACCTATTGATGCATTACCTTTCCTTGACCACATATTATACCTAAGACCCTGCTTTAGTTAAAGTATTGAAAAATGCTTAGTCATGCTTAATGATAGAGTTGCAAAAATGCTATTTTGAAAACTGTGATGGTATGGAACAAATGAATCATTTTATGGGATTGGTATTGTCCTCGTTTGGTGATGGTGTACTTGGCCAGTCCATTATCATCAACATGGATGGGTTTTCCCGTTTGGTTGGCCAACTGCTTGGGTTAGAGTCCCAACCTTCGTCGCCATCGGGAAAGGGATGTGAAAACCGGGTAGTTACCAGTGTACTTGGGTTAGAGTCCCAATGCATGGTTTCTAACGGAAAAATATTAGGGACCATTCGTTGTCGGCCTGCTGTGATCATGACTTTGCAACTAGCCACATACTACGGAAAGCCTCTGACTCCGGTGGCTCTACTGCTGGAACCGACAACCACGCACTGGGAGTGGAGAGATGGCGAGAGTAGTGTGTACCCTCGTGGCCGTCGTGCCTGGAGACTAGAGGGGTACTGTGCTCTCGGGTGGCGCAGGACCGGTTCCGGGGTATGAAAAGCCGTGGTAGGCGGGGTTGGCATATGCAAGCTTAAGTGCTACATATGCAGTGTGGATAGGGATCCCCAGCTGGGTACTTCTGGATTCGAATCGACGTTGCTCCTCGGTTAATGGAGACATGATCCTCACACTTACAGCGAAGAGTGGTTCGGAACTAGGATGTTTTTGAATGGACGAAGTAAATGAAAGAAGGTTGAAATTTGAGAAGGAACTTGGAGATATGGTTAATATTAATAATATTATTGAGACAAAATACTGAAATAGGATTAGTATTGCTTTTCCGCAAAATCCTTTGACTCTTGCTAAGCCTTACCTTGACTCCCCTCAGCCTGCATTCCTGAGTCTAATTTTACACCTTTAGTCGGGTAAGTCTTGCGGAGTACCCCATGTACTCAGGGTTTGTTAACCCCCTGTTGCAGGTAAGTTGAGTAAACAGTTCTACGAAGGATCGTGCCGGTCATTGGATCGTACATGGATGAAGATGTGTATATAATGAAACCCTTGGGCAGGGTGTTTAGTTGTATACAGCTACTCCACTGCGAAACTCTGGTTTGGGGATAATGTAATTGTAATCTATGTTTAAGTAATACTTCCGCACTCTTTACTCTGATTCAAATTATTTGTGTAAACTGTTGTAATACTTGCAAGGTCTTTACAATGAGATCCTCGGGGAAATTAGGGTTTCCTATGAAACCCGACGGGTCACCTAAGTCAAAGGGAACTCGTGCAGACTAGTCAATGGTCCTTAGGGACGATGACGTGGCACGTGGGCCCTATGATTAAGGCGGTTCCGTCACATCGGGCAGGTTGACCCCCTGGTCTCCATCTTGGCGACGTTGTCTCCGGCCGCCGCGAGAGTGACCACCATCGTCGTGGATGATCTCAGTGGCTGACGCAGTGGAAAGTGATGGAGGTGGGAACTGGCGTTCTTCGTTGATCTGGACCAGGGCTGCCTGGAGGTAAGCTGTAAGGCGTTCAATTTCATGCGTCGAACCCAGTCTTTTGACCCCTTCTATCGTGACAGCGGCGTTTACACATGGAGTTTTGTAGACCTGGTGTTTGCCGACCAGATCGAATTCTGGCTCCAAGTTCTGCACGGTGGACTTTCTTGCCTCAGCTTGCAGTTCACGACGCCGTCTTTGGTGGGCGTTCCTCCCCTCGCGGGCTGCTCGAGCCTCTTCTGTTTCATTTGAAGGAGGAGCGCTGTCGTTGCTGACGGCGAGGACGGGTCTGCCGAAGAACCGTCCAGTGGGAGGTGGCAAATCAGTGAGATCGCCGCTGTCCACGTCGTCGTGGTCAGAGCAGTCGTTGTCGGCGATGATGAAGTTGGAGCTGGTGGTGACCTGCTCGGAGGAGGGATGGTCGGAGGAGCGTAGTAGATGCGCAAAACTGGAGGCCACATTCTGAAGACCAAACGGCATATAGCCACTCGGGAGGTCATGGTCGGAGGCCCTCGAAGACGCGACAGCTCGGGGCCGTAGCTCGACGACGCGCCCCCGAGGAGTGACTGTGATGGCCAGAGTCATGTCCTGGCCAAGCGGAGAAGATTGTTGTGTCATCGATGGGTGCCGAAAGCGATTTGCAGTCGACTCCAGGATCTAGAGACTCTCGGACAGACCTTGGGAGATCCGATCCATGGATCTGATCAGGTCGTCATTGTCGATGGCCTTCCGGGTGTAGTGTGGCAACTTTCATGCCGCGGTGGAGTTTGCCGGAGGAGTTGCAGTAGATGTGATCTGGGCCGTATCCAGGATTTTTCCTTTGCCGTCAGTACCGATGATCCAGGTGATGGATCCCACTGTAAAGATCTGACCCGGCGTCGGGAGCTGGATGGAGCTTGAAAAAATCACCTTGTTCGCCATGAATCAGGAAGCACACCCCCTACCTGGCGTGCCAACTGTCGACGGAATACCGGCGATAGTCTACCGAGGGGTATGCCCAAGGTAGTAGATTGATTGGTGAAGGTGCGCCTGAGACGAGCAAGGGCTACGCTGGAAGCGTGGGACACGAGGTTTATACAGGTTCAGGCGCCGCTAGGCGTAATACCATACGTCCTGTGTGTTGCTGTGTTGTATTGCTATGAGATGATCTGAGTTGAGGGGGTCCCCTGCCCGCCTTATATAGTTTGGGCGGCAGGGTTACAAGTCGGTTCTTGCCATACATAATAGATTACAATCCTAACCGGGTAAGGAAACTAATCGGCTAGATACTAGGAAAGCTATTTCCTTGTCCACCAAGTCTTCGACGGATATGCATGATCTTCAGGAGATCATATAGACGACGCGTCCTTGGCAGCCCGGGCCTGATCGGAAGACTTGGCCCATGTTCTGCCATGTGAGTATACGGGTCTATACCCCCACAGCCTCTCTATTTATAGCCCGGTGGGATGAACGTGCGCCGTGGGATCAAACCGACTTGAACAAAGGGCCCAGATGACTCCAGAGAGGCGGTGGAAGAAGACTCCAAAAGTTGGGCTGAAACCCTAAGGGGGGCGCCGGCCGGTCCCACCCTGGTGGGGTTCGGGCCCCGGTCGCTTCGGGTGTGTTCTAGACTCTTCCAGGGTCCTCATGATGATGTTTCCTTGGCGGTTAAGTTTCGTGGTAATTAAGCACTTTAATCCTTCTTTTAAGCCTTTCTGGAATAATCCCTGGAAAATACACAATTCACCAAAACTCGTGGAATTTGTCAGTAATAACCTCTATGCTTCCATTATTGATTTTCCCTAGGCATTAGTTGAAGGTATAAAGTTGGTACTTAACAACCGTCAACAAGGTCTAAGCAGGCTCAAAACAGATAAGAACTCTTTCTTTTGGTGGTTTTAGTTGTTTGTGGATGTATGGCTTGATGGTAGGTATTTAACTCCATAAAGGAAGCATGAGCAAGAATTTGAATTTTATAAATCAAAATCTCTAGTTGGTTCTCACTCATTCCTTAGGTCAGGTAAAAGTTCTACTTATACCAATTTCAATCTTGCAAGTGCATAACTTAGGTTATTAGCATGTGCTACCCACAATAGTATTTGACTTAAGACAAATTTCAGATATCACACTCAAAACTTTCATAGTAAAGGTTGTATAACGAGATTTTGCAAATCATCATTGAGCATTGTTCATCATTTCCAACAAAGACATATCATATTCTTTTCTCATCTTATCATTATTTTTATTTATTTATTTATTTTATTGTTATGCAAGAATTTAGAATTGCTTTTCATATTATAACTCACAGTAATAAAGAAAAAGTGATGGGGTTAAAGATCATACCTTGGCGAGGATGACGGCTCCCCCAAGCTAGCTTCTTCTCCATGATCTGATTCTCTTCTTGGTCGGGTTATTTCCTCTTTTGCATCTTATTATGATCACTAGGCTTTGCTTTTTTTATTGCTACTATGATAAACCAAATTTATATTTTATTTTATTATTATTATTATTATTTTATTTATTTATTTATTTATATAATCTCTCTTTTATTATTAAATGATCCTTATTAAATGCAAGACATAAATTTAAACATGCTTCTAACAATTAATTGATTTAATGCACGAAGAAGGGAAATATGCCAATGCAGTAATTAAAGAGAGAGATAGAATACTTACTCCCATAGCTGTCCTTCCTCGGAAGGAAGTTCTTCCTTGACCGATGTCTTCTTCTCGTCTTGTCCTTCTTTGACGGTAACGGGGTCTGGTGTAGAGGCTGTAGATGATGGTTCCTTCTTAACCGCATCTCTGTCTTTCTTGTTTCTCCAGATTCTTGGTTTTCTCCTCATCATGGATCGACTCTTATTTTTCTGCATGTTAGTTGCATGGTGCGGTGCACAAGAGAAAATAAATCTTTCTTTCTTCCTATTTATATAGAAATCCATGCTACCACTAGCAACAAATATACATGCATTCATAGTATTCAAGAAAGGTCGGACAAGAATGAGAGGTAAGTTGTCTCTATTACCCATGTCTAAAATCATGAAATCGGCAGGCACAAAGTTGTTTCTTACTTTTACGAGAACATCACAAAGTACTCCTTCTATATAGCAAGTTGTTTGATCAGCTAATTGCACATATGTGGAAGTTGGTACTAGCTCAGTGTAAAATAGCTTTTTATAATGTTCTTTAGACATGATGTTAATGCTTGATCCTAGATCACATATAGCATTATTGAACTTTTGAGATTGAATAGAACAAGATATGACAGGGGTTCCAGGATCTCCCTTTTTAGTTGGAAAATTCCATCCATCTAGTTCATAGCCATGATAACTAATAGTAACAAGATTAGTAGATTCCATGGTTGCTTTCCTGGTATTCTATCTTTTTCAAAAGATGGAATTGCAGCTGCTAGTTGTGCCAATTGGGTTTCAAGCATCTTATTGAAACTAAGTTGATTCTTAATTGCAGAAGAGAAATCATCCAATTTAGCATTTATGCTATCTAGCATCCTATCATTAGCATGGAGCTTCTAGTTTATACTATCAGTCATTCTACCTTGACCATAGACAAGATCTTTAAGAAAAGGGTAGTTATTACCTTGGTTGTTTGGACGTTGCGAAGAATTGAAAGCGTTACCTTGAGAATTGGAGCACTGAGTCCATCCTTAATTTGAAGAACAAAAATTGTTATCATTGCTGATGAAGTTGAGGTCTTCATGTGTCTCAGGACAATGGAGTCCAGAATGGCCAACTTCTCAACAGACTTCACACGTCATGTGAGTCTTCATGGCTTGCATGGTTTCAGGTGTACGCATCCTATCGCAATTTTGTAGCCTCTTGGCCAGTAAGTCCACTTTAGCTGCAATCATGTTAGCTTCCTTTAAAGAATGCATACCTCGCTTGCGCGGCTGCAGACGTTCCTCATTCCATCCTTGATTGGACACCATCTTCTCGATCAAAGCCTTTGCATCTGTAACTTTAAGAGAAAATAATGCTCCATCGGCGGCTGCATCTAGATGGCTTCTATCAAGAGGGGTTAATCCATGGTAGAAGTTTTGGATCAAAAGCCAATCTTCCATACCATGGTGTGGACAGGTAGCGATATACTCTTGCATTCGTTCCCAAGCCTCGGGAATCGATTCATCGGTTTGTTGTTGAAAACTAGAGATCTTATTGCGAAGAGCATTGGTCTTGCCTAGAGGAAAGAATTTCACTAGGAAAGAGTTGGAACACTTTTCCCATGTGTCCACATCATTTCGGTTCGTATAGAACCATTGCTTGGCTTTTCCTAATAAGGAGAAAGGAAAGAGTCACAAATGAATTGCGTCTAGGGTTACTCCTTTAATGGTAAAGGTGCTGCATATCTCCAAAAAAGTGTTGGAGGTGTGCATTAGCATCCTTATGAGCTTTGCCACAAAATAGGTTAGCTTGAACCATTGTGATCAATGCAAGCTTTAACTCAAACTGAGTGTTAGAAGGTGCAGAGAATTCACAGATAGTCCTTTCGACCATATTCGTGATTCAAAGGATAACTATCTAGACTTGACTCAAATCAGAGGAATTCAACAGTTGCCTTCCCTGGCAACGGCGCTAAAAATGCTTGTTGACAGTTACTAACGCTATCAAAAGAGTGCAGCCAAATCTATCCTCTAGCAGTGGTATCAATACTTGTCAACGCAATCACTGGGGTTATCAATCCCTATGCTCAAAGTATGTGATTGTTGACATTTCTAACGTTGCTACTAGGAATAAAGTTATTTCTAGCAACTGCGCCAAAAATGCTATGGGTAGCTCTATAGGATAGGTGATGGGATTCTGCAAGCACACAGAACTATCGTGTAGCATTTTACCTAGGAGTACCAGGTGTCGAATTTATATTTTCCCAAAGGAAGGCGGGGTTTGTGATTCCAAGGATCTGATAGTCAAGGATCTAGATATGGATAAATGGGGTAATAACATTAGTAAGGATAAATCAATGAAGTATAACTAAGGTGGAAACACACTAGGATAGGTTGAGGTAGCTCAGGAGTTTATGGGGGAACTCTAACTCAGTAAAAGATCAAGTGATTGTTATATCAAAGAGATTGCTATACTTGGGAGACGCAGAGTCCTAAACTTACCGGGGTTCGACTGGTTAGGCACCGTACGTCCACAAGTCCTACGCTAAAAAACCTAGACTGAACGTGGTGGAATCCAAAGGATTCTAGGGCTGTCACCACCTAGAACCTACCACTACTATCCGTGGGTCTAGCCGCACTCAAGGGTAAGATTATAGCCTAAGCACCTCGCTTAATCTATAAAGCTTACTACTCTAACTCTGGCCAAGGAATCAGAGCACTCTAACCAGGCAATGAGACAAGTATACAACTGTTTAATATATGACAATAAATAAATGAAGCAGAGGATCTTTATTACCTATAAGAGTGAACGCCGACAAGCCTGGCTCCTCCACAGACTTCCTCCTTCTCCCGACTTCTCTCACTACTCTACTCTTCTCTAGCTAGCACTATTCCTAAGAGCAGAGCTTCGCTAGAGAGAGAGAGGAGCTACTACTGACTATGAGCTAAATCTTTAGTGATTTGCTAGTGGTGTTTCTGCTTACAAGTGAGGAATCAAGTCCTATTTATAGTGTAGGAGTGCTCCAGGGGTACTTGTAGGGGTCCTGAAAGTCGGTGGCGTGATGGAGCAGGGCGGGCGCCCTCCTAGGAGGCAGGCGCCCCCTTACATGCATCGCCTTGCATTCTACAGCCCTCCTTCACCGTAAAGGGCGGTTGGACCTTAGGATTGGCGGTTTGCAACCCTAGGAGGATGACATGTGGGTCCTTCGATCCATGGCACATCTCTTGATCACCGTTGGATGAAAACTGACTTCATTTGATGACTTGGATGACTCTTGGACACCTTCCCTTGGATTGTGGACGTGGCTTCCGGTTTGGACAGGGTGGGCGCCCTATTGGTAGGGCCACCAGATCCTTGTGTCTTGTTTCTAAGCCATTGATGTTATTTAAACGTGCCATAGGCCATTTAGGAGGATGGCACACGGATCGGTGAGGTGGCATGCCCATTTGGCAACTTTCATAGGGCGGGCGCCCCCCTCTGGCTCCCATGTTGCAGCTGAGATGCTGAGGTGTCTTGGTATGCTTCGTTTTTGCCTGTTTTCTCTATTTTTCCTGCATACACAAGATTTCTCCAAGGACATGTGGAACTAGGTAAGTTTCAAGGTGAGTTCTTTGCATTTCACGTGGTTTTACCTTGATTATGGGTGAAATGTTGATGGTAAAATAGGGTGTTAGCGACCGTCAACACTTCAGCAGCTTGACGATCGGTTCCTTCCATGGTGCGTCCTTCAAGTAAAGGGTCTTCGGTGGTGATGGAAGCGCTGATCAAGTACAAGCACGAAAGGATTGCTCATGCTTGCGAGGCTGGTTTGGTGGAGCAATGGTGAGAGGCTTGGCTGGGACGATGGCTTGAGAGTCGTTGGCGGGAACCTTGCTAGGATCCATCCCGTAGGGGATGATCTTGTCGTCGGCAATGGGAGTTTTGGTGGAGAGCTCATAGGCACGAGGAAGAAGATGTGTTCGATGAGATGAGATGGGAGGCTAGCAGGGGCTAGTTATATAGCCGTCTGGTGGGCGCTAGGGCTTCGAAATTTTTCCTACGAGCTTACGGCGGCGGCGGATAACAAAAACGAAAGTTGGAAAATATGCGAGAAGAGACCCGAAGGATCATGTCACGAAAAGGCGGTGGCGAATGGAGTCGTAGGGGGGTCGGCCGACCTGGTAGTGGGGTTGGGCGACTGTTGACAGTAGATATGACACAAATTTACACCTTCAAAACACCGTCAATAGCCTCGGTTTGGAAGCAACGTAGGAACATAATAAATATATTTTATCCGATAACAAGTTTCACATGTCCATGAAGTATTTGATGCAGACATATAGGAAATAGGGATAAATGGGTTAGTAGGACCCACCTAGTGGGGTCGCTCAACCCCTTATGGGGTTCACCATTCTCCCAAACTGGCCATGATCCATGTGAAACACTATAGAGTCGTTCTTCACCCTTGGATGGAGTGTGTGTTTTCTCTCAACGGCTCATATTCAGCTCACATGGATCCATGGGCCCACAAAGGAAGCAAACCGACCAACCCAAGGCCAAACCAAGCTCCACCACACTCTATGACATGTGGGCCATGCTTCTAGAAGAAGGAGGGAGGCCCCACCTGCCATAAGGGGGTCGGCCGACCCCCCACGGTGGCCCAGGGGCGTCCTCCACCCTACCACCGCTATTTGCATGCCTCCATGCAAAGAAGCACATGTTGAATTAAAGAAGCACATGCTGAATTCTTCTCCATCATTGATCTAAAGGAGGTTACCATCAAATGGCTCTCATCCATCATCACACAAATCGATGACATGGCGTTGGAGTAGCCTCTACTCCACCTCCACTATAAATAGAGGGGTACCCCCTCACTCTCAAGACACCAAGGGAGCTACCAAAGCTATTCATTCCACTTTCCCTTTAGTAGTAGTAGTAGTATCCGTCATAGGGAGAGAGTGAGGAGAGTCTGGAGGAAGCCCCGGAGCTATCGGGAGTCTCCTCCAAGCTGTACCTTGACGGATGCGACTTTCTTAGTAAGTAAGCATCTGAGTTTCTTTTATGGTATTTGATTCTTAGTTCAAGTAAAGTATTTACTTAACTTGTTCATTGGTTCACTGCCCTTAACCTGGTACTCTAATCAATTTCATTTGGATACGGATTAGAGTAGTAAGATATAGTGTAGACGTGGTGTCTAGGCTATTGCTTACCTGTGATTGCGGCTTGTTCAACGGTTTGTTGTGGTACATTGTAGGTGGTGACAGCCCTATCTAGGCTTTGAACCCACCACATTTGGGAAAGTTATTAAAACATAGGTCTTCTTGTGCTAGGTGGTTTAACACCCTTCTCATCCCATTCTGTTGTTGAACGGCTTAGTGACCCAAAGTGAACAACCTTTGTATCTACCTTACCTGACTAGTTTCATAACCATAGGAATCCTCTCTACCCTCAATCATATACCCTTGTATCATAGGACGACCTTGATCCTAGTTAGTTCACTTCACGTTCCTTGTGGAAAATACCATACCTGGAATACACCCGGTGAAAGCTACATTGACTACCGTACGCTTGCGGTATATCCGTTTGCCACTTCTGGTGTCAACAAGCTTTCTGGAGCTGTTGCCGGGGAACGGTAGGTGTTCTTAACATAGGACCTAGTCGCTTATTTATCTTTTTTATGAATTTATCATATCATGGACCAAATACCTCTTTTTCAATATGGTGCTCCAAGGGGATCTAGTTTGGAGCCACCTAAATCGTCCAAAGCCATTTTGTTTTGCCCTGGCTTTATAGCGATGGTTCAGGCAAATCCATTTTCAGGGAGCGAAGATGAGAGTCCGTATACTCATCTACGTGAATTTGAGCAATTGTGCTCATGCCTTCATATACAAGGCATGACATGAGATACCTTAAAATGGAAGCTATTCCCATTCTCTTTGAAGGGGGTGCTAAACATTGGTATGCTCGTCACGTAGATAGTGTACAAGGAGAGTGGGAAACCCTTCAAACCAAATTCTGTCTAGCCTTTTTTCCTATCTCTTGAGTTGTCCATCTTCAAACGGAGGTCCTGACGTTCAAGCAAAAGGAGAAGAAACCTCTAGGTGTATCATGGGGCCGTTTCTTAGATCTTGTCGCTTCAGGCCCTAACCTTGCTATACCCAACCCAATGCTTTTACAACATTTCTACATGGATCTTAGCAAGGATTCTGCACAATTCCTTGACATAGCCTCTAGAGGAGCTTTCCTTCATCTGTCTGCTAGTGAGGCAAGAGCCATTCTTGATAAAATCCTTGAAAACACCCCTTACGCTGGCATTCATGATGAACTCCCTGAGGAAGAAGAGGAAATATCTCCCAACAAAGAAGAGGAAGTTTCGATAGACAAACCACTACCAATCCAATCCCAAGATGTAGCTATCGATCCTGAATCGCAAACACCACAAACCACAAATCCTCCAAAGGAAGAAGAAATTCAACCTTTGGAACTCCTTTCTGAAATCGAGGATAATCTTTTTGCCGATTCTAATTTTGGAAACACCTCGAATTTCCTAATGCAAAGGAGATCTTTTCCACGTTCTACTCCAAACCTTCATTCTCCTAACTATCTCAAGGATATGGTCCAGAAGCTAACATCTGTCATGAGTAGCGAATGGCTTAAGGAGGCTGAAACTTCATCCGAAGTAATTCGGATCATTTCTCCCAGCACAACCGTTCGTTGTTTCAAGAAAGACGTTGCATTAGACTTCCTTTGCAACCCCACCGTCGGCGTGAGCATCATGTCTGATTCTCTAGCATATGCTCTCTTTGATGGCAGTGAACCTCTGACTCCAACTGACAAGCTTCTAAAAATTCCATCTGGAGAAGTCATAAAGAGTCATGGGATTGTACGCATGGTCCCAATAACAATCAACGAAATCACGATTCTCTTGAACTTCTATATCTTTGAGATTCCGGATTTTGATCTTTTGATCGGGCATCCCCTCGAAAAGCTTCTAGAAGAAAGCCAGTATTCAGGGAGCCTAGACGTCAACCCCGGGAAAAGCGTGAATCTGTCTATCCCCTTAACTCAATCCGCAAATTCAAAGACAGAATTGCATCCTGAGTCTGACCCAATAGAGGAAGTAATGGCTGCATCACTTCTTGAACTTTCTCACCCTAATCTAGAAGAGGATGCTAAGGATTTTGTTGACGGTGGATAATGTCAACTTTTATAAGAACTTTAGACACCAAAGGATACATGAATACACACTAGTCTAGGGTTTTAACTGACAGATTCCACGAGTTTTGCATGTTCTGTATTTTCCAGGGGCTATTCCAGAAAAGCATAAAAGAAGGGTTAAAGAGCATGATTACCACGTAACTTAACCACCAAGGAAACATTATCACGAGAACACTAGAAGCATCCGGAACACACCCAAAGCACCGGGGGCCCGAGACCCACCAGGGTGGGGCCGGCCGGCGCCCCCTGCTAGGGTTTCGGCCCACCTTCTAGAGTCTTCTTCCGCCGCCTTTGTGGAGTCATCTCGGCCCTTGTTTCAAGTCGGTTTGATCCTACGGCACACGTGCATCCCACTGGGCTATAAATAAAGGGGCAGACCCCCTGGAGGCATCAACCCATCATTCATTCATGGCATGAAGTCCTCAAGCCATCAAGAGCCTCCTAATTCATCAAGAGCCTCCTAGTTCATAGTTCTAGTCTAGTTAGATTAGAGAGTAGAGGAGTTCTAGTTCTTCAGCGGATCTGGAGCCTCGGCATCTGTCTGGAGCATGGAGTTTGGTATAATTCTATTTCTTTCTATATTGTATTCTTCATTATGATTAGGGAAACATTGTTCTTAATAGTTCATATGTTCTTGATTACAATAGTGTTTGTCTACTTTGATTATATGTCTAGTATAGTTGGTTTGATCTTATTGATTTCATGTAATTGCTCGTATAGCGTTTATTCATGCGTACGATGGATAGATGATGAATGATATGTAGACGTGGTGTCTAGGTATTTTGTTTATCTGCGAGTGCACCCTGATGTGCCGGGTCGTGTGGTAGATCGCGTAGGTGACAACTGCATTGAGTCCTCTGTAGTCCACCCCCCGTATGTAGGCCAGCAGGCACGGTCGCGAACTTGGTTGATGACTCTATTTCATATCCTTCCTAGATGATGCCCTTTGCATGTGATTATGATATAGGATTAGTCTAACAATGATTGCTAGATGTAATTGCACTAATTAGAGTTATTCATTGATGTAGTTATAGAATTAATTACCTTTGATATTAATTCCTTAGTTTATCCATTGGCTAGCTATTACTATGACTAGAGAAGTGCTCTAATGATTATCTTTTATTTATGATGCTTGATCATACTTATCACCTTTATCTTTATTTACCTTGTGACCTCTACCTGTTATGAGTAGAGTAAATGACATCGGTAATGTCACTTATCCATTGTATACCATCACTATTAATATAATAGATTAAAGTTTATCGTAGTCCTTCCCAGTGGTATAAATATAAATCGATAACCTGGTAGAACTCCCTAGGTAAAATGCTACAATGGTATAATTATCTGTCCGCTTGCAGAATTGATCTTAGTTTATATTATTTATATTTATTTCTGCCTATTCACATAGATTAATATATAAAACCTTTATTTATTCTTAGCATTATTAATTAGGGATGACAACCTAGTTCTTGCATAAGAATGTTGGTAATAGAAAAGTGGCTAGTTGCTAATGACAAGTTAAATAATTACCATTCATCTTCTAATCTCGCCTCTCGCATTAAAAGTTATATAGTTATATTTGGCGACGTTAGTAGATGTCAACAAGAATTTTTGGCGCCGTTGCCGGGGAAGGCACATTAAACTTAGGAAATATTGATAGCATATGTATACATAATGGATAAGATTGTATTACCGATTGATCTCTAACTCAAATAGGCACACCCTTGTTTTTTATCATTTGCTTATCTTATGCAAGATGATGAATGAATGGTTTTTCTCTTCCAAATAATTTCATTGACGATCCAGAGAAACTCCTGAGCAGAAAGAAGTTTGTAGAAGCGAGGGACAATTTCAAGCTACCATCAAAAACACCCATTGCTGCTCAAGCTCATTCAACAAGGGAGCCACCTCCAACATTGGAAGAAGAACACTTAGGAGAAGATTTATCTCCTATGTTTGAAGACATGGCTAAGAAGACGCTGTGTGAGTTCTCTGCCCCAACAACAGAAAACATCCGGACTGGACAAGCAGTCAACACGGGGGAGAATGGATTCGAGCTCAAGCCTGCTCTTATCACCATGGTTCAAGCTAGCTAGTTTTGTGGAAAAGCTCATGAAGATGCAAGTGCACACTTACAACACTTTTTAGAGATTTGCAGCACCTTCACGATTAGAGGAGTACCAAGAGATGCTATTTTACTCTGTCTTTTCCCATTTTCACTTTTGGGGAAAGCCAAGCAGTGGTTCTACACCAAAAAAGACAAGAACACTACATGGGACCGATGCTCAACTGCTTTCCTAGCAAAGTTCTTCTTTCCTACAGGCAAGGCAAATGCTCTACATGGGAAAATCTCAAGTTTCCGACAGCAACATGACGAATCATTCACTGAAGCATGGGAGAGATTCCAAGATTACATTGAAGACTGTCCTCATCATGGGATAGAGGATTGTCTACTATTGCAGACCTTCTACCACGGGCTTATCTCAAGCACCCGTGAGTCCATAGATGCTGCAGCTGGAGGAGCTTTTCTATCACTTAAGCTTCCAGAAGCTCAAGCACTTGCTGAGAAGATGGCCTCAAATTCAAGCTGTAATGAAGAATGTACTCAACCTCACAAGAGAGGAGGAGGCATCCATCATCTGAAGGAGACTGACATGGTCACTGCTAAGCTAGACCTCATCATGAAGAAGCTCGACATAGAGGAAAAGGAAGTCATGCATATCAATGATTCTCGCATGACCTGTGAAGAATGTGGAGATTACGGGCATTCAGCTATCAACTGCCCTATGTTGCAAGAGGATGTGAACTTCATCAACAACAACACCTACTATCGTCCTCAGCAAAATCAAGGATGGAACCAGCCAAACCAAGGATGGAATCAGCAACCTCGACAAGGTAATTACCAAGGTAACAACCAAGGTAATAATTACAATAATTATAATCTTCCACCTTTAAGAGATTTAGTTGCTGGTCAATCAAAATTGTTAGATCAAATGTCTAGAAAGGTAGCCTCAAATGATAATGCTTTAAAAAATATAAATACTAGAATGGATACCTTTGCTTCTGCTATAAAGAATTAGCACAGCTTTAATAAAATGTTAGAATCACAATTAGCTCAGTTAGCTGCTGCTGTCCCTACATTTGAGAAAGGTAAGATTCCGGGCTAGCCGGAGGATTTAGAGACTGCTAACCTTGTTGATATTCACAATGCAACACAATACCAAATTGAGCCTGCAGATATACAGTGGATAGATCACTCACTACCTGAGAAGATGGGAGACCCTGGAAGACCTGTGATTCCTATCTCCATAGGATGTCATAACTTTCCAGAGGCTATCTGCGATTTCGGCGCAAGTGTCAACATAATGCCTAAGGTAATCTATGAGAGAATTTTAGGTGATCCTTTGTTGTACACAGATATGCGTTTGCAGCTTACAGATCAATCCATTTGCTACCCCGAGGGAGTACTAGAAAAAGCTGTTATCAGGGTGGGGCAATCATATGTCCCAATTGACTTTGTGATCATGGATACTGGATGAGATGAGAAAGCACCCATTATCTTGGGACGACCATTCTTATGCACAACCAAAGCCATCATCTATGCAGAACACGCCAATATTGTCCTCTCAATCAAGGACCAGAAGGAGAGATTCTCATTCAAGAACCACATCCTCAAGACTCCTGCAGTCCCAAAGAAATTCCATCAACAAGAAGAACAACAACAACCAGCACCCAAGAAGAAGAACAATATAAGATGGAGGAAGAACAAGCCCCAGCATGTACCTAAAGGAAGCACTCAGCTAATCAATGCTATCAACACAGAAAATGATCATATGCTCCCAAAACCATTTCCAACAAAGAAAGGTGACCCAGGTGTACCAATCGTTGAATGCACAATCAGAGACATCACTTTTCCCGACACCATCTGCGACACTGGATTGGACATCAACGTAATGTCCAAAAAGGTATATGATGAATTATTTGATGATTTACCATTATACCCAACATATATTCAGTTGCAGATGGCAGACCAATCACTGAGATTCCCTGAAGGCGTAGTCAAGGACGTAATGGTAAGAATTCAAAATAAATATATACCCGCAGATTTTCCAGTTCTTGACACGCAGGGAGATGATGAATCGCCTATTCTTTTGGGAAGACTGTTCCTCTACACCGCCAATGCTATCATCTACATCGGCTCTGGACAGATCCACTTCAACCTACCCACAGGAAAGGTACGCTGTCAATTTAAAACACATCTTAACCATGAGCAAATCAGGATGCAACGCAATAGAAGGAAACGCCAAGCCCGCGTCAGGCTGCCCAGCCTCACTGTGGAAGGGAGGAGTTCCCTGAAAGGATTGTGAAGTATGAACACTGCTACAAGGAGCAAGAAGAAGCCGTACAAGCACCACGCTGGAGTGAGTGGGAAGCGAAAGCTGAGAGGATGGACCAGATTACTAAGGCAGAGAAAGATGAGATCTAGGCACAAGTAGAAGAATGGATGAAGAGAGATGAAGAATCAAGAGAAGCATACAAGGAAGAGCTGGAGCTAGAAAAGAGAGAAGCAGAAGAGACAGAAAAGAGATGGAAGGAGAAGGAAGAAGCACCTGCTACACCACCGCAAAGTGGGGAATTGACTGAGGTAACCTCAGACAATGAACCTACTAAGTCAGTACTCTCCTCTATCTAAGTCCTGTCGGTAGACTTTAAATTCCGTACCCTAGCCATAAGGTTAGAATGGTAGTTATCTAATTAATTTAGCATTCATTAGTAATTTTGCTTAGCACATTTATTAGTACAATCATTTTTTGCATATTAAAAAAAACCAACAAAAATATTTACTGCTTTATTTACTGCATCATAAATATTAAAGCCCCATGTGAATGAACCTCTGGTAACCCTATAGGCATATTTACTATGTGGCATAAAAATAAAAATAAAAATAACAATCTATATTAACTTTGTTGCATTATGAAAATTCTTGGCCCCATGGAAATGAATATTCCCTGTGATGGCATAAAAAAAATATATAGCATGCATACATTTTTTGATTGCTACATAAGAAACTTAGAAAAACCAGAAAAAGAGAATCCTGCTGGAATCCTGCTAAAATCTATTAATTAAAATCAACATAAAGAATAATCAAAGTGCTCATTGGCTGACCGCTAACCCCTTGATAATTCGAGCCTCGAGTTTTGGTTTTCTTGTTGGAGTATAACTATGCAGGAATAATATTATGATTAAGGAGAGAGTCTATTAGTGGCAATCATCAGGACTGCTGCTAACCAACTCGCTGTAAAGATCATTCAAGCACCAAGTATTGCAGACATCAAGCTTGGGGGAGGAGCATCCCCTAGTTACCTGGTAATTTTATCTATGCGCTTATTAAGTCTACTTTATACAAGCAGAAAATACCAAAAATATGTGAACACATGAAGGTTCACCATAGTATCATAGAAAAATCTAAAAATACCAAAAATATGTGGGCACATTGTAACAACCCTAAAAATCCACACAATCTAAAAATCCCAACCAATTAAAATTTTTCATTTATTTATTGTGAAAACCCATTTTTCTTGTGCAAGCATATAGGTTTCATTATGAAATTGGTAAATAAAGGAGTGTAGTTTGCATTTTAATTCCATTCACATAGAATAATAACTTATGCATCACATTTGGGATTTATTGCAATTTATGTTTGTATTTACTCAATATTTAAAATGGGCAATATATGTATATATACACTAAATTGAAAATAGAAAAGGAGAAAGAGAGTTAGGCCAGCCATTCGGCCAGCCGGATCGCTAAGCCAGCCCAAGCCAGCCCGACCCTCCTCTCCTCATCTCACCGCGCGCGGCCCACGTCGCGGCTCGGCAGCGCACGCGCACGACCGGCACACACGCGCTCGCGCTCGCGCTCGCTGCCAACCCGGCCCCGCCTGTCCGCCGCTCTCGCCCCCCCACTGTTCTTCTTCCTCACGAAGGCGACGCGCCTGCCGGGGGTGTCACGCGAATGGCGTGACCCCGGTCCCACAGCCGACAGCATGGCAGAGCCCTGACCCCGCTGTCCCCCTCCTGTCCCCTCCTTTCTTGGCCGCCAAGCGAGCCCGCGTGCACCCTGAAGCCCTAGCGTCGAGCGGCCGAAGCCCTCTGATCTACCGAGATCAATCGCGGCCGTCCGCCATGGGAACCTACCAAGCTCGCCTATAAATTGGAGCACCCCGAAGCCCTACCCTCATTTCCCCTCGCCGCCACCGCAGCACAGACCGGCACACCGCACCAAACCGAGAGAGAGAGCGTAGGAGAAGGGCGGAGCAGAGGAGGAGAAGCTGCCGGAGCACCGCCGCCGTGGAGCACGCCGGAGCCGGACACGGAGGAGAAGCCCGAGCTGCGGACGAGGAGCGGCACGGCACTGCGATCGCTCTGCACGGCTCCGACTCGCCACTGCACCGCCATCCTAGCTTCACCGACACCACGGTGAGCCACCGCACGCCATGTCCGAACCTTGCCCTGCTTTTGCCATGGCGTTCCACCCTCGGGACGCGCAGGCACGAGCCTTTACCGGCTCGGGAAGATCACCTGCACTATGCACTCATTCGACCTGCCGAAACCCCCGGACTACAAGCTTGCTAGACCGAGAACGCAGCATGACGCGTTCTCGGCGGAGCGCGCTCACCACCGACGCGTTCCGACGCCGAATCACCCGTTCCGAGCAATCCGACTAGCACCCGTATAGGTTAGAGCGTCGTGGAGCACCGCCACGACCCCCTCGAGCTAGCTACGCGGATCTAAGCGCTAGAGGAAGCCTGAATCGCCTTGGCCGCGTGCGCCGTGACCTTACCGGAGCGCCGCCGCGAGCCGTCGCCAAAAGAAGGTCATGCCATGGCCAAAGTTCGCCATCAGAGTGTTGTATGCCTCTCTGGCCTCACCAATTTGACAAGACCGCATTCGATTGAACCAATACTTGGTCGTAGCCGCGATGCCGCCTTCCGCCGTCGTCGGCGACACGCCGCCGCCACAACCGAGCACCTTGGAAAGCTCGGTAGCCAAAATTGGTAGTTGGTATACCATCGCCATAGACCCTGGACGCATAAACATCTCCTAGAGGACCTCCTTAGCCCGCCGGAACCTCACCGTCGCGACGACATCGCCGCCGACAGGTTCCGCCTCGCCTAAATCCGTTCCGAGTACCCCCGGTCGCCTCGCGCTGTGGAGAAAGGCCGCCGAGGTTCGCCAAGTCTGCCTCGGCACCGCCGCTAGATAGCCGAGCCCCGAATCACGACTGTCGCCTTGGCTACGTGCGCCTCCACCTCGTCGGAGAACCGCCGTATGCCGAGGGAGAGAAGGAGGCCATACCACGACTCTAATCCGCCACCATCTGGTCGGACGACTGCCTGAGCACGCCAATTGGGGAAAGCCGAGCCCTGTCTTGCCGAAATATGGCCATCGCCGCCCTGTCATGGTCGCCGCACCGGAGAGACACCGCCGCCTTGAACAGACGCCCTGGAACCCTGCTAGCACCGAATCTCCGATTCGCCCGAGCCTCCCCAGGAGAGCTCGGGAGAGCAGCACCCTCGGCGCACCAAATCTCCGATTCGCCCGAGCCTCCCCAGGAGAGCTCGGGAGAGCAGCACCCTCGGCGCACCAAATCTCCGATTCACCCGAGCCTCCCCAGGAGAGCTCGGGAGAGCAGCACCCTCGGCGCACCAAATTTCCGATTCGCCCGAGCCTCCCCAGGAGAGCTCGGGAGAGCAGCACCCTCGGGCGCCCAAATTTCCGATTCGCCCGAGCCTCACCGGGAGAGCTCGGGAGAGCAGCCCCTTCGGCGTCCACATTTCCGATTCGCCCGAGCCTCCGCGGGAGACCTCGGGAGAGCGGCACCCTCGGCGCCCCGAATCTCCGATTCGCCCGAGCCCCGCCGAGCTAAACCGAACTACGCCGAGCACCGCCAAGCTACCCCCGACCACCGCCGAACTATGCCGAGCTCCGCTGAGATACCCCCAACCACAGCCGAGCTACCACTGACCACCGCCGAGCCACGCCGAGCTACGCCAACTCCGGCAACTCTCTGGGAACCAGCATCGAACACCTGGAAGACGACCATCGGGTCTGTGTTCTGTTGAGGCACCACTTGCCGCACTACTGGACCCGCGCGCCACGTGGACCAATCCCAAGCTGCCCCTGATTAACCGACCAGTTTTCCCATTTTCAGAAAATAGGATAATCTTCGGAAAATCATAACTTATTCATACGATGTCCAAAAATTGCGCACCATATATCAAAATTCTCAGAAAAATGAGATCTACAATCTAAGACTGTGTTTGTGTGCATTTGGCTCTTTATTTTATTGGATTTTTCTGAAATACTCTATAGGAGTCGCTGACGCGACTATTTCGTATTCGATTTCAGAGCCGGAGGAGGATCTGACTAAGGAAGACGACCACGAGTACTTTCAGGAGCTAGGAGACGACTACGAAGGTGCCACGTCCCACCAAATCCTTAGATCCTATTACGCATTGCAAATGACATTGTTGCTATTGCTTTATGATTATGTATGGATTGGTTGCATGGTAGTATATTTGAATTCCCTGCCTTGATAAGACTTTACCCTGCTATCCGCTGTTAGGTTAGCTGCTGCTTAATTTACTGTTACTCTTCCACTACTTTCTACTTGCTATATGCTATGTGGTGGAATTGGGACGGTGTATAACTGATTATAACCACTGGGAGAGAGTGCTGCGTGCGTCTTGGGTGCGTGGTAAGGGTTGATGTCGACCAAGTGGGATGTGAGACAAGCCCATGGGGCAAGTCGTGCCGGGGGTGCAACCTGGGCATCCCCAAAGTGAGATACCTGTGGCGGGTAAAGTTGTTGAGGAGGTTCCGGGTGGGATAGCCTTGGTGGTTTGAAGCCCGTGGACGGAGGTGCTGTGATAGCACGGGGAGAGTATCCCCTAAGTGGAGATGCCTGCTTGGTCACAACCTAGGATCTGACTAGTGACCGGAAACATCTGGATTCCCTTGCTACTCGCTCGCTTCTGATGGGCGGGAGACGGCTGGACTACTTGGTAGGGCGGTGCCACTACTGCTAGGTTGAGAGGTGATAAGGGTGGACGGTGACGGATGGCGGATTCCCGTACCGTTCTAGATGCGCAGTACCACTGATGGGGCCCGGTACTGCGTCTCCCAGTCTCAGCATGACGGTGTTGGATCCGGAATATCCCAGGGCTGAGTGGTAGGGTGGCATCGACCTAGGCAAGCAAGCACCCGGAATTCTGCCTAGATGATTGTACAGCATCGATGATGGCTAATCTTGTGAGTAGTGAAACCTCTGCAGAGTGTATGGTTGATCGATCGATACATAAGTCAACTCGTTGGCTATGGACCTTTCCTAATGTTTCTGCAACCACTATTAGATGAGAGCATATTCTTTTCTCCCCCTGGATAACATTGTTCCGGCAGTGTACCCGTTGTGGTAGTGTGCCACTGAGATAGGCCCGAGAGGGAGTTGGGCCTTTCGAATGAGAGTGAGGTGTGGGTATGTGAGGTGTGGTGATGGGAAAAGGGATAATGGTGTTAACTGGTGATAAAACTTGACTAAATAAACATTGATTACAGCTGCATAGGAAAACCTCAGCCTATAGGTCTGCTTGTATAGCCTTGCATCCACTTTCCACAAAGCAAATGCTGCATAGGTGGGCTCCGTGGCCAGTACAAATCGTACTGATAAATTTGCTGTCAGGTGACGAGAATGAGTACGACTTCGAGGGAGATGATGACGAGGAATAGGGTCACGTGCTACACTCAAGTTGGCCGTGAAGGATGAATCGCTTCCGCATCTTCTAAAGCTTCTCTGAATGTTGATTCCGCCAGTGTGGCGATGTAATAAATGTTTATGTAAGACTTAATTATCGTTGTATGGATCCTGGTGTCAACTGAGATATGGGTAATTTCATGGATTGTCCCAAGCAATCTGTTGAATTACAATTCGAGCCTGTGGATTTCCCTTCGTGGAAATCGAGGTCGTTTCAGTTGGTATCAGAGCCATACTTGACTGTAGGACGAGACCCATAGAGAATGGACGTTAGAATAGGAAGCCAGACTCTCTTTCGGTTATATTACCGACCTTGCATTCACTTTTTATGCAATGGCTTATCTAATACAAGGACCTGCTAATCCGTTTCTTGAAAAATTTGCAGATGACCAGCCTTGGACCACCACTTCGTCCACTGCACAACGGCACTATTGAGATCCCGATCAATGGGAGGAACCACGGTGGATTTGCCATGGTACTACGCCAGGTGCTGGAGGAGCTAGGAGCACCGTCTGACCAGATCCAGTACTTCAGCCGAGGGAAGCTTGTCGAGGCTGAGAGGTTTGAAGGACCTGTCACTACCAGGGTTGAGACACCCGTCAGCCTGACCCTTCCAGGAATGCCGGTTTTTACTGACTACACTGCTGGAGAGACGGTGGAGGACGGAGTACAGTCTGTCTCCCGCAAGGTACTACGCGCAGTTGTGTACACAGCATACGAGTACCTTAAGGGGACCCACTTCCGTCTGCTACCTTAGGCCTTGGAGCTGCACCCTGACCCCATCCAGAGGATTTTGTACACCAGCCAGATCGTTCAGGCAGAGACTGACCCTTGCCTACGCACAGTGGCACACCACCTCCAGGAGCAGGACGAGTTCATCAGCTCATTGGAGCAAAGGAGGCGGCGTGACCGAGCACGCATGGCAGAGGTCGAGGACAGTTTGCAGAAAGGGACTCAGACCCTGGAGAGTTTGAGCAGAGCAGTCACTGACTTGCAGTTGGAGATGCAGCGCCGTGATGAGTTACACCGAGCCGAGATCGCCGACTTGCGAGACAAGATCGGAGATTTTGGGCTTCGCAATGACTACCTGAACAGCAGAGTGTTGGAATTACAGAGGAGGCTGGACGACAAGGAGAGAGCACTTGCTGAGAGGGAGCAGAGGAGCAGAGACAGAGTAGTCGAGATGATCACGTTGCGTTCCAGGATCAAGGAGTTGGAAAAGCAGCTGGAGAAAGCCGAGGACAAGTCCACCCGCAACCAAGGGATTCTGATCGACCGCGTGAAGATGGTGGAGTTCCTAAAGGACAAGCTACGGAGGACAGAGACAGCTTGGAAGCAGTCCGATGCCAGGAGAGCTATTGAGGTCCGGAAGGTACAGAGTTCGCTTCCCCCACTGGAGATGGTGAAGCCCCGGGAGGGAGACTTCTGCGTACCACCCACTACGCTCAACCTGAGAGCGTGTCCGTCCCAAAGGATACAAGAGATTGAGGCCACTCCAGAGCTAGCAGTAGCACTCGACTATGTCAAGCGCCTGACCATGACCGACGACGAGATCGAGGCAGAGGACAGCCGCATACCCGACGCCGTACTTAACCTTATGCACCAGTAGCTTATGGGACCCTGCGTGGCCCTTAGACTAGTGATACCATGAGTTATCCTGTCATTGGCTATCTGCGCATAGCACGATCTTCTTAGCAGCTAGGAACATCCTTTATATAATAATAACCATGTGATGAGTGACATTTGGATCTTAAGCTTCTTATGGTTCTCTATGCTTCTTTGGTTGAGTGTAGGATAGCATGAAAAATGTTTTAATTCATTTAAATCGTTGAAAACATCTAACTTCTACTTAAACCACTATAAGATTATTACAGCACGAAAGCATAACATACCTGTAACCCTGAGAGCAAACCCCATCCTAACTAGCTCGCCCTTAGGAACCTTCAGAAGCGTTCACATATGTAGGGGAGTGATAATCACAATCGAGGGACTTGACTTTCGAGCTGACCTAACCCTACTACCCTCCAATAGCTTAGATGTCATCTTAGGCATGGACTGGCTAACCAAACACCGGGGAGTGATATCTTGTTCACCTAGATATGTTCAGGTAACCCACCCTTGGGGAACAGCTGTCCGATGTGTACCCCAAACCGAGAGAGTCCAAGCCCTCCTATGTGCCCTGGAGACTAAAGCAGAAAAAACAGAGCTGACATTCAGAGATGTGCCAGTAGTCTGTGAATTCAATGACGTATTTCCAGAGGAGTTGCCAGGAATGCCACCAGATAGAGATGTGGAGTTTGTTATAGAGCTGATGCCAGGGACTGCACCGATTGCCAAAAGACCCTACAGAATGTCGGCTGATGAGTTGAAGGAACTCAAGAAGCAGCTGGGAGAATTACTGAAGAAGGGCTTCATTAGGCCTAGTGCCTCGCCCTGGGGATCTCCCGTTTTGTTTGTCAAGAAGAAGGATGGCACGATGAGGATGTGCATTGACTACCGGAATCTGAATGCAGTCACAGTCAAGAATAAGTACCCACTACCCCGCATCGATGATCTGTTAGATCAACTGAGTAAGGCCAAGTACTTCTCGAAGATTGATCTCTGATCAGGGTATCATCAGATGAAGATCAGGGAAGAGGATATCCCGAAGACTGCATTTGTCACTAGATATGGACAGTATGAGTGCACAGTAGTCTCATTTGGACTCACTAATGCTCCAGCATACTTCATGAACATGATGAACAAGATCTTCATGAATGAGCTAGACAAGTTTGTAGTGGTATTCATTGATGATATATTGGTTTATTCAGCCTCAAAAGAGGAACATGAACATCATCTGAGGACCGTATTGGAGAGGTTGTCTCGCAACCAGCTATACGCCAAATTCTCCAAGTGCGAATTCTGGCTTGAGGAAGTTGCTTTCCTTGGACACGTACTGTCAGGAGAAGGAGTCGCAGTAGACCCAGCCAAAATTGAAGCTGTGAAAGAGTGGGAACAACCCTGTAATGTGTCAGAAATCAGAAGCTTTTTGGGACTTGCAGGATACTATCGCAGATTTATTGAGAATTTTTCCAAGATTGCAAGACCCATGCCAACTTGCTGAAGAAAGAGAGCAAGTTTATATGGACTCCTGAATGCGAGAAGAGTTTTCAGACCTTGAAGGAGAAGCTCACTACTACACCTGTACTAGCCCTGCCCGATATTCACAAGGATTTTGTTGTATATTGTGATGCCTCTCGGCAAGGTTTGGGCTGTGTACTAATGCAAGAAGGAAGAGTGATAGCTTATGCCTCAAGACAGTTGAAGGAACATGAGCAGCGATACCCGACTCATGACCTAGAACTTGCAGCCGTGGTACATGCACTCAAGATTTGGAGACACTATCTGATAAGCAACAAGTGTGACATCTACACTGACCACAAGAGCCTGAAGTACTTCTTCACTCAGGAAGATCTGAATATGAGGCAGCGCAGATGGCTAGAACTCATCAAGGACTATGATCTTGAGATCCATTATCACCCAGGAAAGGCCATTGTTGTCGCTGATGCACTTAGCCGCAAAAGCTACTGCCATACCCTCATCACCAAGTCTATGCCGTCTGAGCTCAGGAGAGAGTTTGACGCGTTCCAGCTCGAGGTAATCTCCTATGGCATGCTAAATGAGCTTCGCGTCGAGTACAATCTCACCTCACGAATCTGTGAAGCGCAAAAGAACTGTCCTGAGATAGACTATATCCGTGGTTTGATGAAGCTGGGAAGAGGCCCCGAATACCGAGAAGATGAGCAGGGAACTGTATGGTACAAAGATAGAATCTGCGTACCGACGGATTCAGCGATACGAGAAGAGATTCTGTCAGAAGGGCATGACTCCAAATATTGCATTCACCCAGGGTCAGCCAAGATGTACCATGATCTAAGGAAACATTTCTGGTGGGAGAATATGAAGGCAGACATTGCAAGGCATGTAGCCCGATGTGACACTTGCAGCAGAATCAAGGCCGAACATCAACGACCAGCCGGCCTACTACAACCCCTCGCAATTCCAGAATGGAAATGGGAATGCATTTCGATGGATTTTATCGTTGGGTTACCCCGCACCGAGAAGAAACACGATTCGATTTGGGTGATAGTCGACCGTTTGACCAAAGTCGCTCACTTCATTCCCATCAGCATTGGCTACGATGCCGAACGGCTGGCGGATTTATACATAACCCACATTCTGAGACTACACGGGGCACCCACAAGCATAATATCTGATCGAGGCTCACAATTCACATCTCGATTCTGGCAAGCCTTGCACAAATCCATCGGAACCAAGCTGGACTATAGCACGGCTTATCACCCACAAACTGACGGTCAAACAGAAAGAGTGAACCAAATTCTTGAAGATATGCTCTGAGCTTGTGTGATAAAATACAAGGCCAGTTGGGAAAGCTGCTTACCCCACGCTGAATTCTCGTACAACAACAGCTATCAAACAAGCCTCAAGATGTCACCGTTTGAGGCATTGTATGGGAGACCCTGCAGGACCCCGCTAATGTGGTCAGAACCCGGAGAGAGAGCCTTCTTTGGCCCTGCTAAGATTGTAGAAGCAGAGGAAGGCGTAGCCCAGGTCAGAGAAAATTTGAGAATTGCACAGAGTAGGCAAAAGAGCTATGCAGATAGGAGACGTAGAGAGCTTGAGTTCAAGGTTGGGGATTATGTCTACCTCAAGGTATCTCCACTTCGTGGCACTGTCAGATTCCACGTGAAGGGGAAATTGGCACCAAGATATGTTGGGCCATACAAGATCTGTAAAAGGGTTGGAAAGCTTGCTTACAAGCTGGAACTACCGGAGGAATTATCTAGAGTACACCCCGTGTTCCATGTCTCGCAATTAAGGAAGTGTTTGAAGCTTCCCGAGGAGCAAGTTCCTACGGATGCATTAGACCTGCAAGACACACTTGAATACAAAGAACATCCGATCAAGATCTTGGCACGGGATACCAAAGAGACGCGAAACAAAACCATTCCGATGTGCAAGGTACAGTGGAGCAATCACACTGAAAGGGAAGCTACGTGGGAGAAAGAATCGGACTTGCGGATTATGTTTCCTTACCTCTTCGATGGGTACGTTATCTCTGAATCTCGAGGTCGAGATCCTAATGAGGGGGAAGGACTGTAACAACCCTAAAAATCCACACAATCTAAAAATCCCAACCAATTAAAATTTTTCATTTATTTATTGTGAAAACCCATTTTTCTTGTGCAAGCATATAGGTTTCATTATGAAATTGGTAAATAAAGGAGTGTAGTTTGCATTTTAATTCCATTCACATAGAATAATAACTTATGCATCACATTTGGGATTTATTGCAATTTATGTTTGTATTTACTCAATATTTAAAATGGGCAATATATGTATATATACACTAAATTGAAAATAGAAAAGGAGAAAGAGAGTTAGGCCAGCCATTCGGCCAGCCGGATCGCTAAGCCAGCCCAAGCCAGCCCGACCCTCCTCTCCTCATCTCACCGCGCGCGGCCCACGTCGCGGCTCGGCAGCGCACGCGCACGACCGGCACACACGCGCTCGCGCTCGCGCTCGCTGCCAACCCGGCCCCGCCTGTCAGCCGCTCTCGCCCCCCCACTGTTCTTCTTCCTCACGAAGGCGATGCGCCTGCCGGGGGTGTCACGCGAATGGCGTGACCCCGGTCCCACAGCCGACAGCATGGCAGAGCCCTGACCC
Source organism: Eremochloa ophiuroides (assembly GCA_038502445.1). Classification (NCBI taxonomy): domain Eukaryota; kingdom Viridiplantae; phylum Streptophyta; class Magnoliopsida; order Poales; family Poaceae; genus Eremochloa; species Eremochloa ophiuroides. The sequence continues at coordinate 48,885,819 of JAHLJS010000001.1, forward strand.
CGCTGTCCCCCTCCTGTCCCCTCCTTTCTTGGCCGCCAAGCGAGCCCGCGTGCACCCTGAAGCCCTAGCGTCGAGCGGCCGAAGCCCTCTGATCTACCGAGATCAATCGCGGCCGTCCGCCATGGGAACCTACCAAGCTCGCCTATAAATTGGAGCACCCCGAAGCCCTACCCTCATTTCCCCTCGCCGCCACCGCAGCACAGACCGGCACACCGCACCAAACCGAGAGAGAGAGAGCGTAGGAGAAGGGCGGAGCAGAGGAGGAGAAGCTGCTGGAGCGCCGCCGCCGCGGAGCACGCCGGAGCCGGACACGGAGGAGAAGCCCGAGCTGCGGACGAGGAGCGGCACGGCACTGCGATCGCTCTGCACGGCTCCGACTCGCCACTGCACCGCCATCCTAGCTTCACCGACACCACGGTGAGCCACCACACGCCATGTCCGAACGTTGCCCTGCTTTTGCCATGGCGTTCCACCCTCGGGACGCACAGGCACGAGCCTTTACCGGCTCGGGAAGATCACCTGCACTATGCACTCATTCGACCGGCCGAAACCCCCGGACTACAAGCTTGCTAGACCGAGAACGCAGCACGACGCTTTCTCGGTGGAGCGCGCTCACCACCGACGCGTTCCGACGCCGAATCACCCGTTCCGAGCAATCCGACTAGCACCCGTATAGGTTAGAGCGTCGTGGAGCACCGCCACGACCCCCTCGAGCTAGCTACGCGGATCTAAGCGCTAGAGGAAGCCTGAATCGCCTTGGCCGTGTGCGCCGCGACCTTACCGGAGCGCCGCCGCGAGCCGTCGCCAAAAGAAGGTCATGCCATGGCCAAAGTTCGCCATCAGAGTGTTGTATGCCTCTCTGGCCTCACCAATTTGACAAGACCGCATTCGATTGAACCAATACTTGGTCGTAGCCGCGATGCCGCCTTCCGCCGTCGTCGGCGACACGCCGCCGCCACAACCGAGCACCTTGGAAAGCTCGGTAGCCAAAATTGGTAGTTGGTATACCATCGCCATAGACCCTGGACGCGTAAACATCTCCTAGAGGACCTCCTTAGCCCGCCGGAACCTCACCGTCGCGACGACATCGCCACCGACAGGTTCCGCCTCGCCTAAATCCGTTCCGAGTACCCCCGGTCGCCTCGCGCTGCGGAGAAAGGCCGCCGAGGTTCGCCAAGTCTGCCTCGGCACCGCCGCTAGATAGCCGAGCCCTGAATCACGACTGTCGCCTTGGCTACGTGCGCCTCCACCTCGTCGGAGAACCGCCGTATGCCGAGGGAGAGAAGGAGGCCATACCACGACTCTAATCCGCCACCATCTGGTCGGACGACTGCCTGAGCACGCCAATTGGGGAAAGCCGAGCCCTGTCTTGCCGAAATATGGCCATCGCCGCCCTGTCATGGTCCGCCGCACCAGAGAGACACCGCCGCCTTGAACAGACGCCCTGGAACCCTGCTAGCACCGAATCTCCGATTCGCCCGAGCCTCCCCAGGAGAGCTCGGGAGAGCAGCACCCTCGGCGCACCAAATCTCCGATTCGCCCGAGCCTCCCTGGGAGAGCTCGGGAGAGCAGCACCCTCGGCGCACCAAATCTCCGATTCGCCCGAGCCTCCCCAGGAGAGCTCGGGAGAGCAGCACCCTCGGCGCACCAAATTTCCGATTCGCCCGAGCCTCCCCAGGAGAGCTCGGGAGAGCAGCACCCTCGGGCGCCCAAATTTCCGATTCGCCCGAGCCTCACCAGGAGAGCTCGGGAGAGCAGCCCCTTCGGCGCCCACATTTCCGATTCGCCCGAGCCTCCGCGGGAGACCTCGGGAGAGCGGCACCCTCGGCGCCCCGAATCTCCGATTCGCCCGAGCCCCGCCGAGCTAAACCGAACTACGCCGAGCACCGCCAAGCTACCCCCGACCACCGCCGAACTATGCCGAGCTCCGCCGAGATACCCCCAACCACAGCCGAGCTACCACTGACCATCGCCGAGCCACGCCGAGCTACGCCAACTCCGGCAACTCTCTGGGAACCAGCATCGAACACCTGGAAGACGACCATCGGGTCTGTGTTCTGTTGAGGCACCACTTGCCGCACTACTGGACCCGCGCGCCACGTGGACCAATCCCAAGCTGCCCTTGATTAACCGACCAGTTTTCCCATTTTCAGAAAATAGGATAATCTTCGGAAATTCATAACTTATTCATACGATGTCCAAAAATTGCGCACCATATATCAAAATTCTCAGAAAAATGAGATCTACAATCTAAGACTGTGTTTGTGTGCATTTGGCTCTTTATTTTATTGGATTTTTCTGAAATACTCTATAGGAGTCGCTGACGCGACTATTTCGTATTCGATTTCAGAGCCGGAGGAGGATCTGACTAAGGAAGACGACCACGAGTACTTTCAGGAGCTAGGAGACGACTACGAAGGTGCCACGTCCCACCAAATCCTTAGATCCTATTACGCATTGCAAATGACATTGTTGCTATTGCTTTATGATTATGTATGGATTGGTTGCATGGTAGTATATTTGAATTCCCTGCCTTGATAAGACTTTACCCTGCTATCCGCTGTTAGGTTAGCTGCTGCTTAATTTACTATTACTCTTCCACTACTTTCTACTTGCTATATGCTATGTGGTGGAATTGGGACGGTGTATAACTGATTATAACCACTGGGAGAGAGTGCTGCGTGCGTCTTGGGTGCGTGGTAAGGGTTGATGTCGACCAAGTGGGATGTGAGACAAGCCCATGGGGCAAGTCGTGCCGGGGGTGCAACCTGGGCATCCCCAAAGTGAGATACCTGTGGCGGGTAAAGTTGTTGAGGAGGTTCCGGGTGGGATAGCCTTGGTGGTTTGAAGCCCGTGGACGGAGGTGCTGTGATAGCACGGGGAGAGTATCCCCTAAGTGGAGATGCCTGCTTGGTCACAACCTAGGATCTGACTAGTGACCGGAAACATCTGGATTCCCTTGCTACTCGCTCGCTTCTGATGGGCGGGAGACGGCTGGACTACTTGGTAGGGCGGTGCAACTACTGCTAGGTTGAGAGGTGATAAGGGTGGACGGTGACGGATGGCGGATTCCCGTACCGTTCTAGATGCGCAGTACCACTGATGGGGCCCGGTACTGCGTCTCCCAGTCTCAGCATGACGGTGTTGGATCCGGAATATCCCAGGGCTGAGTGGTAGGGTGGCATCGACCTAGGCAAGCAAGCACCCGGAATTCTGCCTAGATGATTGTACAGCATCGATGATGGCTAATCTTGTGAGTAGTGAAACCTCTGCAGAGTGTATGGTTGATCGATCGATACATAAGTCAACTCGTTGGCTATGGCCTTTCCTAATGTTTCTGCAACCACTATTAGATGAGAGCATATTCTTTTCTCCCCCTGGATAACATTGTTCCGGCAGTGTACCCGTTGTGGTAGTGTGCCGCTGAGATAGGCCCGAGAGGGAGTTGGGCCTGTCGAATGAGAGTGAGGTCTGGGTATGTGAGGTGTGGTGATGGGAAAAGGGATAATGGTGTTAACTGGTGATAAAACTTGACTAAATAAACATTGATTACAGCTGCATAGGAAAACCTCAGCCTATAGGTCTGCTTGTATAGCCTTGCATCCACTTTCCACAAAGCAAATGCTGCATAGGTGGGCTCCGTGGCCAGTACAAATCGTACTGATAAATTTGCTGTCAGGTGACGAGAATGAGTACGACTTCGAGGGAGATGATGACGAGGAATAGGGTCACGTGCTACACTCAAGTTGGCCGTGAAGGATGAATCGCTTCCGCATCTTCTAAAGCTTCTCTGAATGTTGATTCCGCCAGTGTGGCGATGTAATAAATGTTTATGTAAGACTTAATTATCGTTGTATGGATCCTGGTGTCAACTGAGATATGGGTAATTTCATGGATTGTCCCAAGCAATCTGTTGAATTACAATTCGAGCCTGTGGATTTCCCTTCGTGGAAATCGAGGTCGTTTCACACATAAAGGTCCACACTCTTAGAGAAGTTTCCTAATTGGGTAAAGAAGTTTAAACTTTTGCTGGAAATATAAAATCAATCACTTACCAAGGAGTGGTATTAAACCTAACCCCTCTCCATAAGATTTTGTATTTTTATTGGCAATTGTGTTTCATAGGACAACACAAGATCAAGGAACTAGTCAACCCGACGCCTTTACACTGCCGATACACTGCTCAGAAGGATCACTCAATTTGCAACATCAAAGACCCTGTCAAACGTCAAGCTTGGGGGAGGGCACCCTCCAATTAAAATCCAGCTAAGTATAAGTTTCCTATCTTATTATCATTATTACTATATCGCTTTTTCAAGTGTGTTAGCTAGTAAGATAAAATTTGAAAACCAAATAAATATCCATCTATATATTAGAGTTTGTTTAGAGTCGGTCTAGGCTAGAATTAAATTAAAAATGATGAACATTAAAATTTTGTCTTGGAGATGATGAATAGTTGCTCTGTCACAATACTTTTCAAATGCCTAGTTGTCAAACTTAGATTCTCCTGAGTTTTGGATATTACTGCTTTGATTTGAGAATTTACTCTGAACCTGAAACTTGTGGAGGCATATACTTGAGCTAAGTCTAGGTAATTGATTGATATGATTCATGAAGGTTGAGCTGCTATTTATCTTATTCCTAGCATTACTAAGTTCTGGAGATTTATTTTGAAAATTTAAAATCTTACACGATGAGCTCTTGTATGACAAAGTTTGAATTCCTACCAAAGCCATATGTAATACATTTAGAGTTAGGAAAACCTTTGCACATTCATGCTGCTTGCTTTGCATTGAGTTTAGTCAACCTTTGTTATATACCTTATGAGAGTCTTGTCATTCTTTTAAAACCAAGATCACTTACACCCTCTAGCCACATATGCATTATTCCTACCCTGGGAGTAATCGCAACCATTTTCACTTTCATCTATGTTCACCTTAAAAATGTTTCTCCTACACTGGGAGTAAACACCCAAAAATATACCCTATAGGACAGCCCCTGTTTAATTGCTTTAAATTCTTATCATTATCTCTCCAATTATTTATATTCAAAGGATGCATGTGGCTATGCAAAAGTATTGAAAAAAAGAAAAAGAAAAGGAAGTAAAAGATGGACAAGTGTCCCAGCAATTAAAACAATGGGTACTTAGATGTCCGTCTCCCTGATGAAAAAAAGAAAGAAGAAAGAGGGAATAAAGATAGCCCATGTTTCCCGTGAAAGTTCTAAGTTCCCAAAAGGAGAGTGAATCATTTTTGATTCTTTCAAAGAGCAAAAGTAGAATTAGGATTAGCCACCATATATACACCTATCCACCATATTCCAAACACATGCACATCTTGGTTTGATTGTATGCCTTGACTCTCTGTGGATCCATTGTTTGACTTTACAATATATGAATTGCAAGTATGCTCATCCTTGTTATTGCTATTCCTATAAGCTCCACTATAATCCTTAGTTGTAGGAAGGCATAACATTATTAATGTCTTAAGTGAGATCCATAAATACCACATATATTAAGAGACTTGAGGGTGGCATACAATTAAGCTCTGAGTTTTATTTTGAAAACCTGCAAAACTCTGGAATATTGGTATTGTGAAGAATTTGAGACATAGTGCTTGACTTGAATGTTATGTCTTTCGATTGCTCAAGACTTATGCAAAAGCTGAGAAGCTCCATAGTTAAAGGTAAAATGGGTAAGTTCGAGAGTTAGAACAGTTTTTTCTAATCCGGAGGAGAATTTCTATTTGAAAGCATGTGTACTTTGAAGGCATGAAAGCATTGTAGCAACTCCTGATCCAAATACATTAGTAATTAGGTTTAGATTGTTTGCCAAGGGACTGGCAAAAGGTAAGGTTGGGGGAGTTGTTGACGGTGGATAACGTCAACTTTTATTAGAACTTTAGACATGAAAGGACACATGAATACACACTAGTCTAGGGTTTTAATTGACAATTTTCATGAGTTTTGGTGATTTGATATTTTCCAGAGAGTATTCCAGAAAAGGATTAAAAGAGGGTTTAAAGTGCTTAAAAGTCACGAAACATGTCACGGACGACGACATCGCGTATTGGACTCCTAGAAGTATCTAGAAGACACCGGAGCGTAGGCAGGGCCCAAAGCCCACAAGGTGGGGCCGACCGGCCCCCTAGGCACGCCGCCCGGCGCCCTAGGTCAAGTGGCGGAGCTCCCCTTCTAGAATCTTCCTCCCATGCTTCTTTGGTACCTAAGTAAGCATTTCTACGTCGATCTAAGGTCGGTTTGATCCGACGGTGCACATAACAAGAGACGCGGATTGATGACGTGGCGGTTCCTTGCCCTCTACTCCACCTCGGCCTATACAATGACGCCCCAAGGCCCCTCCTATAGGTATTCTACACCTGGTGCTTCATATTCTCTACATAAATTAGGGTTAGGGTCCCTCTAGTTGATCTAGTTCTAGTTCTAGTTCATCTAGTTATAGCAATTAGGAGAGACTAGTTCATCTAGATCTAGTCTTGTTTAGAGATTAGAGAGATAGAGTAGGAGAGTAGAGATTCTGGAGGAGTTCCGGCATTTTGGCGCATCTTCGTGGCTGTATTCTTCTGGATTCAGCTTCCTCGCCAGGAGCTGCGTTCTGAGGTACTTTTGTATTCAACATTCTAATTCAAGTAAGCAGTTGTTCTTATTTGTTCTTAAGTTTGCAACTCATATTGAGTTCTTGGATCTTTAGGACCCTATAGATTGAAGTAGTATTTTGTAGTGTAGGCGTGGTGCCTAGGCTAGGTTTACTTGTGAATGTCCCCTGATTGGCCGGATAGTGGTAGTTCGCGTAGGTGACAGCTACGTTAAGTCCTGTGTAGTCCACTTCCCATTGATAGGATCGATAGGTATATAAGTGCTTGGTAGGAGAGAACTCTGATTTCTGCTCTTCTTTAGGTCACTGCCCAGTTAGAACGGTATTATACAAAGCTTACCGGTTGTTGGAACTAGATAGTTAATAGCTATTTCCTCTTTCTTAATATTATCTAGCCTAATTGTTGGGTTAAGTCTATAGTCTTGGTCATTATCACCTACTGTTCCATGTGGATATGATATTTAAAACCTCTTGGTGAAGTGCTACATTGGTATAGTATTTGTGCGCTTGCGGATAATCTGATAATAATAATATTTAATAGGGTGCAGTTAATTTATACCAACAGCCCTCTATAGAACTTAATCCTCTTTCTTCTGGACTTAAGTATGCCTTCCTTAATGGTGATAGAGAGACTCCAGTAATCATTAGTGACCAACTTTCTTAGGAGGAAGCCTCCAAACTCATCACCATTTTAGAAAAACACCGATCTGTCTTAGGCTACTCTCTTCAAGATCTTGAGGGAATTAGTCCCACTCTTTGCATCCATCACATCCCTATTGAGCAAGATGCTACACCTTCTAGGGAGCCTCAACGGAGGCTAAACAATGCGTTGAGAGAGGTAATTAAGAAAGAGGTCTTGAAACTCTTGCACGTAGGCATAATCTACCCTGTTCCTAACAGTGAGTGGGTTAGCCCCGTACAGGTAGTGCCTAAGAAAGGAGGGATGACAGTCGTTAAAAATGAGAAAAGTGAATTAATACCTCAATGAACTGTCACGGGTTGGAGGATGTGTATAGATTACTGAAAACTTAACAAGGCCACAAAGAAAGATCACTTCCTGTTGCCATTCATTGATGAAATGTTGGAACGGCTTACAAAACATTCTTTTTTCTGTTTCCTTGATGGGTATTCGGGTTATCATCAAATTTCCATCCATCCCAACGACCAAAGTAAAACATCCTTCACATGCCCCTATGGAACATATGCATACAGGCGCATGTCTTTTGGCCTATGCTGCCTCTTTTCAAAGGTGCATGATGTCCATCTTCTCCGATATGATCAAAGAAATCATGGAAGTGTTTATGGACGATTTCTCGGTCTATGGAAAATCCTTCGATGATTGCCTTCAAAATCTGGACAAGGTCTTACAAAGATGCGAGGAAAAGCACTTAGTCTTGAACTGGGAAAAATGCCATTTGATGGTTTGAGAAGGTATAGTGCTAGGACATAGAGTGTCCGAGCGTGGGATTGAGGTGGATAGAGCTACGATAGAAGTCATAGAGCAACTTCCACCTCCCACGAATGTCAAGGGTGTTAGAAGTTTTCTTGGGCATGCTGGTTTTTATAGGCGCTTCATAAAGGACTTCTCTCAAATTGCTCACCCTTTAACAGACCTGCTTGTTAAAGATGCACCCTTTGATTTCAATGATAAGTGCTTAAATGCTTTTTATTTTCTCAAGAAAGCACTTGTCTCTGCCCCAACCATCCAACCCCTTGATTGGATGCTTCCCTTTGAAATAATGTGTGATGCAAGTGATTATGCTATTGGTGCTATTCTTGGCCAAACAAATAATAAAAAGCATCATGCAATTTCGTATGCTAGCAAAACTTTAGTAGGACCTCAACTTAATTATGCAACAACTGAAAAAGAGTTACTAGCTGTTGTTTTTGCTATTTACAAGTTTAGATCTTACTTAGTTGGAGCAAAAGTAATTATCTATACTGATCATGCTGCTTTGAATACTTACTCACTAGGAAAGATGCTAAACCACGCCTAATAAGATGAATCTTGCTACTCCAAGAATTTGATTTGGAAATAAAATATATAAAAAGAGTAAAAAATCCTATAGCCGATCACTTGTCTAGAATGCAATTCCAAGATGCACAGGACCTACCAATCAATGACTATCTCAGGGTCGACACACTGCTCAAGATCATGGACTCTTGCCCCTGATATGTGAATATTGTGAATTTTATTGTTGCAGGACATGTTTCACCAGGAGCAAACAAGAAAAAGCTCATCCAAGAAAGTCGAGTACACCTGTGGGATGAACCGTACCTCTACAGAGTTTGCAATGATGGTTTATTGAGGAAATGTGTCACTGAAGTGGAATCAATTAAGATCATAGAAATGTGTCATGCCGCACCATATGGAGGACACTATGGTACATTCAGAACCCATGCAAGGATTTGGCAAAGTGGCTTCTTTTGGCAAACCATGTATGAAGATACAAAGAACTTCATCAAGAGATATGTGTGGTGCCAAAAGCATGGGAACATCAATGCCCGAGATGCAATGCCACTGACAAATAACCTTCAAGTGGAACTCTTTGATGTATGGGGCATTGACTACATGGGACCTTTTCCCAAATCCCGTGGCTGTGAGTATATCCTGGTGGCTGTGGACTATGTGTCCAAATGGGTAGAGGCAATGCCCTACAAGGCTGCATATGCCAAGAGCTCAAGAAGGATGTTTGAAGAGACCATCCTTCCAAGGTTTGGAACCCCAAGGTTGGTGATATGTGATGGGGGATCTCACTTCATTAAGGGGAGCTTCCGGCGCTTCCTAGAAGAGCAAGGCATCCGACACAATGTTGCAACTCCATACCATCCCCAAACAAGTGGCCAAGCAGAAACATCCAACAAGTAAATCAAGAACATTCTGCAAAAGACGGTTAATGAGATGGGAAAAGGATGAAGGGACAAGCTACCTGATGCACTATGGGCATACAGGACAGCATTCAAGACACCCATTGGCATGTCACCATACCAACTTGTGTATGGAAAGACTTGTCACCTCCCAGTCGAGTTGGAATTCAGAGCACATTGGGCCATAAAGAAATGGAATATGGACCTACAAGCTGCAGGAAGGCATAGAAAGCTGCAAATCTCAGAGTTAGAAGAATGGAGGGAGAAAGCATACCACAATGCCAAGATCTACAAGGAGAGAACAAAGAGATGGCATGACAAGAGGATAAAGAAAAAGGAGTTCAAGCCAGGAGACAAGGTGCTCATGTTCAACTCAAGAGTAAAGCTATTTGGACATGGAAAGCTTAGAAGAAAATGGGAAGTGCCATTTCAAGTCATTGATACCTCACCTCATGGAGCAATCAAACTTCAAGATGGTGAAGGTCAGATCTTTAAGGTAAATGGCCAACGTTTAAAAGTTTTCCTTGAACCTGATAAACTAGATGAAGAAATAGACATGATTGAATTCAAACTTTTCAATGATTCAACTTAAAAGAAAATCAATAGATCTAGTTCATGATCAAATGTCCAACCTTCCTCCTTAACTTGTTGTTTTCCCTTCCAAAATTGATCTATGCCTTGTTTCATTTAAATAAATTTGGACTCTGGTGCCTCACACCAGAAGAGTCCTTTGTGTTTTCACCTTTGTTTTCTATGAATAAAAAGCCAGGTACAGCTTCAACGAAGTGTGGGGGGTCTTGCAACCCCAAACTACCCATTTGTGACCAGGGCCCTCAACTCTCCTCTACTAAAAACATCGGTTTGAATCTCCCCTTCCTCTCGTTTTGCTACATGTGAAATGAGTTGAAATGCTTTGAATCTAGTTAACATGTAAAAATAAAATGAACCAACATCACACTTGAGGTAAAATAAAAGGTGACATGCTTTATGACATTTAAAGGGTAAAAGCGTCACAAAGTCTAATTCTTGCATATGCTTATACTTGTAGGATACATATCTTGATAGGAGTATCATATTGACTAAGTTATTAACAAATGTGATATAGTTCTTGGCTCATGATTCATACCTTTTCTATTCAATGTGCCTAGAGATTTATTTTTGAAAATGTCATAAAACCATAGTTTCACTTACTCCTCAATAGTGAGAAAGTTCTTACCAAAACCATATATGTTCATGCCATGTTCAAAACCCTTCTGTACATGCTACTTGCACTTGTCTTGCGTTTGGTCAAACCCTATAGATCCTTGTTGAGAATTATGTCATATTCCCAAGATAAAGATCACGTACACGCCACATATACGCATGCTACTTCTACACTGGAAGTACGCAAAAACATGCCATCCATTTCCACCATATAGATGCTCCATGTTTAAAAGTTTTAGAATATCTCTCTAAGTATGGCTTAGTAAATGAGACACAAAGGCTATGCAAAAAAAATGTGAACACATGAAGGTCCATAGCTTTGAAAAAAGGAAGCTCATGAAGGCTTATAAAAAGAGAAAAAATGCTAGCCGTGTCTCAAATAAAATAGAGAGGGATCTTATCAAATAAAGGAGCACTACATTCCATCATTTTCCACACACTTGCATATCTTGATCTAGGATTATGATAGTCTTCTCCTTGGATTCTTGTTTTGACTTTACAATATATGCAATGCAAGTATGCTATCTTGTTTATCCCTACCTGAGCCCCAAATAAGCCTAATAGATGTAGGATGAAACAAAAGAAGGCAATCTTATGCTATGCCTTGGTGAGGAATCATATACTTACTGAGTGAATTGAGAGTACTATTTGAGGAGTAAGAATGAACTACGTGCTCTCTTTTAAAACCATTGTCAAAAACTCGCACCATGGATATGAAAATAGGAAGATGACTTTGCTTTGAGAATTGTTCCATTTTCAACATCTGAAGGATATATGCTAGATAGTACAACATAACCCACCTGTATGAGATGTGTCATGAATGAAACTTTGTTTTTGCTAATACCTTGAAAATTTCATAATCATATTTTATCATTCTCTCTAACCTTTGCTCGAGGACTAGCAAAGACTTAAGTATGGGGGATCTTGTTGACAGTAGATATGGCACAAATTTACACCTTCAAAACACCGTCAATAGCCTCGGTTTGGAAGCAACGTAGGAACATAATAAATATATTTTATCCAATAACAAGTTCCACATGTCCATGAAGTATTTGATGCAGACATACAGGAAATGGGGATAAATGGGTTGGTGGGACCCACCTAGTGGGTCGCCCGACCCCCTATGGGGTTCACCAACCTCCCAAACTAGCCTTAGTCGTTCTTCACCCTTGGATGGAGTGTGTGTTTTCTCTCAACGGCTCATATTCAGCTCACGTGGATCCATGGGCCCACAAAGGAAGCAAATCGACCAACCCAAGGCCAAACCAAGCTCCTTCACACTCTATGGCAGGTGGGCCATGCTTCTAGAAGAAGGAGGGAGGCCCCACCTACCATAGGGGGGGTCGGCCAAACCCCCTTGGTGGCCCAGGGGCGTCCTCCACCCTCCCACCGCCATTTGCATGCCTCCATTGAAAGAAACACATGTTGAATTAAAGAAACACATGCTGAATTCTTCTCCACCATTGATCTAAAGGAGGTTACGATCTAAGGGCTCTCATCCATCGTCACGCGGATCGATGATGTGGCGTTGGAGTTGCCTCTACTCCACCTCCACTATAAATAGAGGGGTACTGAAAGCTCTATGTTTGGTTTTGGCTAATTGATGATACCTAGTATCTAACCATTGTGTTTAAGCTTTGTGATTACGAGTGTGGTTAGAAGATCAAGGTTGAAGAAAATGACGGCATCCAAGCCATTGGAGTAAGCCCATCAACATGAAGATCAAATGCTTCAACACTTGGTGTTTTGGATGGAGCTCAAGGCAAAGGTGAAACTTAATAGGCCTTTTTTGCATTTTGGTGATCAAGACACTTTAGAGAGTGTGATCACATTTAGGTTAGAGGACCGTACTATTAAGGGGATGAAACTTCGTTAACAACCTGGGTCATCAAGTGCCTCTAGTTGACATAGTTGAGCATATGCATTTAGATCTAGAGCACTAACCTAAAACCTTGCAAAGTGACTTAAAATCAAGCTAACACTCGTGCCTAAGTGCTCATACACTTGGTTGTTAGCACCTAGAAGCAAGGAAGTTGAAGAGAGGGCGTTTTCAGCTCTCAGAGGTGCACCAGACACTGGGCGTGTCTGGTGGGTGCGCACCGGACGCGTCCGATGCAGCCAAGACCTCACAGGAACCTCTCTGAGTGAGCACCGGACGCTGGAACAATAACTCCAGCGCGTCCGGTGATGTTTTCCGAGCGTCCAGTGAGACTTCATGCTTTCCAACTGTCTGAAAGCACCGGACGCTGTGGGCGTCCAGTGACCTAACAGCGGAAGCATTCGGTGCAACTTTGAGCTCTCTGGATGCTCTCTGGATGTGCACCGGACATGGGCGTCGGATCGTCTAGTGTGACGACTCTGTGTCCAGTGTGTTGGCGGGCTGCGGGAAGTTTGAAACGGCTAGTACACGTGGCAGCGAGCGGTACACCAGACAACCACCGGACGCGTCCGGTGCCAACTTAACCAGCGTCCGGTGTGCACGCAGAAACTATAAAACGGCTAGTTTTTCACCCTCACTTATAAATAGCCGATCAATCGATCTTGGGAGCCTCTCTTGCGCATTTCACTCATTGCTAAGCATCTCTTGAGCGTCCTAAGCCTCTCCCACTCACTCTAGAGCTTGATTCTCATCCATAGTGAGCTAGTGAGTGATCCAAGTGCATTGTGTTCATCTAGATCATCCATTGGAACTTGTTGATCGTTGTTGTTGTGGATTTCATCTATTCTCTTAGTGATTGCCGTCTCCTAGACGGTCATGGAGCAGCGGAGGAGTTGGTAGAGTTGTTTGTGAGAGGTTTGCACCTTCCCTGGTGGAGAGCCGCAAGGTAGCCTAATACATTGCTCGTGTCATTGAGTTACCTTGCTCGTGGTAGGTTCTAGTGGCACTCATTGGTTGAGATTGACATTGGTTGTCAATTAGCCACCAAACCACCGAGTATTGGTCGACACAATGGGGACTAGCGTGCCGGCAAGCATGTGAACCTCGAGATAAATTCATTGTCTCTGTTGATTGTGTTGATTGGAATTTCATTGTGACCATCACCTTCGAGTGTATTGGTATTCATATCGGTGATTGGCTAACTACTCTACTCGGAGGTATAACACTACTACACTCATCTCTTTACCTTGAACACTTTATTTGTGTAGTAATAGTTCTAGTAGTGTGCTTGTCCACCTAGGAGTAAAGTAGTTGCAACCTAGTATAGCTTGTGTGTGTACGACTTAAGTAGGAAGGCTTGCATTTTGTTTAGGCTAGCGCAAAATTCGCTTCGCCACTTGTGTTACTAACCGCTTGATCAAGTGTTGTTTGTAGAGTTTTAAATTAGGCTATTCACCCCCCTCTAGCCTATTTGGACCTATCAGGTACCCCCTCACTCTCAAGACACCAAGGGAGCTACCAAAGCTATTCATTCCACTTTCCCTTTAGTAGTAGTATCCATCATAGGCAGAGAGTGAGGAGAGTCTGGAGGAAGCCCCGGAGCTGTCGGGAGTCTCCCCCAAGCTGTACCTCGACGGATGCGACATTCTTAGTAAGTAAGCATCTGAGTTTCTTTTATGGTATTTGATTCTTAGTTCAAGTAATGTATTTACTTAACTTGTTCATTGGTTCACTGCCCTTAACCCAGTACTCTAATCAATTTCATCGGGATCCGGATTAGAGTAGTATGATATAGTGTAGACGTGGTGTCTAGGCTATCGCTTACCTGTGATTGCTACTTGTTCAACGGTTTGTTGTGGTACCTTGTAGGTGGTGACAGCCCTATCTAGGCTTTGAACCCACCACGTTTGGGCAAGTTATTAAAACGTAGGTCTTCTTGTGCTAGGTGGTTTAACACCCTTCTCATCCCATTCTGTTGTTGAACGGCTTAGTGACCCAAAGTGAACAACCTTTGTATCTGCCTTACCTAACTAGTTTCATAACCATAGGAATCCTCTCTACCCTCAATCTTATACCCTTGTGTCATAGAACTGACCTTGATCCTAGTTAGTTCACTTCACGTTCCCTGTGGAAAATACGATACCTGGAATACTCCCGGTGAAAGCTACATTGATGACCGTACGCTTGCGGTATATCCGTTTGCCACTTCTGGTGTCAACAGCGACCTGCCCCTGTGTCCATTCGGCTCTGATCTCTTCATGCGGCTTTCTCGCGATATTTAGTTTCCAAAAATCGGACTTTCCCGTGCAGGAAGGCAAAAGGAAGGCTTAGGCCCTAATACACTTGGTAAATTAATAAATTCAATAATATCTATTTCCTCTGGCCTTCAATTGGTTCTAGAAAGAGTTTGAGGCGATGGAATAACATACCTTCGTCGGTTTGAAGTGTGACCGCTCCATGGGACGAAGTGTTGATCACCTTGAATGGTCCTTCCTATTTGCTTCGTAGTTTTCCGTGACCGAATAACTTCACCCTGGAATTAAAAAGTATTACCTGATCTCCGAGTATGAAGTCCTTCTTCTTCAACCTTTTGTCATGCCATCTCTTGGTTCTCTCTTTGTAGATCTTGGAGTTGTGATATGCTTTTTCACGCCATACTTCTGTTGACGGTGGAATTACCCTAAATTTCCACATTCAAACACCGTCAACAGGCCTCGGATTCAAGGGAAGACAAACATATCATGAGCATATTTTATCAATAACTAGTTCCACATGTACTCTTAGCTTGTGATTGTAGGGAACACCAAATCAGTGCAAAAGTGAGCAGCTAGGGGCTAAATACATGGTTCGGCCGAACCATGATATGTTGCCCCAGGCCACCACCTTTCAACACATTGCATAAACCATCAAATGAAGGAGATGAGAGCCAAGGGTGGGCCCACCCATGGGTCGGCCGAACTATCCATGGGGCCCACCTGGCTCTGGTGATGTGATAGGATCCGTGTGACACTCCAACCAAGTCAATTCATCCATCGGATCAACTTGTGCTTTCATTGAACGGTGGAGATCAAAGGCACACGGATTGAGGCATGAAACGAAGCAACCAAGATAGGACCAACACATGGGAAGAGTCTATGACAGATGGGGGCCACTGTGGTGGGACCCACCCACCAGGGGTGGGTCGGCCGAACCACAAGATGGAGAACCAAGCCACCTACAGCATCACTGACTGGTGGGAACTCCTTCTAGAAGCTCCTGGCTGGTCCCACCAGTCAGAGTGGGGTCGGCCAAACCCCCCTAGTGCCCAGCCAGGTCGGTTGGCCTCCACCAACTCCAAACATGCTTCCCATGTGTTCAAATTGCCACAGCCGTCCATCTTGAGGCGGTTACAAGGCGGTGGATCCAAGGGTGGAGAGTTGAGGAGCACATGGATCACTGACGTGGCATCCCTCCACTCTCCACTATAAATAGAGGCTGCCCACTCCCTTTCAAGAAGACACCATACACCATACAACACAAGTTACTAGAGTTCTACTCTTTAGTAGTAGTATTAGTCTAGTGTGGGAGTTAGAGTCGAGTCGAGCTGCGCTCGGAGTCTCCGGAGTCGTCTGCTGGAGAGTCTGGTATAGCTCTTGTACCTTTCCTTCTGTAAGACTTTATCCTTTATCAATATATTATCTTTACTTTACTTCACTAAGTTCTTACTTAGTTTTTACTATTCTTTATAGTATTGTTGTGTCTTGTCTTATTTCATAGTTGTTTTATACTTGATAGTGATCTTGTCCCAACTCAACGTCTGTTAGTTCATCGCCTGTCATAGGGTGTTCTAGTTGTTGGTACGCAACTAGAATAGTGATACTTAGTGTAAGCGTGGTGCTTAGACTAGATCTTGCCTTTGATTACCGCTTATCGCACGGATTGTTTGTGGGTGCTAGCAGGTGGTGACAACCCTGTCTAGTCTTAGTATCCCTCCACGTGTTTTAGCCAAGTTCTTAAAAGGTAGGCTCCCATAAGAGTGTAGGCGCTTCGGGTAGAGGTTTTGTCCTCTATTGTCTCGCACTACCCCCTGCACACCGGTAGTAAGGTACTATCTTAGTATGAGTCATCTATTTGATAGGATAAGTCATAAGAGTAAAGTAAGTGTCATAGGAGTCTTACACTCACTCGTTGTCCTCCCACCTAGCTATACTCTACTAGTTATCTTTTAGTTATCTTATAACTTGTTGTGTGTTGGTGTCATTACCCTTTCCTCTACCTAACGATTTACCCCTACCACTAGCTGGTACTAAGTTGGTATAGACTTAAGGATCTCTCTTTCTTTTTATTAATTATTCCTAGCAACCGCTTTCCCTTGGGATAAAAATAAATAACGATACCTTGGAATACTCCCGGGTGAAGTGCTACAGCGGTATATTCTGTGCGCTTGCAGAATTATCCAATAGACATAAGAAATACCCTCAGGCACTTCTGGCGCCGTTATCAGAGATAGCCTAACACCCTGTCTCTGGTGGTTGCGCTAAGAAGTGTCAACAAGCATTTCTGGCGCCGTTGCCGGGGAAAGCATCAGCCTAGGAAATTAATAAAAAAAATTGAATCCGGAGTCTATTATCAATTTAGTTATCGATTAGTGTTAGGGGCTTACCCCTGTCTGTGTTTCTCGTTATCGTGAAACTAGACAGTGCATGAATGGTTTCCAATTGCTGTCAAATTATATTGAAGATCCCAAGCGATTGTTGAGAAGAACTAGACGCCGTCAAGTTCCACCTCAAAGGTTCATCTCAAACTTGAATCCGTTCGAGGAAAGAGGCTCCGCATTATCAATTAAGGAAGCTATGGCCCAAAAGACCATCTCTGAGTTCTCTGCGCCGTCCTCTGACAACATTGCCACCGGACCGCAGCTCAACTTTGGAGATGCTACCTTTGAGCTCAAGCCTGCACTCATCAATATGGTGCAAGCTAATCCATTCTGTGGAAAGCCACACGAAGATGCCAATGCCCATCTCCAGCACTTTCTGGAGGTGTGTGGGACTTTCACCATCAAGAATGTCTCGGCTGACGCCATCCGCCTCCGTCTATTCCCATTCTCACTGCTTGGGAAGGCAAAGCAATGGTTCTATGCCAACAAGAGTGAAGTCACCACCTGGGAGAAGTGTGCTAACCCTTTTCTCAAGAAGTTCTTCCCAATGGGCAAAACAAGCGCTCTCCGTGGCAAAATTTCAAGCTTCCAACAACAAGCGGACGAGATGATTCCCAAAGCATGGGAACATCTCCAGGAGTACCATCGAGCCTGTCCTCATCATGGGATTGAAGAATGGCTCCTAATCCAAGGTTTCTACCATGGGCTGACCGGGTTAGCCCGTAGTCACCTTGATGCTGCAGCAGGAGGAGCATTCCTGCAACACAATGTCAAGGATGCTAAGAACCTCATTGAGAAAATGGTTATCAACCGAGGATGGAATGAGGAACACCTCCAGCCCAAGAAAAGGGGTATGCACACCGTTCATGAGGTGGACATGCTCTCAGCAAAAATGGACCTCTTGATGAAAAAGATCGAGGAAAGTTCCAAGAAGGAACAAGAGGCCATTAGACCCACTGCCACCGCACGAGCAATCGAAGCTGATCCATGGTGCGAGGTATGTGATGGAGAAGATCATTCGAGCAACAACTGTCCCGAGACGAAGGAGGAAGTGAGCTTCATCAACAACAGCAACAACAATGGGTATCGATCCCAGCAACAAGGAGGATGGAACTCGCGCCCCTTCTACCAAGGAAATCAAGGTAATGGTTACAGCAATAATTTCAATAATTCTTATGGTAATCAACCTTCTCTTAAAGATCTTGTCTTAGGCCAATCTAAAATCAATGATAGCATAAATAAGAAAATAATGGCTAATGATAAGATTCTTGAAAATCTTAGTGAGAAAATGGATAGCTTTAACACTGCTATGAAAAATCAATTGAGCTTTAATAAAATGTTAGAAATCCAATTAGCCCAAATAGCAGTAGCTGTCCCATCATTCGAACAAGGTAAGATCCCAGGGAAACTTGAGGAACCAATTGAGGGTGTTCAGTTAATTTCCACGAGGTTTGGTAAGTCTCCGGTTAGGCAAAACCCGGGTTGTCTTCTTGATCCGCCATTCATGGCCAAGAAGAGTGACCCCGGCCATCCTACCATCACATGTGAGATTAGGCCACACACCTTCAACAATGCCTTCTGTGACCTTGGATCCGGTGTCAACATCATGTCCAAGGTAATGTATGAGAACTTGCTAGGGGGACCCTTGTACCCCACTTTTGTCAAATTGCAGATGGCCGATCAATCAATCCGGTTCCCCGAGGGATTGGCAAGGGACATCCTTGTCAATGTTCAAGACGAATACATCCCCGTTGACTTCATCATTCTTGACATGGGAGCCGATGACGAAGTCCCCGTCATCCTGGGAAGGCCGTTCCTCAACACCGTGAATGCCATCATCTACGTGGGATCCGGCCAAGTTCACTTCCAACTCCTAGGTAAGAGAATCAAATATCCTTCCAATGGTTATAAATCGATGCAACAGGCAAGGAAGAATCTGTGGAGAAACAAGCAATAATATGCACCCCGGCGAAAGAATCAACCGCCAAGGTCCAAAAAGGCTGAACTGGTAAGTAAGGCTGAGGTGATAAACAAGGCTGATTCCGCCGAATCACAAGCATCAACCAAGAAGGAATGGCGGAAGAAAGAGGTGCGATCATCACGGTCTCCATCTCCGGGACCGAAAGAAGCACCCGAAGAATGAATCCGAACTGGAGAGGTCCTGCTCTACGGACCTAAAACATGGAGCCCTTGCTGGTAAGGTAAATCAGTATTTATCTCATATTTAATTCGTGCATGTCAATTTTGAATTTTCTTCATTGCATTTCATGTTTAATTTTGGCAATAATTTATTTCGACAAAATAAAATAAGTAAATGAATAAAACTTGAAAACGATCATTTCTGCTCACACCTGAGGTGGTAGGACCACCTAGGTGGGGTTGGCCGACCCCACCATGGGGCCCACCCACCTCTGGTGGTGTTGGCCTGGTGTCCTGATCATGTTCCCAAAATGTGAACACCAGCTCCTTTTGAATTTTGGTCGACCATTCTTTTGTCATGACCATTCTCATATTCTTCAAGGAGAATCCAACACCCACATTAATCCAAATTCTGAAAAGTGGACACTTTGGCATGCAAGAGTGCTCTCATGGTCCATGGGAATCACTTTAAACATGTCCCCACTTTTGTCATATACCCTTTACCTTCACAAAACACTAGACAAGGGAATCTTTGAAAATTTCAAAACTTTTGGTCCACCACTAGTCTCTACTTTACTAGACACACTGTTTAAAGCTCAAAGGGGACAAACCCTGGTTCAGTCGAACCATGTTTTGGATCCTTTCAAGAAAGTAGAGTTTGAATTCAAATAGATTCCCTGTCGAAAGGTAAAAGCCACACTGAACCTGCCATAAATGAGTTCGGCCGACCCACTATTTGGGTCCTATCTACAGGATTGTGTTTGAATTGAACTAGATTCCCTATCCAAAAGAAAAAGCAAGTTTGATCCTGTAATAACTGGTTCGACCGATCCCATCAATAAAGCCCTGTTGGCAAATTTGAATTTGAAATAACTTAGATTCCATGTCCAAGGGAGAAAGCAACAAAAATCTAGCCTAGGGGGGTCGGCCAAACTGGTCCTAGTGACCTGGCCACCAGCCCTTCTCCCCCTATGAATACCCTTCCAATGTGTGCTCAATTTCGCACCCAATCCAGCTGAATCCCCTCGAGCACACAATCTCTCTTCTTATCTCCATTTGAGTAAGATCTTTCTCAAGTTTAGTTTAAGTTTAGCCACTCAAACCAAAAACCCAAAAATAGTGTAGTAGTAGAAGCTTGTCTCACTCTCATCTTTGCTCTCAAACTCTTGTTTGTGGAGGTAGCCTTACCCCACAAGGACTACTAACAGTGGGATAGCTAACGCTAACGCTAATCCCTGTTGTTGTAGTGTGTTCTTGTGTTAGCTCATTGTTGCAGGATGAAGAAGTTCTCCTCCGCACTCAAGAAGGCCAAGAGTGTCGTAGGGAGTTCCTCCTGACGACCCCGCCATGATGAAGATGAAGGAAGAGAAGCTCCACCAAGAAGAAGCTTTGGAGTGCCTTCCGAGAGGACGTTCGACCCCGAGAACGGCCTCATGCTAAATCAAGAAGAGTACCAAAGGTATACCTCCATCCGACACCGAGGGTATGAACATACCAGCATTATCGACCATGTCCTTTTGGACAGCACAGGTATGACCGCAGAATTCAATACTATTTTCAATACAATCGGTTGGGGAAGTTTTTGGGAACTACAAGAACTTGGAATAGAAAAGCTCACCATTGAATTTCTATGCTCTTTACAAGCCACTGAAAATAATGTCTACTTCCGCATGTTTAACCAAGACTATAATTTAACATCGGGAGTTTTTAGCATGGCACTTGGTTTTGATAATGACTGTCATCTAGATCTTGTTAATGCAACAAGAAGATTTGATAAAGCTGAATTTTGGAAAGCTATAACAGGATCTAATGATTGCTCTGACCCTAAAATCGATAAAATTCATAATCCTACTTTGCGCTTGATCCGATATTGGATGGCTATAACTTTTCTTCCTGGCTCTAATGTGCAAGTTCTTTACAGTGATGAATTAAGACTGCTCTATGCCATGACAAAGAAAATAAAAGTTTCACCTGCTAAAATGTTAGTCCACTTTTGGCTTGGTATTTTCCATAGAAGCGAGCCCATATTCTTCACTTCTTTTATCACGCGAATTGTTGAAACAATGGACTTGCTAGATGGAAAACATTACTTTGAATACATTGCCTCTCCTAGAGATATTGTAACCGAAGATTTCTTCATAAGTACTCAAGTCCTAAAAAGAGATGAAAATGGTGATATAAAAATGATTTATCCCGGCCATACAGCCGAAATCTCTCTGCCTTGTGAGAGGCATCGGTTGTATGCGCTGCACACGCTAACCATAAATTGGGACCGAGAGGCAAGAAGCCAAAATGTTGCAGGACCAAGATGGGTGACAAGGAGCATGTCACAAGCCACCATATTCGAGCAAGGCGGCACATCACGAGCTGCAGGGAGATATGAAGAAGAAGGCGATGAGGCATGTTCCATGGACATTTCAAGGTCCACGGAACGGCCTCAACAGCACATTCCAACAGTGCGCACTCCCCGTCCATCCACACGGGCGAGGGGCCGTCGAAGCCAAGGATCAGAAATGGACCAACTTATCAATGACATGGGCACAATGCAAGTTGAGCAAGATGCAACTTTGAATATGGCACAACAAAATGCTCAACTACTGGAAGCTATCCAAGACGAAGAAGCACAACGCTGGGCGGGATGGTTCCAATACTACCCGCCACCACAATGAGCAAAAGGACAAGCTTGGGGGAGGTCCTCTCCCCCACCAAGGTAAGTATTCTATCCTAGCTATTTATATTATTTTAATTTATTGCATCTAAAAAAATGCATAAGATAAAATACCAAAAATATTTTCCTTATTTTCATATGACTCATGAATATTTATCTTTCTCATGAAAATGATGAATAGTTGCTCTGTTAATGTTTCTTTAATGCTTAGTTTACAACTTAGTACTTCTTCGAGTATGGATCACTTGGTTCATTTAAATCATCATGAACCTGAAAACTTTATGGATGCTAAGTGCTAGAACTAAGTCCAAGTTGTTGTGAGATATGATATAGTGAAACAAGAGCTACTATAATATTGTTCTAAGCATGCATGATTACTGGAGATTTATTTCTTAATCAATCAAAACCTTATTGTTCCTCAATGGTGATAAATTCCTACCACAGCCATATATGTTACACATGTCAAAAACCTTCCACATAAGCTATTTGCTTTGTGTTGAGTGTTGTCAAGTTTTGTTGACCCTTATTGAGAGTCTTATCATGCTCCCAAGATCAAGATCACGTACACACCATATATACATACTGCTTCCATACTGGAAGTACGCAACCACATGCCTTTCATTTCCACCAAATAAATGCTCCATGTGTTAAAGTCATAGAAAATCTCTCTTAGTCATTATGGTAGTAGAGACAAAAGGGCTATACAAAATGAAAATAAAAAGAAAGAAAGATGGACACAAGAGGGTCCATAGAAAAGAAAAAGAAAAATATTTGAGCAAGTCTAGGCTCATAAATAAAAGAAAAATGATAGCCATGTCTCTAAAATTTATTAGAGAGAGATACAATTCAAATAGAGGAGCATTATATTCCATCATCATCCATACACTTGCACATCTTGATCTAAGGGCTATTCTTTCATTCCTACCTTCAGCTCCACATAAGCCATTTTTAGAAGTATAATGATAAATAGAAGGCAACATTTACTTTATGCCTTGGTAAGGAATCACACACCATTCGAGCAACATGAGAGAACCATATGAGGAACATTAAGTTTTCTTTTGCAAAACATTGTTAAAACCTCCATTATGAAACTTGCAAAGAATGAGAAAAGTAGTGCTCAAGTTAAACTGTTCTGTCTCTCAACCACCTAAGGCAAAAGGGAAAGTCATTAGCCCCATTGTTGGCATTTCTTAATATCGTTACAAAAGATAGACTAAAAGTCCATCCCAGGCAAAGGCGCTAGAAATGCTTGTTGGCATCCCCAACCACCATTAATTTAGAAAGATAACCCTTGGCCCTTAAAGGCGCCAGCCTAGGTAGTGCAGTCTGGTAATAGCAGTTAGAAGTGCCAGATTGGCCTTCCTAACCGTCATTACTTACGATATGCAAAACTGTGACACGGCGCCGTGGGCTGCACAAGAATTACAATCCTTAAGTAATGGTACTTAGGTATGCCAATCGATAGCTGAGTAATGAAATAAAATAACTCTGCAAGCGCACAGAACTATCATTGTAGAATTTCAACCCGTGAGTAGGGTGTCGTATTTATAATTTCCCGTAGGAGGGCAATATGCATCAATTGTGGTGTAAACATCATCACTTATTGAGTGCAATGGTAGGCATAGAGTAAACAGGAATAAGACATGATTTCAAGATAGTGGACACACATATGGATCAACCTCAAGGATAAAAGGAAAATAAAGAATAAAAGAATATATCTAACTGAGCAGGCATTGGTTATATATAATTATGCAAAGAACTGTTAGCAGATCATCTAATTAGTAATTCTAGTATTAGGACTAAGTTTGGGGTGATAGGAAGATCCCCGTAGCTGGTCTACCAGTCGATAGAGACTTTACGAACTCTTACTCAATATCCAAACGTGGGGGAATGCTAGGGATGGACAGGGCTGTCACCACCTGTCCACCTACCCCTCTGCCCATGGGATACCAACATATTCGCCGATCTCCGCATACCCAAGCTCCATGCTTGCATACATGGAAACAACTCCTAACCCCCGCGGACCCCAACCCTTCGGATTGACAGGCTAGGTTAAGAGCAGCCATGACAGCACGACGAACCATCACCTCATTCCTAGTTCTTCCTCTATTCATACTAATTCGATGAACAATGAAGAACGATGATGAACAAGTCAAGAACATGATACATAAACTATATTCTAGTTCATATACTATGCTCATAACAAGATCATAACTAGACTCTAGTTCATATGCATAATCATATAAGTATGATAAGAACTTGCTCATGGAAGAAGACCGAATTGTATTCATACCAAGATGATCCTTTTCTTCCAAGGAGACAAGCTCTCCTTGATAGCTCTTGCCTTGCTCACAAACTACTACAACTACTCTAAAGATACAAGTGAGAGGTGTGAGGTAGATGACTCCAAATGATGTGTGTGTTGAAGGGGATGGAGCACCATGTATTTATAGTGAAACTATGACGGTTTGGAGCATCTAAACTTGGAAGGAGATGAAACTGCCATGGCCAAACCGCCATCAGTACCGCCTCTGAAGCTGGGCCCGGGAGGCTCCACCTGGTGGGCGGCCGCCCCCGGGGGCGGTCGGTCCCTGGGGAGCACCATCTGGCCACCGCCTTCGGGTGGTCGATTGCTACCTGGGCCTGGGCCTCGCCCATGGTTGCGAATGAATCCAGTTATGCTTTGAAGGTGGGCTTCTCTAGTATTCTTTATTTGCGCATTTGTTGGATTCGTCATTTGACTTTGCGCCTTCTTCATGTTGATGCGTATTTCCACTCGTTATGCCATAAAACCTGTAAAACATGAATGCTAGGGGTACAAGTGGAGCTTGTTAGTAGTAAAGGCATATGTGCTGGAATATGATTGTTAATCCTCTTTTTAGTCTAAGTTGGTGGTATAAAATTTATCCATAAGGACCACCAACAAGACCCCCAAGCTTAACCTTTGCTCGTCCTGAGCAAATAGCTAAGTATGGTTGTTGATCAGGAGTTGCTACAATGCCGATATAATTCATAAGTGTCATGCCTATAACATAGCATTCATTCGTAATTTAAATAAGTTAGCATTCTATCCGTCTTTACCTTGATTTCTTATGGGCTTGTAGTTTCTTCAATTTCTTGGGTGGTTGCAAGATAGAATGATTATAATAGACTCACCAATCATTCATTCTTTTATAGACCTTTGATCCGGAGGTTTTATGAATTTTTGCAAAATAAACCAAGTTCCTCAAATGATTCTCTCAATCACTCAATGTGTATGGTTTACCTTACCAAAGGCATTGTAGTGTTGCCTTTTCATCCTACTACTAAGGCTGAGAGTGGAGTTTTGGTTAGGTATGAAGGTGGGCATACTTACATTACTTATATTGCTGAGTCAAAGACCGGACCATAAGGAGATACAAGTCATATACCTTGATTGAGATGTGCAAGTGTGTGGAATATGAGTATGGTAAAGACCTATCTCTAAACTTTTTGGCACTCCATGCATCATGACTCTCTTTTATTGGATGGAACAAAACTCTTTGGAGGAGTATGGGCTATAGAAATATCATCATTTTTTTGAATGGGTATTTGTATTTTCTTTCCCGTTTGTTTTCTCATGCCCTTTGGCTCTCTTTTTTGTCGCATAGCCCATATTTTGATTTGACATATGAAAACTTTTGGATGGAGAGACGTCATGATGGCGAACAAGGAGTGAAAACTTTTTGTATGCACAGCTCTCAAAGTGAGGGTCGGCATTTTTATTTGGTGGATGAAAAGGTGCATGTTGTGCGCAACTCTTAGGATGAGAGTCGGCTTTATTTAGTGGGTGTACATGAATCTCAATCATGGGTGTATGACCATAATCTCACTAGGTCTCAGTGTTTTGACTCAACTCAAAGTTCTGTAAGTAGCATATGACTAAGTTTTTTTGTAAAAGTAGAACATGTCATATGGCCTTGGTAGGTATTTCATAATCATTGGGGAACTTTTGATTTTTGAATTTTTGAAAAGAAATCTCCGGATGTCAAGTTTCTCTTAGAACAAAGTCATAGCAAAGTCTATTTCTACCATCTCATATCTTGCAACAACTTAGAAAAGGATCTTGCAATTGCAACCCACAAGATTTCAAGTTCTCAGAATGAGATATTTTTAGCCAACAAACTTAAATCCTAAGGAATACTAAGTTATAACTTAGACATAGATGAATTATAGACAGAGCAACTATTCATCATTTCAACGGAAGAGAAACTAACATGTGTTAGCACATATGGGAGTGGAATATTTATTATTTTTAACAAGAAAATAAAATTGCAGAATTTAAAAGTGCGAGAATTAAAGTGCAAGAAATTTAAAGATACATGTTACGTCTTGTGGATCTCCTCCCCTAAGCTAGTTCAAGGCCTACGTCCCGAGAATTGTCCCATGGACCGAAGGTAGGCCATATGTGCCTCATGCCGCCACCGGTTCACATCTTCGAGGTACATGAACTGCTGCTGGTACTGCTCATGCCATTGGGTAGAAGTCTGGATGTGAGCATTGAGCGTACCTTGGATTTGTCTGTTTTGCAATTCTAGTCCTCCCATGCGTGTGTTGAGCATCTCTAGTGTGACTGGCTGTGGGTGTATCGGAGGTGGCATGCCTTCAGAATCTGGAGAATGGTCGTGCTCGGGCTGCCTTGATCCCCCTGCCTCCTGCGAGTGTTGCCCCCCTGACCCTCCAGCCGCATAAGGATGAGGAACATGTCCCATACCATATCCATACCCAGGGGTGAACCCAGGTGTAGATATGACCGGGGACCATTTCATCCTTGGTATCGTGGTAGGCATGGCCAGGTGTGGTGTAGGCTGCACAGGCTGCGCAGGCTCTTCCTCCTATACTTCTCTCCTCCATGATCTCTTGCGAGAAACAAAACTCCTGCGTGCTTCTTCCTTTTCGACAAGGTCGAAGGTGAGAGATGGGGATTTATATAAAGCGAGATCCGGGTTAGGTAACGAAATCTCGTTTATATATCCCGGATAATAAAATACCAGGTTTGTTCCTGAGTCATCACGTTTTATAGTATGAGCTTGAGTAAAATAATACTCATTGATCATAATGCGCGGAATGGAGAGATAAACAATAGTGCTAGAACCATGAGGATCAACACTAGCAGCAAGACGTGTGATGAGTGAAGTGCACATAATTGGTGTGGAAGTTTTAAAAAAGTTTAACCAGTGCTTAACAATGTCATAGACAGGAGCAACTTTAATCTTTTTAAGCACGGCATAAAGCAACTTCAACTCAATATCATAAGCATGGTGCGTGTCCTCTCTAGGAAAGAAAGAATTAGCAATCCATTTATACATAAGCCTTAGAGAAGGATAGTGGATGGTGTTGATGTTGGGTTGGAATTTTCCAGTCACATTTTGTCCGGTTATCAAGTGCCAAAAAGCATGACGCTGATAACCCAAAAGAGTGAAACCCAAATCAACAGAGCATCGCTCATGAAAACCCAAGTGTGTAGCAAAATCTTTCCAGTAAAGGCTATGTTCTTTCCCAAAGCAGCGAAAAGTAATACCATAATCGACAATTTGTAAAGTGCCCAAGATTTGGATGGTCAAGAAACGAGACCCAAGTTCGTGCACAGGGGAAACTTGGCTCCATCCAGTGTTTTCAAAAATGGTATTAAATTCGTTATTCATACCTGTCTGCTGGAGGAAGTGTGGGTCGAAAGCCGGTGTATGCAGGAATTCGCGTCACTTGAGGAGTTTGTATGCTTGCATTTCCCGCTCGCTCTCCAAGTCGATGAAGGGAGCGTCGGCCTCGTCGATGGCGTGGCCTCTTGGCGCCTCCTCTTCTTCATGCAGCGAGCTCTCCTCACATGTGGGGGTACTTTGACTAGACTCCCCACGAGAGCGACGGCCTTTCCGGAACATGCTGGAAATCCGACCTCCGATCCCACTCATGGCGAGCTTGGCATAAGAACTTGACTTGTGATGGGAGTGGAAGAGGTTTGTGCAGGATTTCCTTGCACTTGAACTTTGTGGAGAATTGGTTGGAGAATGGTGGAGCAAGAGATTGATGGAGGGAGTGAAAAATGTGAGAATGAGAGGGGTGAGGAGCTCCACACGAATGCTCTGGTATTTATAGAGCTGATCGCAGGCGGGAGAGTGCTCCTTGCAACGGTTAGTGACCGTTGGCAAAAGGCTGTGCCGCAGAGCCGTTGGCCAGGGGGTGGTCGCCCTGGGGACCGGCCGGTCCCCTGACTGGGCCGGCTTGGTCCAACTTTTTTCTAGCCCCCTCTAACGGTTATTTCTAATGTGTAGCCGGTTACGAATGACTCCCATTTGAAATTTTGCTCCAGTTTTTGATTTTCCACAAGTTTTATTTGAATTTTTTTTATTTTCAAAAATTATTTAAAAATGATGTGTGTGTTGAAGGGGATGGGGCACCATCTATTTATAGTGAAACTATGACGGTTTGGCGCATCTAAACTTGGAAGGAGGTGAAACCGCCATGGCCAAACCGCCATCAGTACCGCCTTTGAAGCTTGGCCCGGGAGGCTCCACCTGGGGGGCGGCCGCCCCCGGGGGCGGTCGGTCCCTGGGGAGCACCATCTGGCCACCGCCTTCGGGTGGTCAGTTGCTCCCTGGGCCTTGGGCCTCGCCCATGGTTGCGAATGGATCTAGTTATGCTTTGAAGGTGGGCTTCTTTAGTATTCTTTGTTTGCGCATTTGTTGGATTCGTCATTTGACTTTGCGCTTTCTTCATGTTGATGCGTATTTCCACTTGTTGTGACATAAAACCTATAAAACATGAATGCTAGGGGTACAAGTGGATCTTATTAGTAGTAAAGGCATATGTGCTAGAATATGATTGTTAATCCTCTTTTTAGTCTAAGTTGGTGGTATAAAATTTATCCATAAGGACCACCAACACCCATAATGGACTAAGGTAAAATGGGTGAATTTCTATAGCCAATTTTTCCATTCAAAAGAGAAGTATTTAGTTGTACACATGGTATTATTGAAATATGAACATAGTAGCAACTCCTGATCCACCGAGGCTAAGTTTAATTATTTGCTCGGGACGAGCAAAGGTTAAGCTTGGGGGATCTTGTTGACGGTGGAATTACCCTAAATTTCCACATTCAAACACCGTTAACAGGCCTCGGATTCAAGGGAAGATAAACATATCATGAGCATATTTTATAAATAACTAGTTCCACATGTACTCTTAGCTTGTGATTGCAGGGAACACCAAATCAGTGCAAAAGTGAGCAGCTAATGGCTAAATACATGGTTCAGCCGAACCATGATATGTTGCCCCAGGCCACCACCTTTCAACACATTGCATAAAACATCAAATGAAGGAGATGAGAGCCAAGGGTGGGCCCACCCATGGGTCGGCCGAACTATCCATGGGGCCCATCTAGCTCTGGTGACGTGGCAGGATCCGTGTGACACTCCAACCAAGTCAATTCATCCATCGGATCAACTTGTGCTTTCATTCAACGGTGGAGATCAAAGGCACACGGATTGAGGCATGAAACGAAGCAACCAAGACACGACCAACACATGGGAAGAGTCTATGACAGGTGGGGGCCACTGTGGTGGGACCCACCCACCAAGGGTGGGTCGGCCGAACCACAAGATGGGGAACCAAGCCACCTACACTATCACTGACTGGTGGGGACTCCTTCTAGAAGCTCCTGGCTGGGCCCACCAGTCAGAGTGGGGTCGGCCAAACCCCCTTGTGCCTAGCCAGGTCGGTTGGCCTCCACCGACTCCAAACATGCTTCCCATGTGCTCAAATTGCCACAGCCGTCCATCTTGAGGCGGTTACAAGGCGGTGGATCCAAAGGTGGAGAGTTGAGGAGCACACGGATCGCTGACGTGGCATCCCTCCATTCTCCACTATAAATAGAGGCTGCCCACTCCTTTCAAGAAGACACCATACACCATAGAACACAAGTTACTAGAGTTCTACTCTTTAGTATAGTAGTATTAGTCAAGCGTGGGAGTTAGAGTCGAGTCGAGCTGCGCTCGGAGTCTCCGGAGTCGTCTGCTGGAGAGTCTGGTATAGCTCTTGTACCTTTCCTTCTATAAGACTTTATCCTTTATCAATATATTATCTTTACTTTACTTCACTAAGTTCTTACTTAGTCTTTACTATTCTTTATAGTATTGTTGTGTCTTGTCTTATTTCATAGTTGTTTTATACTTGATAGTGATCTTGTCCCAACTCAATGTGTGTTAGTTCATCGCCTGTCATAGGGTGTTCTAGTTGTTGGTGCGCACTAAAATAGTGAGACTTATTGTAAGCGTGGTGCTTAGACTAGATCTTGCTTTTGATTACCGCTTGTCGCACGGATTGTTTGTGGGTGCTAGCAGGTGGTGACAGCCCTGTCTAGTCTTAGTATCCATCCACATGTTTTAGGCAAGTTCTTAAAAGGTAGGCTCCCATAAGAGTGTAGGCGCTTCGGATAGAGGCTTTGTCCTCTATTGTCTCGCACTACCCCCTGCACACCGGTAGTAAGGTACTATCTTAGTATAAGTCATCTATTTGATAGGATAAGTCGTAAGAGTAAAGCAAGTGTCATAGGAGTCTTATACTCACTCGTTGTTCTCCCACCTACCTATACTCTACTAGTTATCTTTTAGTTATCTTAATACTTGTTGTGTG
This sequence comes from Eremochloa ophiuroides, assembly GCA_038502445.1. Taxonomy (NCBI): domain Eukaryota; kingdom Viridiplantae; phylum Streptophyta; class Magnoliopsida; order Poales; family Poaceae; genus Eremochloa; species Eremochloa ophiuroides. The sequence continues at coordinate 48,916,471 of JAHLJS010000001.1, forward strand.
TTGGTGTCATTACCCTTTCCTCTACCTATCGATTTATCCCCCTACCACTAGCTGGTACTAAGTTGGTATAGACTTAAGGATCTCTCTTTCTTTTTATTAATTATTCCTAGCAACCGCTTTCCCTTGGGATAAAAATAAATAACGATACCATGGAATACTCCGGGGTCAAGTGCTACAGCGGTATATTCTGTGCGCTTGCGGAATTATCCAATAGACATAAGAAATACCCTTAGGCACTTCTGGCGCCATTATCAGAGATAGCCTAACACCCTGTCTCTGGTGGTTACGCTAAGAAGTGTCAACAACGTCTAGTTCAGAGAGTTGCATCTTATTTTTTATTCCTGCAGCATCCATATCCATATTCCATCTCTTGATTGCCCAGTGAGCCTTGAATTCAAGCTCTACTGGCATGTGACAGGTCTTTACATAAACAAGCTGGTATGGTGACATTCCAATTGGTGTTTTGTAGGCTGTTCTATAAGCCCACAGTGCTTCTGGTAGCCTGTCCTTCCATGCTATTCCCATTTCGTTGACCGTCTTCTGCAGAATACTCTTGATCTACTTGTTTGATGTCTCTGCTTGCCCACTTGTTTGAGCATGATATGGAGTGGCAATGTTGTGGTGGACCCCTCTTTTTGCTAAATATAGTTGGAATCTCTTGTCGATGAAGTGGGATCCTCCGTCACTGATTACCATCCTTGGAGTACCAAATCTTGGAAATATTATTTTTTCAAACATCTCCTTTGAGCTTCTGGAATCTGCAGCTTTGCATGGCATAGCTTCTACCCATTTTGAGATGTAGTCTACTGCCACCAAAATGTACTCACACTGCTTTGATTTTGGGAATGGCCCCATGTATTTGATTCCCCAGACATCGAAGAGCTCTACTTGGAGGTTGTTGACGAGGGGCATGGCATCTCTTGAATTGATGTTTCCATGTCGTTGGCATGCCCCGCATCTCCGGATAAAGCTTTTCGTGTCATCATACATGGTGGGCCAAAAGAATCCGCTTTGCCAAATCTTTGCATGTGTACGAAATGCACCATAGTGGCCTCCATATGGTGATGAGTGGCATCTTTCAATGATCTTGATCTCCTCTTCCGCTGGTACACATCTCCGGAGTAGTCCATCAGAACATATCCTAAAGAGGTATGACGGGTCCCGCATGTGTTGTCGACTCTCGTAGATGAGCTTTATTTTGACCTCCCTGGTGGTACATATCTTGCAACCATAAAATTCACAATATTCGCGTACCAGGGGTTGGATCGGGTGATCCGATAGAGCATGTTGTTCCTCATCAAGTCGTTGATGGGCATTTCCTGCATACTCTCAAAATGCATTCTAGACAAGTGATCTGCTATAGAGTTTTCTACTCCCTTTTTATCTTTTATTTCTAAATCAAATTCTTGGAGTAGCAAAATCCATATTATCAATCAAGGTTTACCATCTTCTTAGTGAGCAAGTATTTCAATGTAGCATGGTCAGCGTAAACAATCACTTGAGCTCCAACTAAGTAAGATCTAAACTTATCAATAGCAAAAACAACAGCCAGGAGTTCTTTTTCAGTTGTTGCATAATTAAGTTGTGCTCCTGTCAGAGTTTTTCTAGCATAAGCAATGGCATGATGCTTTTTATCTTTAGTTTGTCCCAAAACTGCCCCCACAGCATAATCACTAGCATCACACATAATTTCAAAGGTAAAGACCAATCAGGGGGTTGAATGATTGGTGCAGAGATGAGTGCTTGCTTAAGGGTGTTAAAAGATTTCATACAAGCATCATCAAAATCAAAGGGAGTATCCTTGGCTAGCAAGTTTGTAAGAGGTCTAGCAATATGTGAAAAGTTTTGAATAGAGCATCTATAAAAGCCAGCATGACCAAGGAAACTTCTAATCCCTTTAACATTAATAGGTGGAGGTAGTTGTTCAATTACTTCAATTTTAGCTCTGTCTACCCCTATCCCTCTTTTAGACACTAGGTGTCCTAGCACTATTCCTTCTCTAACCATAAAATGACATTTTTCCTAATTAAGGACTAAGTGCTTTTCTTCACATCTTTGCAAAACCTTGTCTAAATTTTCAAGACAATCATCAAACGTTTTTCCATAAACAGAAAAGTCATCCATGAAAACTTCCATGATTTCTTCAATCATATCAGAAAAGATAGACATCAAGCATCTTTGGAAAGAAGCTGGTGCATTACACTATCCAAATGACATCCTACGGTAGGCATAGGTTCCATGCGGACAGGTAAAGTTGGTTTTGCTCTGATCATCAGGGTGGATAGGAATTGGATGATATCCAGAATATCCATCAAGGAAGCAAAATAAAGAGTGGTTTGCCAATCGCTCTAACATCTCATGATGAAGGGCAAAGGGAAGTGATCTTTCCTTGCTGCCTTGTTGAGTTTTCTGTAATCTATGCACATCCACCATCCAGTGACGGTTCTCTGAGGGATTAACTCATTCTTGTCATTCTTGACAACCGTCATGCCTCCCTTTTTAGGCACAACTTGGACTGGGCTTACCCACTCACTATGCATTGTTGAGCCTACGCTGGGGCTCTCGAGATGGTATGATGTTAGGATCAGTTGGAATGCGATGGGTGCAAAGAACAGGACTAATTCCTTTCAGATCTTGGAGTGAATAGCCAAAAGCTGATCAATGCTTTTCCAAGACAGTGATCAAGCGAATGGTCTCTACTTGGGAGAGTTTATCACCTATGATCACTGGAGATTGCATATCTCCATCCAGGAAAGCATATATAAGACCGGCTGGCAATGGCTTGAGCTCAATAGGAGGTTTAGGTGGCACTAGGAATTCATCAAGGGGTAAAGGTTCTGGATTTTCGGCTTGTTCCTCGATGAAGAACTCCTCATCTTCTTCAAGATGGGATTCTCTCAGAAAATCAAGGGCTGCCACCGTGATCTCACTAATTGGATCAGGCTCAGGACATGGCTCAGTCTTAGCATTTAATGATCGGGTAATGGACAAAGGGAATCTCAAGTTTGGTCCTAGTTGAACATTGATTGTCCCTGTTTGTCCTTCTTGAATAAGTCTTCCAATTGGTTGGCCTATCAATAGGTCGAACTCCATGACATCAAAGATATAAAAACATAGATAGAGCATGGTGTCATTTACCCTGATAGGGAGCACATATAAAATGCCCAAACTTGGAATAATGTGCTCAGAAGAACTTTTCAAGAGCTTTCTTGTTGGGGGTTAGTGGCATGCCTATTGATAAATCTTGGGCAAATGATACCGACATGATATTAACACCCATAACTGGATTCTAGAAAGCTTCAAAAGGGCCTTTATGGATTTGGCATTTGATTAAGACAGAAGGTGAATCCAATCGGATCACATCAGAGGAAACCTCCGATTCTTCTAGCCAGTCATTGCAAATTATGGCTATAAGCTCTCTTGTGGTCCTTCTACAGAAGGCTACTTCATGAGGTTCTAAAGATGGTTTCTTGGCCTCCTGAGGCTTCTTAATCATATGGAAGTGAGAGGTGTTTCCAAAATCGGAGAAAATATCATCTTCTATATCTAGTATGAATTCCGAAAGCAGAGTATCCTCCTTTTCCATAGGGTTGGAAATCGGGATTGTTGAGGATTGGGATGTTGATGGTAAAGGTTCAGGTTCAGCTACCCTAAGCTCTTCTTCTAACTTCTCCTCGGGTTGGTTATCTAAGATGTTGTCCAGGATCTTTCGTGCTTTAGAATCTGAAACATGAGCAAAAGATCCTCCTGAAGAGTAGTTGAGATGCTTCTTGGACTCTCTTCTCATACCCACAAAAAAGTGTTGAATGAGAATCGGGTCTGGTATGGATAGGTCTAGTCCAGCTTTTATGAGATCGTTAAAATGCTCCCAGGATATGGCCAAAGATTCATTATCTTTCTATTTGAAAGATAGGATCTTGGTTCTGAGGTTGACAATTTTGGAAAGGGAGTAGAATTCTAGACAAAAGTCAGAGCGAAGTTTTCCTCAATCTCCTCCTTCTTTCTGTACTGTTCGGTCATACCATGTTTTGGCTCTCCCTCTCAAAGAGAAAGGAAAAAGCTTCCATTTTAAGGTTTCATTAGACATGCCCTCTATACGGAGGCAATCACAGGTCTGTTCGAACTCTCGTAGGTGAAGATGAAGATTATTATCTCCCTCTCCTAAAAAAGATTGGTCTAAACACTAACAGATGAACTCAAATGTATGCACATACGTACGCATGAGCACAGCACAGACACACACTCAACGCACTAGTCTAATAAACTCAAGATTATCCTAACAGGGTCAATGTTATGCCTTTTTCGATTTTTACTAAATTGGGCCAAAAAGTGAGCGAGTTGATCAAGACTAGCATGGGGCTTAGTGGATTCACAGGAGATCTATCTAAAGCCAAAGGTGTCATTGCTATGGAACTAACAGTTGGAAGCAAAACAGTGCCGATTGCATTTTCTTTAGTTGATGTAAAAGGGCGATATAATATTCTTCTAGGACATGATTGGATACATGCAAACTGTTGCATCCCTTCTACTCTACATCAATGTGTGATTCAGTGGGTCAGAGATGATGTGGAAGTAATTTGTGACAGAACCAACCAATTTTTAAGAGCACAAGTATGACAATAGCCGTCGAAGCAGCTAATCAACCACACTTGAGCCCATATAAACCCGGTAGTCTGTGAAAACTCAAAGGATTTCAAACCAAATGGTAACACAACCAAGATCATACATGATTCAACAACACATATTTATAATATATTGTTTTCCAAACGGAGTTCGCACATAAGGTCCTTACAACACAGTTGTTTAGAATTGTGGAAGCAAAGTAGTTTTTAATCTACGATACACACACTTATTAAATACAGTGCCAACTTTGGATCATTCAACAACAAGATAAAGGGAGGATGGATAGTAGCTGCCCAAGCTTTAATCATCATTTACTGCAAGGTAGGAGAAGTCCTTGCAGAAATGTTAGTAAACTTGCCATCTGGAACAAGTTGGGATAAACCCTGAGTACTCAGGTGTACTCCGCAAGACTTACCCGTCTTACCAAATAAAAGACTCTCAAGGAATATGTAAGGTTATTTGAGAGGAGTTGGCTTGACTCATTTTTGCATAAAAGCCATTTTTAGTTTATTCCCATGATTATATTGTAGCAAAGACTTTTAGTGATCATTATCCTTATTTCTAGTTTAGCACCTAACTAATTCAAGCAGTTGATTATTTCTAAACAAACAACAAAATAACCATAGCAATTTTGGCATTTCTTCTCATAACCATAATCATCTTCAAGTTCTTAGTCTCTAAGTTGAAAGAAGAATAGTCTAGTTTCTCACTATCCAGGAGAGATGGCGATTCAAATCAATTGCAAACCAGCTAGCGAACATGCCAATCACAAACCCACGACTCCCCGTCGAGAAGCATTAGGTCACTTTTGGTACTATTTGGGTCTCATTTCGTGGGTTTAGTGGAAGCTACGCATACTGGGGGACTGACTAGTGGCCAGAATGCTCAGGCTACAACCTGCCTATGGTGTCATCTAGCTCCCGAAAACATCCTCCAAGATCTAGTATGCCAACTTAGCGCACCAACTCCTGGCCCAAATAGAGCTACTCGGCTTCGCGGTCAGAACGACTTATCCGGCTAGCTAAGTGATGACGTCTTTCAATCTCGACTGATGTCTAACAATGATGTGTCCTAATTGATTAGACGGGGAATAAGTACGCAATCAAGACCTCCATGCCTTGTTGTTTCGCTATCATGCCCGCCCAACCATGATTTCCTTCTCAACCTCACATGGTTATTCTACGATAGCAAATATAGCCAACCATGCTTTTCACTTTCTATTTTGGGTGACCGGGAATCACCATATCTATCGGTTCTAAGCAAGACAAGCAAAAGAGACCATCGTGAACTTACATAGGTGAAGGATATTTAGTTATTCAAGGATACTAGAAATGCATCAGCAGTTTTCAATTCAATTCCTATACTTAATTGTTGACACTTCGTAGCACAATCACCAGAGACAGGGTGTTAGGCTATCGCTAATAACGGTGCCAGAAGTGCCTGAGGGTATTTCTTATGTCTATTGAATAATTCCGCAAGTGCACAGAATATACCGTTGTAGCACTTCACCAGGGAGTATTCCAAGTTATCGTTATTTATTTTATCCCAAGGGAAAGTGGTGATAGGAATGTTAATAAAAGAGAGATCCTTAAGTCAATTGTAAATTAGCAACCAACTAGTGATAGGGGGTAAATCGATATAGAGGAAAGATAATGACACAGAGACAAGATAAGGTCTAGGATAACTAAAGATAACTAGTAGAGTATAGCTAGGTGGGAGGACAACGAGTGAGTATAGGACTCCTATCTTTCTTACTTTACTCTTGTGAACTTGACCTTAACAAATAGATGAAGTACCTAGATAGCTACCTTACTTCTTGAGTGCCAGGGATAGTCCGAGACAATAGAGGATATAACCTCTACCCAAAGCGGCTATTCTCTTATGGGAGCCTACCTTTTAAGAACTTTCCTAAAACACGTGGTGGGATACTAAGACTAGACAGGCCTGTCACCACTTGCTAGTACCCAAAAACAATCCATTTGACAAGCGGCAATCAAAGGCAAGATTTAGTATAAGTACCACGCTTACACTAACTCTCACTACTCTAGTTGTGTACAAAGCAACTAAAGCACCGTATGACAGGCGATGAACAGCTGGTTACAGGATCACAATCTAGTATAAGTCAACTATAAGCTAAGATAAGACACAACAATACTATAATGAATAGTAAAGTACCTTACAGAAGGAAAGGTACAAGAGCTATACCAAACTCTACAGTAGACGACTCTAGAGACCCCGAGCTTAGCTCGACTCAACTCTAACTCCCACACTAGACTAATACTACTACTAAGGAGTGGAACTTGACTCTTCCTTGCTTCTTGTATCTCTTTTGTGTCTTGAAATGGGTGGAGGCAGCCTCTATTTATAGGGGGAAGTGGATAGGTGCCACGTCAGCGATCTGCGTGCTCCTACCATTCTCCTCCCTTGGATCAACCGCCTTAAAAACCACCTCAAGATGGACGGCAGTGGACAAACCATCACGTGGAAAACATGCAGGAGGTCGGTGGACCATGGCGGTGGCCTGAACCCACCACGGGGTCGGCTGAACCCACCAAGGGGTCTGCCGACCCCCCTATGACTGGGTGGGCCCACCACCAGGGTCCCCACCTGTCATAGAGCATGGCTATGTACTTGGTTTGCTTGGTTCTTGTCGGTTCATGCCTTGATCCATCTACTTTGATCTTCCACCGTTGATTGGAAACACATCTTTGATCAGTAGGTGGAAATGAACTTGGTGCAGTGTAACACCCCTGGCGTTACGATAACTAAAACCAGTCATGTCATCATGATTGCATGTAAGTCATCCCGCATAAAATCATTGTACTATGCATCACTAAGACAATTTTTATTTCCACATGTGAATATTCTTAGGTACCTTTGTGTTACTTTATGATTTAAATAATTGTTTGTGTGTATGCCCCTAAATCCAAATAGAAAATAACAAGGAAAAACGATTAAAAGCCCTAATCGGACCCGAAACCCTAAATCAAAAACTAAAAAGAATCAAGTGTGGGGCCTTAAACAAAAGTTGTAAACCTTTAAAAGTTGAGCAACTTCTATTTTGGGCAATTTCGAAGTTATTAAAAATAATTTCAAATAAAATCTTAATCTAGGCTTTAAAGTTTAAACTTGAAATACAAATTCAAAAACTAGTAGGAATCTGATGATGGTCTTTTAAGAAAAGTTTTAGCCCTTTCAAAATGGGACAACTTTCATTTTTGAAGATTTTGAGGTTTACTAGTGGAAATGTAAATTAAAACCCAATTAGTGTTCATTTATTCAAATTTAAAATGTCCTTTCAAAAACTATCAAGAATCGGGGCAAACTCTTTTAATGAAAGTTGTAAGGCTTTTCTAGTTGAACAACTTTTATATTTGGGGATTTTAAACTTATGCGTTAAGATTCCAAATTAACCCCTAATCAGTGTTTTGAAATTTGAATTTGAAACCCCACTTCAAAAATTAACAAGAATATGACCAAACTCTTTTAATAAAAGTTATAAAGATCAACATATAGAACAACTTTTATATTTGAAGATTTTCAGGTTATGGAGAAGAATTTTGAGAATTAGATTGGATTGCAAATAAGCTTCAAATAGTGAATTTGCCCTTTTTTTATAATTTCAAATCCGTTTAGAATTTGAATTGGGTTCAAAAACCAAAGTTTCTCAGAATAAAGTGTTCTACAACTTCTATGTTGAGAATTTTCCGAGCATCTACACAGATTTGGGAGTAATTGCTTCAAACAGTGAAAAGGGAAATGAATTGCTACATTGCTCGAGCAGGGTTTTGCTTCCTGCCTCTGTTCGCGCACAGAACCGTGCGTGCCGCCGCACGGCACGCGTGTTGCTGGCCGTCCGGGGCCATGTCGGTACTCACGTCCCACACATCGTGTTGTTGGGGCCATCCACGACCATCATGACCGGTCTTCCCTCCATTTTAATCTCCCCACGTCGTCATTCTCTTCACCCCTACTATTCCGGCCGAGCTCGGTTGGAGCACCAAATTCATCACCCCTAGCTGGCCATGGTACAATTCCACTTGTCCTCAATCTCGCCTTGCTATTGCGCTTCGTTTCCACCCGGTCGCGTGAGCTATAGTGGCCGGAGGATGCCGGAACGCCATTGTCGTCCTCGCGGGTGCGCAGAGCACCGCCGCGAGCTCCATCGTCACGGCCAGGCTTCTCGGGTGAGCCATAGGTCTTGGGATGATTGGTCCTTGCGTCCCTTAGTCCCTCGTTTACTCATGAGCTTGACGGTTCTTCCTGTGGTGGCCTAGGTTCGCCAGAACGGACGGGCTGTCGCCGGTGAAAGCCGCCGAAGTCACTGTCATCATCGAACTCGCTTCCTCACGTCGCCTCTGCTCCAACCACCTTGCCTAGTCAAGTCGCGGTGAGCCCCTGAGTCTTGCGCTAGCTTGTCCCCGGTCTCTACCACCTTGCACTCGCCGGCGTGCGGCATGCCGGTGCGGCCGAGCCGCCGCGGCCTTGGCTGGGCATCCCCCAAACCCTAGATGGAATTGTTACCTAGCTCGTTGGGTTCGCCGTTGTGTTCTGGGCAGACCAGTGCTCTCGGCGAGGCCAATCGACTCGCCGGCGGCCGGCCAGGGGCGGTTAAACGCCGGTGACTCATCGGTCAGCGAGAGAGGGAGAGGGTGAGGGGTATCGGGTGAGAAGAAATAGAAGTACAGGCGGTTAAGTGCAAGGGAGCAGACTCGTATGAATAGTGCCTCGAAGACCGCGGGTTGAGTCTCATTTAATTGAACGGACCCCTGTGCAAAATGGCCAGAGTGCGCGTGCGGGCTGGCCGCCTGGGCCGGATTGTGCCTTAGTAGGCCGAGTCGGGCCGATTTGGTTTTCTCTTTTTACTAGGGATTTCTAAAGGGTTTTCTAATTTTATTTTGGTGGAATAGTATTACACCTTGTCATTTTTTGTAGGGATCAATCACTACATGAAAAATTATGAAAATAATTATGTAAACTCTCTGAAGCGTGTAAAATTTTATAAAAATATTAAATGGAGGATTTGAACACTTTCTGCAGGAAATAAAAATGTGCTCTTTAATTAATAAATGGCACTTAATTATATAGCTTAAAATATTAATCCAAAAATCATGAAAATTATGTAGTCACTGTTTTGTACTGTGGGCTATGTCCACAAAAATTTGTAGCTCATTTGGACAAATTTTATTTTATTTTAATATATGTTTAATTACTTAAGTGATAAAAACCAATAGTAAACCCTAGTTATTTAGGTTTGTGCGACTTAAGGATTGAATGTTGACCCTGGGTCATTCACTATAAGTGATCCTTGGCACGTTAACTGGTGTATTGCGGTAGATATTGAACAAGTGCAGCGGCTTTCTATGACTGTTAAAATGGTCAATAGAAATGAAATGCGAAAACACCCTTTTACCTTTTAAGAAATGTTTTGCAACTTTACTGTGAAGTAAAGTTGTACTCAAGGTTGTTAATTAAATGTTTGTTCTATATTTTCCATTCATGTCATTCCGCACCATGTAAGCATGCATCATGATTTTACGTGTAGTGACTGGGTCCTCGGAAGAATTTCTTGATTGCTCCCGATGGAAGAATTATTCGTCAAGAGAAGTCAAGTGGGTTTCTCTGGTTGTCTGGCGGAAGTGACAGACCTGCAACACAGGTAAGCCCCGGTGCATTCAGCCCCTCTCCTTGTGATTTGAAAAACGTTTATAACTTGAGTTAATTTACTGCATTAAGTTGATAGGAGTTGATTGATGACCCAATTGCTGCATTACCAACCTTGACCACTAAAATATCTAGAACCCATTTTAAAATAAAATGTTTGAAATGCTTAGCCCTGCTTAAATAAATTAGATTTTGCATAAAATGCTATTTTTGAGCTGTGTGATATATATATGCTAATGATTAATTCATGAAAAAGGGAGTTGGTATATTCTCGTTCGGTGGCTGTGGACCTGATCAGTACATTGTCACCGACGAAAGGGATTTTCTTGCTCGGTGGTTGTGAATATGGGTTAGAGTCCCAATGCTTGACCACCGGCGGAAAAGAGGTTTGAAAACCGTTGGGACACCTATACTTGGGTTAGAGTCCCAATGCAATGTCGCCGGCGGAAAAAGAATTAGTGACCGTTCGTTGTAGGCCTGCTGTGATCGAGACTTTGCAACTAGCCACATACTACGGAAAGCCCTAACTCCGGTGGCTCTACTACTTGAACCGACAACCACTCACTAGGAGTGGAGAGATGGCGAGAGTAGCGTGTACCCTCATGGCCGGCGTGCCTGGAGAGGAGAGGAGTACTGTGCTCTCGGGTGGCGCAGGACCGGTTCAGGGGTATAAAATCCATGGTAGGCGAGGTTGGTATATGCAAGCTTAAGTGCTACATATGCAGTGTGGATAGGGATCCCCAGCTGGGTACTAATCGATTCGAATCGTCGTTGCTCCTCGGATATGGAGACTTGATCCTTTGACCTTGTAATACCCCGGGTATTACGGCTAATTAATTATGACATGTCATCATGTTTATTATTAATCATCTGCATATGATTGTGCTTAGGGCTTCTAAAGTGATTCAATTATGTTTAGGTTTGATGGTGCAATTAAACTTTTAAATGGGAATTAAAGATATTAGCAAAAGAAAAATTCCAACTAAGTTTTAAATTGACTCAAAACCTTAATTTAAAAATTATTTGGAATTTGATGAAAGTGCCTTAATAAAAGTTGTAGATCTATTGAAATGAAGCAACTTTTATTTTGGGAGATTTTGAAGTTAAAATGTAAAAATTTAAATTAAACTCAAATTACTATGCTAAAATTCAAGTTTGAAATTTCAAATTCAAAAATATTAGGAATTGGACAAAACTTCCTTAATAAGAGTTGTATAGATCACTGAGTAGGACAACTTCTATTTTGACAATTTTTCAGGTTGTTAAAGAAATTTAAAAGTAATTTTAAAAATTCAGTTTGGAATTCAAAACCCTCTTTTACCCCCTTTACTGTAGTTTCAAAACCATGTGGAATTTGGGTTTGGTTCAAAAACAAAAGTTGTCCAAAATTTTGAAACCTACAACTTTTGTGTTTGCACTTTTTCAAGTTAGTACACGAAATCTGGTGAATTGAGTCAAAAACCGAGGGGGGGCACTGCACTGCTACAGTAACCCGCCCCCCCACTCTGTTCGCGCACAGGAGCTGGCCGCCGCGGCGCACGTGCGCGCGGCGCCGCCCGTGCCGGCCGGGATCCTGCCCCTGGTCGCGGCAGCATGTGTAGGGGACCCCGCGCCGTCCTCTGCCGCTTCTGTCTCCCCCTAGAACCGGCTTAAAGACCACGGCCACCCCTCCCGTTCCCTTCTCCTTCCCGCTCGGCACCGGTGACCGCATCCACTGCCCCGACCAAATCAGCCTCAACCCGTGCACCATTCTCCAATTGCTTGAGCATCCAACTTCCCTGCCTTCTTGCGCACCTAGTGCATCCATTTGGCTTAGGTTCGTGCCCTGTGATCCGAGAACGCCTGTCGCCGTCCCTGCGGAAGACCGGAGCGCCGCCGCAGCCGTCTCTCACGCGACGAGCTCGCTGTGGTGAGCCTCTCCTCCTTTGGTATTTCCTTTGTCTCTATCTCATGCTCTAGCTCATGCTCGTGACGGTTTTTCATTTCGTTCCCTAGGATCGCCGGAACGAGACTTCACCGTCGGGGCCGAGTCGCTGTGTCCGCCGCCGCAGCCGACCTCGTCGTTCTACTCCGTCCCTGCCTCAGCCAACCGTCGGGCTAGGATCGTGGTGAGCTCCTGATCCTCCCTGGCCCTTTTCCCTTAGTTCCCCGGCGTCTCCGCGGCCGGAACATGGTCGCCGTGCCGCCGTGGGTGTACGCGCGCACGGCAGCGCGCGAGGTGGAAGAAGGAGCTGACAGGCGGGCCCGGCCTGTCAGCGTCCCTGGGCGTACGCGCGCGCGCGCGGGCGAACGCGCGGGTGGAGTTGGGCCGGCCCGCTGATGTTGGGCCGCCTCGGGCCGAAGCGTTTTCTTTATTTTGAAGGGATTTCCAGTGGATTTTCCATTTTAATTTTGAATGAATAGTACTTTCATTTGTCATTTTCATAGGAATATTCCTGTTAATCTAAAAATTATGAAAATAATTGTGGGTACTCTCTGGAGCATGTAGTATTTTATAAAAATATTAGATATAGTGTTTGGATGTGTTCTGTGGGAACTAAAAATCAGCATATTAATTAGTAAATGTAACTTTGAGCAATTTTAATAAATTCCAGAATTATCCAAAAATCATGAAAATTTTTGTGGTACTATTTTAGAGTAAGATCTATCTGTTGGGTAAGTTTGAGCTCGTTTTGGAAACTGTTAGGACACTTGTTTATTAGTTGTGGGGTATCTGATTAGTAAAATTAATCTAAGCGAATAATCCCTGTTGTTTGGTGTGATTTTGGATTGATTGGCTTCAAGGGTCTTTCACCATAGTGATCCTTGACAGAAGTATTAGGGTCGCATGTTGGTTGTAGTAAAGCTGTGCAGCGGCTTTCTGTGACCGTTAAAATGGTCAATAAAACAAATGTAGGAAACATTGCTTTTACCTTCCGTAAATTGTTTACAACTTTACCGTGAAGGAAAGTTGCACTCAAGATCTTAATGGTTTACTTTCAAGCATTTCATTTGTTGTCCTCATGCCATGCTAAGCATACATCATTGCATACGTGTAGTGCCCGTTCCCGAGGAGGTCCAGGTCGAGACTACCGCTGAGGAGGTCACTCCAGAAGCCATCCAAGGATTTGACATCTGCGGGACTGATCCTGACCCGACGCTGTACACGATTCAAGGCAAACCCCGGTGCATTCAGCCCCGCCTTGTGTTTTATAAAATTATTTATCACTTGAGTCTATTATTACATTAGGTTGTTAGGAGTTGTTTGTCTCCTATATTGATGCGTTACCTGCATTGATACATAATATCCCGGAAACCTGTTTAAAAATAAAAATATTCAAAAATGCTTAGCCCTGCTTAATCAATTTAGATTTGCATAAAAAGGCTATTTTGACCCATGAAAATGTGACAATTAGGAATCATGAGAAAAGGAAAAAGGGGTATGAGTCCGTTCGGAAATTGTGTACTTGGGTAGCAGCCCCGATGCACCGTATCCGTCGGAAAGGGGTTTTCCGTTCGTTGGTTGTGAATTTGGGTTAGAGTCCCAATGCTTGACCATCGGCGGAAAGGGGGATTTGAAAACCGTTGGGACACTTGTACTTGGGTTAGAGTCCCAATGCAATGTCGCCGGCGGAAAAAGAATTAGGGACCGTTCGTTGTAGGCCTGCTGTGATCGAGAACTTGCAACTAGCCACATACTACGGAAAGCTCTGACTCCGGTGGCTCTACTACTTGAACCGACAACCACGCACTGGAAGTGGAGAGATGGCGAGAGCAGCGTGTACCCTCGTGGCCGGCGTGCCTGGAGAGGAGAGGAGTACTGTGTTCTCGGGTGGCGCAGGACCGGTTCAGGGGTAGAAAAATCGTGGTAGCCGGAGTTGGTATATGCAAGCTTAAGTGCTACATATGCAGTGTGGATAGGGATCCCCAGCTGGGTACTAATCGATTCGAATCGTCGTTGCTTCTCGGATTTGGAGACTTGATCCTTTGACCTACAATTGAAAAGTGGTTCGAAACTAGGTGTTTTTGAGAATGAGTAAGAATTTGAAGTTATGATGAGATATGAAAAGGAATATGGAATTATGGATATGATTAAAATAAGACTGAGTTAAAATATTGGAATAGAGTAGTAATGCTTTTCTGCAAAACTCTTGACTCTTGCTCCAGCCGTACCTTGACTCCCCTCAGCCTGCATTCCTGAGTCTCATTCGTTTTTCTTAGTCGGGTAAGTCTTGCGGAGTACCCCAGTACTCAGGGTTTGTTAACCCCATGTTGCAGGGACGCAGCAGCCGGAGGTTTGTTTCGCCCCTTGCTGTGTAACAGTGGTACAAGAGGGATGTGAGGAGGAGTAATGTCGAACCCGTGGGCAGGGTTCTTACCGTTAAATACTTAATATTGTAGTATCGTCATCCCACCGCTACTTATTTTATTTATGGTCTGTAATATTCGCACTTCAGTCATATTTGGACAAGCGGTTTGTAATCTAAGTACCTTATAACCTTTCCGCATTTTCACTCTGATGTAATTTGTTATGAAATGTTGTAATTCTGTAATGACTTCGCAATGGGATCCTGTTGGAGGAAATCGGGTGCTAATGTAGCCCGACAGAACCTTCTAGATCATTTGGGACGCGGACCCGGCTGTCAGAGGTCATGAGTGACAATGACAGGTGTCTGTGGGCCCTGTGATTTAGGCGGTTCCGTCTCAAGCTGGTATCAGAGCGTTCCATTGCTGAATCATTGCCGTATTACTTTGCAAAACTTCAAAGTGTTTTAGATCATAAACTTTAAATTGCTATTTTGGTCCAAATTGCTCTTTCTTGTCTAAATCTGTATTAGAGTTACAGTAGTTAGTGGAATAACGCTATTACTAGCCCTATGTTAAAAAAAATTTATGCAGTTATTTATTTTTGCATTGGTTTCGAAAGTTCGTAAGTACGATTCATGCATCATGATTGATTCACATTATAAATAACTTCCTCCTTAAAAACGGGTTATGGGTTAGGATTTATCAAACC
This sequence comes from Eremochloa ophiuroides, assembly GCA_038502445.1. Lineage (NCBI taxonomy): Eukaryota > Viridiplantae > Streptophyta > Magnoliopsida > Poales > Poaceae > Eremochloa > Eremochloa ophiuroides. The sequence continues at coordinate 48,931,754 of JAHLJS010000001.1, forward strand.
TATTCTTGCTAGCCTGTATTATATCCTTACTAATCCCAACTTATCTTCTCCAGCATGGCACGCTACAAGCAGACAGCGCGTAAGATGACGGGACCTAGGGGTGTGCCGCGCCACCAGCTGGCGCCGCGCGACGGGGAGGCCTCTAGCAGTCGTCGCCCCTACCGCAGCCGCACTAAGCTACAGGAGGAGATAGAGAGGATGAGGGAGGAGATGAGGAGGATGGTGGAGGACTTCGCCACCGCTCGTCGGGAGCACTACCAGGACGTAGCGACGATCAACCGACTGCGGACCTCTATGGCTCGTCTGATCGAGCAGAGGGATGCCACTTGGGCGCGTGAGGACGCGACCAGGGCGAGACTGCACGAGCTGGAGATCTACGTAGAGCAGATCGAGGACTACAACGAAGATGGCTCGAGTTGATCAAGGATTATGACATTGAAGTGCATTATCACCCTGGTAAAGCAAATGTGGTTGCCGATGCGCTCAGTCGCAAGATTCATTGCAGTTGTTTGGCAGTAAATGTCACACCCAATTTTAAGGATAAAATGGGATGCATAATCTTATGTGCGCCCAGAGATCAGTCACATACATAAGCCAACAAATTACATAAATTGTATCATAACCAATGTTTAATACATAGCGAATAATATCAAAGTCATTACACAGCGGAAAAATAAAGATAACTCTCGCGGTAGCTCCATAGCACAGGGACGTCGACTGGTGAAGCACAAGTCTAGTAGTCCTCTGGGTAGTCCTCATCACTATCACCATCTGTTACCCATCCGGGATTTTTAACCAAGTAATGAAGAATAAACAAGCGTAAGTACATGTCGTACTCAACAAGACTAGCATGGGTTCATGAGGCTCAAAAGGTTGACATGGTTTTAACCGCAGGTTGCTTTTAATTAATCATCCTTTTATGCAGTTGGATAGCAACAAATGAATAAGCCCATTCTCATGATCATAGTAAACAGAATTAATGAGTAGCAATAAATAGATTTAGCAATAAGTAAGCATCACCCCAAAAGGTAACTACTCCATAAGACGTCCAAGGCCGCTCTTGACCGTGAGCTCGGCTAGTATACCAGTTTTACACTCTGCAGAGGTGGTGCACTTTCACTATGAGCCGTGATTCCCATTTGCTCGGGTTAATTACTCCCATAACACTACCAAGGTGAGTGAGCAGGGTTTCACTATGAAGTCTTTCAAAGAACTTCGCCTAACAAGTTAGGGCTGCTAGGAACCCAGCAAGCAGATGTAGAGCCCCCCTTCGTCGTGGCACAAGGTCACGCAGGTTATACACACTCGGACAGGAGCCGCACTATACCCGAGTCGTCAGGTCCCATCACGCCTTTCGGTAACCTCTAACAAGCTAGAAAAAGTACCCATACTTGACTAAAACCAGAGCCATGTAGCCCTCATAGTTGCACTGTCAATCCCGGTGTCATACTTACAGATCATTATCGAAGGTGAAGGATTTTGAGCATCACAAAACTATGCTCGAATCCCCTAGCTCCCTGTTGCTAAAAGGCATCTTTTAATCATATTGCATAATCAATTAATCAAGGTTACATGATCATGATATCAATAACGCACTAGCATCAATTACCACATGCATAATCCCATAGGTTGCAAGGAACAGGATAACAAAACTAGGAAGTAACTATGGTCAACAAGGAAGACACATGCAAATGCAATTATTTATTTGGTGAATAGGACAACAAGGATGATCCATGCTAATACTTGCCTTGATCAGCAAACTCCTGGTGATCCGGGTTGTCGCAGTACTGATCTTGATCACCCACGTAAAGCTCACCGTCTATACTCGATCCATCATAACAACACACACATACAGGGGCAATCATGCATACAAACAAGAGTTTTCATTAGAACAGTACACCAACAGAGAGAAAATAAATTAAAAAGGTTATAAAACAAATCTTCATGTTGCTACGATCACATCGATATAAAGTTTGCGCAAATCGGATTTAGAACGAGGAAGATATGAATTTTACAAGGTTTATAATAGAATAATAATAGATTAAATATAATCTCGAATTTTCAAAGTTGAAAATATGTGAAACAGTGGTACCATCAGATAGATTATGAAATTACGAGTCTAACGAAATTTGAATCGTTCAAATCAGATCTAAAACAAGTAAATTATGATCAAATGAAGTTTAGTGGCAAATCTGTAAATAATAGAAAACACATTTTCCAAATACCGAGAGAAAATACGTCTTCTAAATTGAAAAGCGCAAATCACAGAATACGCTAAGGGATCGTAGGTTTAGCATTAAAAACTGCAGGGGGTTATACGCTGGCCGAATCGGTAAGGGCTGCTCTCGGCCGTCCGATTCCAAATCGGCGGATCAGATTAAAAGAGAGGAGGGGTGGCGGTGCTCTTGGCCAGAAAACAGGGGCCGACGGCGGCGCCATGGCCGGAGGGCCGCCGGAGAAGGCGAACTCGGCCTTCGATGCATGAAATAGGTCGGGAAGGGTACCCATAGATCGGAAAGAGCATCGCAAGCTCACCTAGGGTGATGGGAAGGTCGGAAATCGACTCGGAGATAGCTCGCGGCGTGATCCGGCGGACGGTGAATCTCTGCAACGGCGGCGGAGGCGTGCCAGTGCACAAATCGAAGGGGGAAAGTGCTCGGGAACTTCACAAGATCACAGCGAAGCTCCTCAAAGGCTTACCGAGAGGAAATTGGTGGCGAATCGAGCTAATTGCTCGCGGCGGCGGCTGCTCGGTTCTCGCGGGAGCTCGGCAATGGCGGCGAGAAGAGGCGGCTAGGGTTAGGTGACGGCTACGGGGGGGTGTGGTGCTGCTTAAATACTCCCGAGGTGTGACGACAATCTCGGAGATTGAAACAAACTCGAATAGCGGAGAAATCGGTTTCGGCCGTTTCTTCTCTGCTTCGGACTCTCGGCGCGGCGTCGAACTCAGCTTCGGCCGTTTTCTTCCTTGCCCGCGTCGGACTCTCGGCGAGCAGCAGAGGGAAACCGGGAAGGGGCTGTCCTGTGGGTCCACAGGTCGGTAGCACCGAGCGTTGGGGTCGGGCTGGCAGTCACGGCAGTGGGACGCTTCGCGCGCGCGTGCTCGGCCGCGGCGGATGAACACGGCAGCGGCGTCTCTGTTCGCGCGGCGAGGGGGGTGGAGAAGGAAAGGCTGACCCGTGGGTCCCGCTCGACAGTCAGAGGGGGTAAGGGGAAGGGAGGGAGCAGATCGGCCGAGCTATCCTCGGGCCATCCGACCTGAGCCTGCTGGGGCCAGGGAGTGGAAAACAGGCCAAGCTGCTGCTCGGGCCAGAAAGGAGAGGGGAAGGGCTCTGCTCTATTTCCTTTTTCCATTTTCCAAAAGGATTTTCAAATTGGGTTTTGAAACATTTGAGAAATTCAAATAAGCTACAACAGTACAAAGAAGAAATGCTCCAGCATGAATGCATCATACATGTGTATGACCTAGGTTTGATTTTATATTTGAGAAAAATTATTATTTCCCTATATTGGAATGATCAATTAATTGCACAATTAAATAAATTTCTACTATTTAAAAGAATGCAATTTTTCGGGTGTTACAGTAAAACCCCGAGACCTTTCTTTATGCTATGAACTAGAAAAGTTGGGGGTAGAAATAGTTGAACAGGGTAGTTTGAATCATGTTAGTATTGAGGCCACCATCCGTGATGAGATAATCGCCGCTCAGAAAGGAAGCAAAGGCATCAAGCATATTAAGGAGAAAGTCCAAGCTAGTACTGTAGATTGTTTCAGGATTGACGAAGAAGGGGTCGTATGGTTCAAAGGGCGGCTAGTAGTTCCAAAGGTACCCGAGTTGCGACAAAAGATTTTGGATGAAGCACATTTGACTAGATTCTCCATCCACCCTGGGAGCAATAAAATGTACCAGGATTTGAGGCAAAAGTTTTGGTGGACCAAAATGAAAATAGAGATCGCTCGATATGTAGCGAAGTGTGACACTTGTCAGAAAGTGAAAGCTGTACACATGAAGCCCGGTGGAGAACTGCAACCACTGCCTATTCCTGCATGGAAATGGGAGGACATTAGCATGGATTTTATCGTAGGTCTGCCAAAAACACCCAGGGGTTTTGACTCAGTCTGGGTTGTGGTTGATCGCCTCACTAAGCAAGCCCACTTCATCCCCGTCAAGACTATTTACACTGCTGTGAACTATGCAAAGCTGTACATCCAGAATTTGATGAAGCTTCATGGTGTGCCCAAGACCATTGTCTCTGATCGAGGTTCTCAATTCATTTCCAACTTTTGGAGAGCTTTCCACAAGTCACTTGGAACAAAGCTTCTACATAGCACAGCATACCATCCGTAGACTGACGGACAGACTGAGAGAGTCAACCAGGTGTTGGAGGACATGTTGAGAGCATGTGCACTCAATTACACCGAATCTTGGGATGAGTGTTTGGCACTGGCAGAATTTTCGTACAATAACAGCTACCAAGAAAGCATCAAAATGGCACCATTTGAGGCGGTATATGGTCGTAGGTGTCGAACACCCCTGAATTGGTCTGAGCCTGGGGAGAGATGGTACTTCGGCGTTGACTTGGTGGAAGAGACTGAAGCAAAGGTTCGGCAAATACAAGATAACCTGAAGGTTGCACAGTCGCGACAGAAGAGTTACGCCGATCAAAGGCGTCGTCCTTTGGTGTTTAAGACAGGAGATTATGTCTATCTCAAAGTCTCACCCATGAAGGGAATTAATCGATTTGGAGTTAAAGGCAAATTAGCTCCTCGATACATTGGACCATTTCAAATCATAGCTCGTCATGGGAAAGTAGCTTATAAGTTGAAACTGCCAGATCATCTCTCAGCCGTCCACAACGTTTTTCATGTATCACAACTCAAAAAGTGTCTTCGGGTGCCAGATCAAGTCGTGGATGTTGGGGGAATAGAACTCCAACCCGACCTAACGTACTCTGAGTATCCTATCCAAGTCTTGGATCAGAAGGATCGCGTCACTCGGAGAACCACTACAAGATGGTACAAGATTCAATGGAGCGAACATTCCGAGGATGAAGCCACCTGGGAGTCTGAAGACTATCTCGCCGAAAACTTCCCCGAGTTCTTTGCTACATTGTAAATGTAAAGTTTCTGGTTGTAGTCGGTATAAACTTCCCTCATTATCTTATGGTAGAAACTAGAGTGGGTTTACTTGAGACATTTTCTTTTCCATCACTTAACCCTAAGGTTTATCGTCTATCAAATCTCGGGTCGAGATTTATTTAAGGGGGAAGGGCTGTAATACCCCAGGTATTACGGCTAATTAATTATGACATGTCATCATGTTTATTATTAATCATCTGCATATGATTGTGCTTAGGGCTTCTAAAGTGATTCAATTATGTTTAGGTTTGATGGTGCAATTAAACTTTTAAATGGGAATTAAAGATATTAGCAAAAGAAAAATTCCAACTAAGTTTTAAATTGACTCAAAACCTTAATTTGAAAACTATTTGGAATTTGATGAAAGTGCCTTAATAAAAGTTGTAGATCTATTGAAATGAAGCAACTTTTATTTTGGGAGATTTTGAGGTTATAATGTAAAAATTTAAATTAAACTCAAATTACTATGCTAAAATTCAAGTTTGAAACTTCAAATTCAAAAATATTAGGAATTGGACAAAACTTCCTTAATAAGAGTTGTATAGATCACTGAGTAGGACAACTTCTATTTTGACAATTTTTCAAGTTGTTAAAGAAATTTAAAAGTAATTTTAAAAATTCAGTTTAGAATTCAAAACCCTCTTTTATCCCCTTTACTGTAGTTTCAAAACCATGTGGAATTTGGGTTTGGTTCAAAAACAAAAGTTGTCCAAAATTTTGAAACCTACAACTTTTGTGTTTGCACTTTTTCAAGTTAGTACACGAAATCTGGTGAATTGAGTCAAAAACCGAGAGGGGGGCACTGCACTGCTACAGTAACCCGCCCCCCCACTCTGTTCGCGCACAGGAGCTGGCCGCCGCGGCGCACGCGCGCGCGGCACCGCCCGTGCCGGCCGGGATCCTGCCCCTGGTCGCGGCAGCATGTGTAGGGGACCCCGCGCCGTCCTCTGCCGCTTCTGTCTCCCCCTAGAACCGGCTTAAAGACGACGGCCCCCCCTCTCGTTCCCTTCTCCTTCCCGCTCGTCACTGGTGACCGCATCCACTGCCCCGACCAAATCGGCCTCAACCCGTGCACCATTCTCCAATTGCTTGAGCATCCAACTTCCCTGCCTTCTTGCGCACCTAGTGCATCCATTTGGGCTTAGGTTCGTGCCCTGTGATCCGAGAACGCCTGTCGCCGTCCCTGCGGAAGACCGGAGCGCCGCCGCAGCCGTCTCTCACGCGACGAGCTCGCTGTGGTGAGCCTCTCCTCCTTCGGTATTTCGTTTGTGACTCTCTATCTCATGCTCTAGCTCATGCTCGCGACGGTTTTTCATTTCGTTCCGTAGGATTGCCGGAACGAGACTTCACCGTCGGGGCCGAGTCGCTGTGTCCGCCGCCGTAGCCGACCTCGTCGTTCTACTCCGTCCCTGCCTCAGCCAACCGTCGGGCTAGGATCGTGGTGAGCTCCTGATCCTCCCTGGCCCTTTTCCCTTAGTTCCCCGGCGTCTCCGCGGCCGGAACATGGTCACCGTGCCGCCGTGGGTGTACGCGCGCACGGCAGCGCGTGAGGTGGAAGAAGGAGCTGACAGGCGGGCCCGGCCTGTCAGCGTCCCTGGGCGTACGCGCGCGGGCGAACGCGCGGGTGGAGTTGGGCCGGCCCGCTGATGTTGGGCCGCCTCGGGCCGAAGCGTTTTCTTTATTTTGAAGGGATTTCCAGTGGATTTTCCATTTTAATTTTGAATGAATAGTACTTCCATTTGTCATTTTCATAGGAATATTCCTGTTAATTTAAAAATTATGAAAATAATTGTGGGTACTCTCTGGAGCATGTAGTATTTTATAAAAATATTAGATATAGTGTTTGGATGTGTTCTGTGGGAACTAAAAATCAGCATATTAATTAGTAAATGTAACTTTGAGCAATTTTAATAAATTCCAGAATTATCCAAAAATCATGAAAATTTATGTGGTACTATTTTAGAGTAAGATCTATCTGTTGGATAAGTTTAAGCTCGTTTGGAATCTGTTAGGACACTTGTTTATTAGTTGTGGGGTATTTGATTAGTGAAATTAATCTAAGCGAATAATCCCTGTTGTTTGGTGTGATTTTGGATTGATTGGCTTCAAGGATCTTTCACCATAGTGATCCTTGACAGAAGTATTAGGGTCGCATGTTGGTTGTAGTAAAGCTGTGCAGCGGCTTTCTGTGACCGTTAAAATGGTCAATAAAACAAAAGTAGGAAACATTGCTTTTACCTTCCGTAAATTGTTTACAACTTCACCGTGAAGGAAAGTTGTACTCAAGATCTTAATGGTTTGCTTTCAAGCATTTCATTTGTTGTCCTCATGCCATGCTAAGCATACATCATTGCATACGTGTAGTGCCCGTTCCCGAGGAGGTCAAGGTCGAGACTACCGCTGAGGAGGTCACTCCAGAAGCCATCCAAGGATTTGACATCTGCGGGACTGATCCTGACCCGACGCTGTACACGATTCAAGGCAAGCCCCGGTGCATTCAGCCCTGCCTTGTGTTTTATAAAATTATTTATCACTTGAGTCTATTATTGCATTAGGTTGTTAGGAGTTGTTTGTCTCCTATATTGATGCATTACCTGCCTTGATACATAATATCTCGGAAACCTGTTTAAAAATAAAAATATTCAAAAATGCTTAGCCCTGCTTAATCAATTTAGATTTGCATAAAAAGGCTATTTTGACCCATGAAAATGTGACAATTAGGAATCATGAGAAAAGGAAAAAGGGGTATGAGTCCGTTCGGAAATTGTGTACTTGGGTAGCAGCCCCGATGCACCGTATCCGTCGGAAAGGGGTTTTCCGTTCGTTGGTTGTGAATTTGGGTTAGAGTCTCAATGCTTGACCATCGGCGGAAAGGGGGATTTGAAAACCGTTGGGACACTTGTACTTGGGTTAGAGTCCCAATGCAATGTCGCCGGCGGAAAAAGAATTAGGGACCGTTCGTTGTAGGCCTGCTGTGATCGAGAACTTGCAACTAGCCACATACTACGGAAAGCTCTGACTCCGGTGGCTCTACTACTTGAACCGACAACCACGCACTGGGAGTAGAGAGATGGCGAGAGCAGCGTGTACCCTCGTGGCCGGCGTGCCTGGAGAGGAGAGGAGTACTGTGTTCTCAGGTGGCGCAGGACCGGTTCAGGGGTAGAAAAATCGTCGTAGCCGGAGTTGGTATATGCAAGCTTAAGTGCTACATATGCAGTGTGGATAGGGATCCCCAGCTGGGTACTAATCGATTCGAATCGTCGTTGCTCCTCGGATATGGAGACTTGATCCTTTGACCTACAATTGAAAAGTGGTTCGAAACTACGTGTTTTTGAGAATGAGTAAGAATTTGAAGTTATGATGAGATATGAAAAGGAATATGGAATTATGGATATGATTAAAATAAGATTGAGTTAAAATATTGGAATAGAGTAGTAATGCTTTTCCGCAAAACTCTTGACTCTTGCTCCAGCCGTACCTTGACTCCCCTCAGCCTGCATTCCTGAGTCTCATTCCTTTTTCTTAGTCGGCTAAGTCTTGCGGAGTACCCCATTACTCAGGGTTTGTTAACCCCATGTTGCAGGGACGCAGCAGCCGGAGGTTTGTTTCGCCCCTTGCTGTGTAACAGTGGTACAGGAGGGATGTGAGGAGGAGTAATGTCGAACCCGTGGGCAGGGTTCTTACCATTAAATACTTAATATTGTAGTATCGTCATCCCACCGCTACTTATTTTATTTATGGTCTGTAATATTCGCACTTCAATCGTATTTGGACAAGCGGTTTGTAATCTAAGTACCTTATAACCTTTCCGCATTTTCACTCTGATGTAATTTGTTATGAAATGTTGTAATTCTGTAATGACTTCGCAATGGGATCCTGTTGGAGGAAATCGGGTGCTAATGTAGCCCGACAGAACCTTCTAGATCATTTGGGACGCGGACCCGGCTGTCAGAGGTCATGAGTGACAATGACAGTTGTCTGTGGGCCCTGTGATTTAGGCGGTTCCGTCTCAGACCTGCAATTGAAAAGTGGTTCAGAACTAGGTGTTTTTGAGAATAATTAAGAATTTGAATGTATGATGAGATATGAGAATGAATTTGGAATTATGGATTATGATTAAAATAAAATTGAGTAAAATATTGAAATAGGATAGTAATGCTTTTTTGCAAAACCTTTGACTCTTGCTCAAGCCTTACCTTGACTCCCTTCAGCCTGCATTCCTGAGTCTCATTCCTTTTTCTTAGTCGGGTAAGTCTTGCGGAGTACCCTAGTACTCAGGGTTTGTTAACCCCTGTTGCAGGTGAGCCGAGTGTACAGTTCGGCTTGTGACCGTGTTGGTTGACGGATCGCGCATGATCAAGAATGTGTATATGATATAACCCTTGGGCAAGGGTATAGTTGTACACTGCTTATCCACTACGAAACTCTGGTTCGGGCTAATGTAATCTATATTTGTAAACCTATGGTTATGTAATACTTCCGCACTCTTTACTCTGATTCATTTTATTTGTGTAAACTGTTGTAATACTGCAATGCTTACAACGAGATCCTCGGGAAGTTAGGGTTTCGTAGGTAATCCGGAAGGCCACCTAGGTCAAGGGGAACTCGTGCAGAATGATCGTGGGTCCTTAGGGACGATGACGGTGCACGTGGCCCCTATGATTAAGGCGGTTCTATCACATGCAGTGTCACATGGATCGTGCCACGTCACCAGGGCTCAGTGGGCCCATACATGGGTCGGTCGACCCATGTATGGGCCCACCTTGAGCTCCCCTCTCTTCTATGTGATGTTGGACACCTTGTGTTGAAGTGCGGTGGCCTGGGGTCACCATGCGTGGGTCGGACAACACACACAAGTGGCCTCCAGCTGCTCACTTTTGTCCTGTTTTGATCTTCACTGCATTCACAAGCTAAGAGTACAAGTGGAACTAGTTATTGGATAAAATATGTTCATATTATATTATTCTTTCATCAGAACCGAGGCCGTTGATGGTGTTAGAGTGTGGAATTTTATAGTTTATCCACCGTCAATAGGATCCCACAAGCTTAACCTTTGCTTGTCTCGAGCAAAATAATTAAACTTAGCCTCGGTGGATCAGGAGTTGCTACAATATCATATTTCAATAGTACCATGTGTGCAACAAAATACTTCTCTTTTGAATGGAAAAATTGGCTATAAAAATTCATCCAAATTACCTTAGTCTTTTATGGGGCTAATGGCCTTTCCTTTGCCTTAGATGGTTGAGAGACAAAATAGTTTGACTAGAGCTCTAACTTTCTTATTTCTTGCAAGTTTCATACTGGAGGTTTTAGCAATATTTTGCAAAAGAAAACTTAATGTTCCTCATATGGTTCTCTCATGTCGCTCAAATTGTGTATGATTCCTTACCAAGGCACAAAGTAAATGTTGCCTTCTCTTTGTCATTCTACTTCTAAAAATGGCTTATATGGAACTTAAGGTAGGAATGAAAGAATGTAGCATACTTACTTTGCATGTGTTGTAGAGTCAAAGCTTGGATCCAAAGAGAGAAGTGTCATGCCCTTAGACCAAGATGTGCAAGTGTGCGGCAAATATTGGACTATAATGCTCCTCTATTTGAAATTGTAGCCCTCTCTAATTTTTGAGACATGGCTATCAGTTTTCTTCTCTTTTATTTACGAGCCTAGATTTTGCTCATATTTTCTTTTCTTTTCTATGGACTTCCATATGTCCATCTTTCTTTATTTTTATTTTCATTTTGCATAGCCTTTTGTCTCTTCTATCATATCACAACTAAGAGAGATATTGTATGATTTTAAAGCATGGAGCATTTATGGTGTGGGATGAATGGCATGTGATTGCGTACTTCCAGTATAGAAGTAGCAAATATGAGTGGTGTGTACATGATCTTGATCTTGGGGGCATGATAAGTCTCTCAATAAGGGTCAACAAAACTTGAGAAAACTCATTGCAAAGTAAATAGCTTATGTGGAAGGGTTTGAAACATGTGTAGCATGTATGGCTTGTGGTAGGAATTTATCACCATTGAGGAACAATAATGTTTTAATTATTTTTAAGAAATAAGTCTCCAGTAATCATGCATGTTTGAACAATATTATAGTAGCTCTTATCTCACTATATCATATCTCACAACAACTTAGGATTAGTTCTAGCACTTGCAACCCACAAAGTGTTCAGGTTCATGATGATTTTAAATGATCCAAGTAATCCATACTCAAAGGAATACTAAGTTGTAAACTAGGCATTAAAGAAACATCAACAGAACAACTATTCATCATTTCCATGAGGAAGATAAACATTCATGAGACATATGAGATATGGGAAATATTTTTGGTATTTTTATTATTTTATATGCACTAAATTAAAAACAATGCAATATGCTGAGATAAAATACTTACCTTAGTGGGGGAGAGGATCTCCCCCAAGCTTGGCTTTTGCTCACTATGGAGGTGGATAGTATTGGAACCATCCCGCCCAACGCTATGCTTCTTCATCTTGTATGGCTTGCAATAGTTGGGCATTTTGTTGTGCAATGCTCAGAGTTGCGTCTTGCTCAATCTGCACTGCATCCATGTCGTCCATGAGTTGATCTACTTTCGTCCTCTGAATTTGATGTCCCCTCGCCCGTGTGGACGGGCGGGGAGTGCGCACTCTTGGAGTGTGCTCTGGAGGCCTTTGCATGGACCCTGAAATGTCCATGGAACTCGCCTCATCACCCTCTTCTTCATTTCCCTTGCAGCTTGTGAAGTACCGCCTTGCTGAAATTAAACGGCCTGTGACCTGCTTCTAGTCATCCTGCTTGTACCTGCAACATGTTGGCTTCTTGCCTCTCGGTCCAGTTTAATGGTTATTGTGCGAAGCGCATACAACCGACATCTCTCACATGGGAGAGGGACCTCAGCTGTATGGCCACGATAAATCATTTTAAGGCCACCTTTTGGACCTCTCTTTAAGACTTGAGCACTTATGAAGAAATCTTCAGTTATAGTGTCTCGAGAAGAGGCAATGTATTCAAAGTAATGTGTTCCATTTAATAGATCCATTGTTCCAGCAATGCGAGTGATAAAAGAATTAAAGAATATAGGTTCTTCTCTATGGAACACACCAAGCCAAAAGCGGGCTAAAAGCTTAGCAGGTGAAACTTTTATTTTATTGGTTACGGCATAAAGCAATCTTAGCTCATCATTGTATAAAACTTGCACATTATAGCTAGGAAAAAGAGTTATAGCCATCCAACAGTGAAGAAAGCATAGAGTAGGATTATGAATTTCATCGGGATTAGGATTAGAGCAATCATCGGATGCAGATATGGCTTTCCAAAAATCAGCTTTATCAAATCTTCTTGTGGCACTAATTAAATCTAGCTGACAGGTGTTCTCAAAACCAAGAGCCACACTAAAAACTCCCCAAATCAAATTGTATTCTTTGTTAAACATGCGAAAGTGAACATCATCATCTGTGACTTGTAAAGAGCATAGGAATTCTATAGTGAGCTTTTTAATCCCAAGTTCAGAAACTTCCCAAAAGCTTCCCCAACCAATTGTATTGAACACAGTATTAAATTCGGCGGTCATACCTGTGCTATCCAAAAGGACAGGGTTGATTATGTCGGTATGTTCAAACCCGCGGTGTCGGATGGAGAGATACCTTTGGTACTCTTGTTGGTTCAACGTGAGGCCGCTCTCAGGATCGAACGTTCTCTTGGGAGACACTTCTAGCACTTCGTGGCCTTCTCTTGGTGAAGCTTCTCTTCCTTCTTTATCGTCATGGCAGGGTCGTCGGGAGGAGCTCCCCACAGCACCCTTGGCCTTCTTGAACGCAAAGGAGAACTTCTTGATCTTCCTGCAGCAATGAGAAAACATAAGAACACACTAGGACAACAAAGATTAGCGTTACCATTAGCGTTAGTTTTCCCAATGTTAATGGTCCTTGCGGGGTATGGTCACCTCCACAAAACCATTCTTTTGGGTAGGGATACTCCACAAACTTATTCTTGAGAGCAAAGACAAGCTTCTACTACTATAATATTTTTGGGTTTTTGGTTTAAATGGCTAACTACTAAACTTGAGAAGAGATTTGCTCAACTAGAGAGAAAGAGAGAGATTATGTGCTCGAGATGATTAGCTGGTTTTGGTGTGGGAATAAGCACACAATGCAAGGGTATTTATAGGGGAGAAGGGCTGGTGCTGGAGCCACCAAAGGTGGGTCGGCCGAACCCCCTCTGGATGGTCCAGCACTGCTCTTCGATTTAGACAGGGAATCAATTTGAATGCCTATTCAGCTTTCTTGGGGGGCACCCAAACATGGGTCGGCCGACCCCCCCTCTTATGAGGCTTAGAGCTGCTTTCACCTTTGGACAGGGAATCCAATTGATTGCCAACAAAATTTTTCTGAGGTGGCTTTAAACATGGGTCAGCCGACCCATGTCTAGTCCCCTTTTCAGCTTTAATCAATGTGTTTCACTTTGTTCAGCAAAGTAAAGACTAGTGGTGGACCAGAAGTGGTGAAGCTTTGCAGAGATTCCCTTTCTTGTGCTTGGTGAAAGTGAAAAGTGTATGGCAAAGGTGGAGACATGCTTTAAAGTGATTCCCATGGACCATGGGAGCACTAATGCATGCCTAGGTGACCGCTTTTCAGAATTTGGATGGTGGTGACTGTTGGATTCTCCTCGGGGCATGTGAAAGTGATCATAACCAAAGATGGTGGACCAAATGCAAAAGGAGATGGTGCTCATAGTTTGGGGCAACAATTAGCTCACCAGGCCAACACCACCAGAGGTAGGTAGGCCCCATGGTGGGGTCGGCCGACCCCACCTTGGGAGGTTGTAACAGAACCGCCTAAATCATATGGCCCACAGGCACCTGTCATTGCCACTAATGACCTCTGACAGCCGGGCCCGTGTCCCAGATGATCTATGTTGACATCTACTAACGTCGCCAAATATAACTATATAACTTTTAATATGAGAGACGAGATTAGAAGATGTATGGTAATTAATAAACTGGTCATTAGCAACTAGCCACTTATCTATCACCAACATTCTTAGGCATGAACTAGGTTGTCATCCATAATTATATATGCTAAGAATAAATAAAGGGTTCATATACTATTCAATGTGTCGGGTACCAAAGTATGGGGTACCCAACTTCGATGCAAAAATATACATTCCCAACATGGCCCGGCCTAGGTAAGGCAAGCAGAAGCCTACGAATGCCGCGCCTATGGAGGCCCATGATGATGATGCATCAACGCAAACCTACCCTCGGGGAAGCGGCACCCTCGGGCGCCAATTCTCCGATTCGCCCGAGCCTCCCCGAGAGAGCTCAGGAAAGCGGCACCCTCGGGCTCCAATTCTCCGATTTTTCCGAGCCTCCCCGGGAGAGCTCAGGAAAGCGGCACCCTCGGGCGCCAATTCTCCAATTCGCCCAAGCTTCACCATCCCCCTCGAGCGCAATCTTTCAAAGGCATCCCATGCATAGTTGACGTCAGCAGAGCAATCTTGGACCGCAAGCGACCTCTCTGACCACTTTACAGGTATGGTCCCATTGGATAGGCCCCTCGACACAACAGCACCCCGAACGCGCACGTTCGCCGTACCAACTGCCCCATCTCCTCTGGCAGGCGATCTGACGGTCCTCCTCCTCCTACGCCGCTACAGGGACAGTCAACCGTACGGCTCCCCGGGCTGACGAGGGGATTCGCCAACTACGAGCGACCGCCATACCCCGGCCACACGTGTGACACCAGGAAATAGGGGATGACGGTCGTCCGGCCAACCAGGGAGAATGGGCGAGCCTTACGACCGGTCTTGCCAACCCCCCTGGAATGTACCTCACAAGAAATAAGAAGCGCCCGAGGGAGGACACTCCCCCCGCTCTGTCCTATCAGGCCCCCGATGGAACCAAGCCTTCCCGAGCCTCGGGAGCTTGTACCCGGAGGTCAACCTATCTACTCGTTGCACTGTGTAGGGACAGACACGACAGCATGACGTATCGCCATGTAGCCAACCATGACCAGCACTGTGAGGCACCTTAGAACTCACCAATGGAATAGTGGCAAATTAGCTGAATGACTAATGCCATGCCGCCGAGGCGCCAAGACGAAGGCGTGGTTGACGATCGCCACCAGTCATCACCAACTCCGCCATGCCGAGTACTGTAACACAGGGCAACACATGTAACTCTAGCCCTTCCCTTGTAACTATAAAAGGGAGAGCAGAGGCCAGCCTTAGACAATCTCACAAGCTCACACACACTCACGGCCACTCAACAACATACTACAACAAGCAATCTGTACGCACTTAGACACTTGTAAGAGACTTGGGAGCACTTCCCTCTCTCGCTCAGCTTGTAACCCCTACCACGAGCACCCCGGTGCAAGGCAACATGACTCGATCCCACACTGGACGTAGGGCACTCATTGCCTGAACTAGTATAAATCCTGTGTTCCCCCTTGCACACCACCCGTAACCTCAACCGCAAAACACAAATTTACTAGCCAGTGTTAGCCGCGCTATAACTAGCACCGACACAATGTGACTAGGCAGAAATATATAAATATAAACTAAGATCAATTCTACAAGAGGACGGATAATTATACCATTGTAGCATTTTACCTAGAATCTACCAGGTTATCGATTTATATTTATACCACTGAGAAGGACTAGATAAACTTTAATCTATTATATTGATAGTGATTATATACAATGGATAAGTGATATTACCGATGTCATTTACTCTACTCATAACAGGTAGAGGTCACAAGATATTAAAGACAAATAAAGTGATAAGTATGATCAAGCATCATAAATAAAGGATAAACATCAGAGCACTTTCTAGTCATAGTAATAGCTAGCCAATGGATAAACTAAGGAATTAATATCTAAGGTAATTCTATAACTATGCCAATGAATAACTCTAATTAGTGCAATTACATCTAGCAATCATTGTTAGATTAGTCCTATATCATGATCACATGCAAAGGGCATCATCTAGGAAGTATGTGAAACAGAGTCATCACCCAACTTCGCGACCGTGCCTACTTGCCTACATACGGGGGGTGGAATACAGAGGACTCAACGCAGCTGTCACCTACGCGATCTACCACACGACCCAGCACATCAGGGTGCACTCGCAAATAAACAGAATACCTAGACACCATGTCTACATATCGTTCATCATCTACCCATCGATCGTATGGATAAACGCTATACGAGCAATTACATGAATTCAATAAGATCAAACCAACTATACTAGACATATAATCAAAGTAGACGAAGACTATTGTAATCAAGAACATATGAACTATTGAGAACAATGTATCCCTAATCATAATGAAGGATACAATAATAGAGAGAGAACTAGAACTATACTAAACTCCGTGCTCCAGACAGACGCCGGGGCTCCAGATCCCTCCGAAGAACTAGAACTCCTCTACTTCTAATCTAATTAGGCTAGAACTATGAACTAGATGGCTCTTGATGAACTAGGAGGCTCTTGATAGCTTGACCGAAGACTTGATGCCTTGGATGAATGATGGGATGCCTCCAGGGGGTCTACCCCTTTATTTATAGCCCAGTGGGTTGCACGTGCGCCGTAGGATCAAACCGACTTAAGTAGTGGCCGAGATGACCCCTCAAAGGCGATGGAAGAAGACTCCAGAAGACGGCGATGAAACCCTAGGAGGGGCGCCGCCCAGACCCCCTGGCACCGGCCGGTCCCACCTGTCAGGTGGTGGGGCCCTGGTTGCTTCGGGTGTTCTCTAGATCCTTCCCACGTCCTGATGACGATGTTTCCTTCGCGGTTAAGTTTCGTGTCTTTTATGCTCTTTAATCCTTCTTTTACACTTTTGTGGAATAGCCCCTGGAAAATACAGAACATGCAAAGCTCGTGGAAATTGTGAGTTAAAACCCTAGACTAATGTGTATTCATATATCCTTTTGTGTCTAAAGTTCTAATAAAAGTTGACGTTATCCACTGTCAACAACACCCCCAAGCTTACCTGTTTGCCAGTCCCTTAGCAAACAAACTAAGCCTAATTTACCAAAGTATTTGGATCAGGAGTTGCTACAATGCTTTCACATTTTCTAAGTACACATGCTTTCAAACAGAGATTTCCCTCTAGATTAGACAATAATAACTGCTCTAGCCTTCAAATTTACCTATTTTACCTTTAACTATGGAGCTTTACAGCTTTCGCATAAGTCTTGAGCAATTGAAAGATAGAACAATCAAGTCAAGCACTATGTAGCAAATTCTTCAGAGTACCAATATTCTGGAGTTTTTTATAAGTTGAAAAATAAAACTCAGAGCTTAATTGTATGACACCCTCAAGTCTCTTAATATGTGGTATTTATGGATCTCACTTAGGCATTAACAATGTCATGCCTCCCTATCGCTAAGAATATATAGTGGAGCTTATAGGAGTGGCAATAACAAGGATAAGCATATTTGCAGTTCATATATTGCAAAGTCAAACAATGGATCCACAGAGAATCGAGACATACAATCAAACCAAAATGTGTATGTGTATGGAATATGGTGGATAAGTGTATATATGGTGGCTAATCCTAATTCTACGTATACACTTTTGAAAATAAATCTCTCTTTAAGACTCGCAGGAGACATGGGCTATCTTTATTCTATCTCCTTCTCTCTCTTTTTTTTCTTTCTCTCTTTTTTTCAATAGGGAGGCGAGCAACTAGTACCCATTGTTTTAATTAATGGGACACTTTTCCATCTTTTACTCCCTTTTTTCATACTTTGCATAACCACATGTATCCTTTGAATATAAACAATTGGAGAGATAATGATAAGAACTTAGAGCAATTAAATAGGGGCTGTCCTATAGGGTATATTTTTTTGGGTGTTTACTCCCAGTGTAGAAGAAAAACATTTTTATGATGAATATAGATGGAAATGGAAATGGTTGCAATTACTCCCAGGGTAGGAATAATGCATATGTGGCTAGAGTGTGTAAGTGATCTTGGTTTTAAAAGCATGACAAGACTCTCATGAGGTATACAATAATGGTTGACTGAACTCAATGCAAAGCAAGAAGCATAAATGTGCAAAGGTTTTCCTATCTAAATGTATCATATATGGCTTTGATAGGAATTCACACTTTGTCATACAAGAGCTCATCATGTAGATTTTAAGTTTTCAAATTGAATCTCCAGAACTTAGTAATGCTAGGAATAAGATAAATAGCACCTCAACCTTCATGAATCATATAAATCAATCTTCTAGACTTAGCTCAAATATATGCCTCCA
Organism: Eremochloa ophiuroides; assembly: GCA_038502445.1. Taxonomy (NCBI): domain Eukaryota; kingdom Viridiplantae; phylum Streptophyta; class Magnoliopsida; order Poales; family Poaceae; genus Eremochloa; species Eremochloa ophiuroides. Next base: position 48,950,165 of record JAHLJS010000001.1, read on the forward strand.
CAAGTTTCAGGCTCAAAGTAAATTCTTAAATTAAAACAGCAGTATCTAAAACTCAGGAGAATTTAAGGTTGAAAACTAGGCATTTGAAAGGTATGATAACAGAGCAACTATTCATCATCTCTAAGATAAATTTTAGTATTCATCAATTTTAATCAATTCTAGCCTAGACTGACTCTGAACATATTCTAATATATAGTTAAGTATTTATTTGGTTTTAATTATTTTTGATTGGACTCAAAAAGGACTCTATAATTTGTGGACCTTCATGTGCCCACATATTTTTGGTGTTTTTAGATTTTTCGATGATACTATGGTGAACCGTCATATGCTCACATATTTTTGGTATTTTATGACTATATAAAACAGACTCAATAATCGCTTAGGTATAATTACCTGATAACTAGGGGATGCTCCTCCCCAAGCTACATGTTTGCAATACTTGGTGTTGAATGATCTTCAGAGTGAGCTAGCCAGTGGTAGTCCTGGTGGGTGCCACTGATAGACTCTCTCCTCAGTCATAATATTGTTCCTGCATAATTATACTCCAACAAGAAAACCAAAACTCGAGGCTTGAATTTAACAAGGGGTTAGCGGTCAGCCAATGAGTAATGGATTATTCTTTGGGTTGATTTTAATTAACAGATTTTAGCAGGATTTTAACAGGATTCTTTTTTGGGTTTTTCTAATTTTCTTATGCAGCAATCAAATATGTATGCATGCTATATATATTTTATTTATGCCACCACGGAGAATATTTATTCTCATGGGGCTTAAGATTTTTATAATGCAAATACTACTACCATTTATATATGTATTATTTTTATTTGTTTTTATTTTTATGCCACCATACTAAATATTCCTACAGGGTTTACCATAAGTGCATTCACATGGGGCTTTAATTTTTTATGATGTAGTAAATAAAGCAGTAAATATTTTTGTTGTTTAATATTTAATGTGCAAAAGTGATTGTATAATAAATGTGTTAAAACAAAATTACTAATAAATGCAAACTTAATTAAATAACTACCATTCTAACCTTATGCCTAGGGTACGGAATTTAAAGTCTACCGACAGGACTTAGATAGAGGAGAATACTTACTCAGCAGGTTCATCATCTGAGGTTACCTCAGTCAATTCCCCATTCTGCAGTGGTGTAGTAGGTGCTTCTTCTTTTTCCTTCCATCTCATTTCTGTCTCTTCTGCTTCTCTCTTTTCTAGCTCCAGCTCTTCCTTGTTACACTCCCTCAGGTGTGCTTCTCTTGATTCTTCATCTCTCTTCATCCATTTTTCTAATTGTGCATGGATCTCTTCCTTCTCTGCCTTAGCAATCTGGTCCATCCTTTCAGCTTCCGCTTCCCACTCACTTCAGCGTGGTGCTTGTACGACTTCTTGCTCCTTGTAGCAGTCTTCATACTTCACAATCTTGCCAGGGAATTCCTCCCATCCACAGTGAGGCTGGGCAGCCTGACGGCAGGCTTGGCGTCTTCTCCTGTTGCGTTGCTTCCTGTTCTGCTCATGGTTAACAAGTGTTCTAAATTGATAGCGTACCTTTCCCGTGGGTAGGTTGAAGTGGATTTGTCCAGACCCGATGTAGATAATAGCATTGGCAGTGTAGAGGAACGGGCTTCCCAAAAGAATAGATGATTCATCATCTCCCTGTATGTCAAGGACTAGAAAATTTGCGGGTATATATTTGTCTTGAATTCTTACCATAATGTCCTTAACCACGCCTTCAGGGAATCTTAGTGATTGGTCTGCCATCTGCAACAGAATATATGTTGGGTATAGAGGTAAATCATTAAATAAATCATCATATACCTGTTTGGACATTATGTTGACGCCTTATCCAGTGTCACAGATGGTGTCGGTAAAAGTGGTGTATCTGATTGTGCATTCAATGATCGGTACACCTAGGTCACCTTTCTTTGTTGAAAATGGTTGGGGGAGCATATGATCATTTTCTGTGTTGAGAGTAATGATTAGTTGAGCAGTTTCTTCAGGTACATGTTGGGGCTTGTTCTTCCACTATCTTCTATTGTTCTTCTTCTTGGGTGCTGGTTGTTGTTGCTCTTCTTGTTGATGGAATTGCTTCGGGATTGCAGGAGTCTTTAAGATGCGGTTCTTAAACGAGAATCTCTCTTTCTTGTCCTTGATGGAGAGAACAATCTTGGCATGTTCCACATAGATGATGACTTTGATTGTGCACAAGAATGGTCATCCCAAGATAATGGGTGCCTTCTCATCTCCTCCTGTCTCCATAATCACGAAGTCAACTGGGCCCCACTCTGATGATAGCTTCTTTTAGTACTCCCTCGGGGTAGCAAATGGATTGATCTGCAAGCTGCAAACGCATATCTGTGTACAACAAAGGATCACCTAAAATTTTCTCATAATTACCTTGGGCATTATGTTGACACTTGCGCCGAAATCACAGATAGCTTCTAGAAAACTATGACATCCTATAGAGATAGGAATGATAGGTCTCCCAGGGTCTCCCATCTTCTTAGGTAGTGAGTGATCAATCCACTATATATCTGCAGGCTCAATATGGTATTGGGTTGCATTGTGAATATCAACAAGGTTAGCAGTTTCTAAATCTTCTAGCTGGCCCGTAATCTTACCTTTCTCAAATGGAGGGACAGCAGCAGCTAGCTGAGCTAATTGTGATTCTAACATTTTATTAAAGCTGTGCTGATTCTTTATAGCAGAAGCAAAGGTATCCATTCTAGTATTAATATTTTCTAAAGCTTTATCATTAGAGGCTACCTTTCTAGACATTTGATCTAACAATTTAGATTGACCAGCAACTAAATCTTTTAAAGGTGGAAGATTGTAATTATTGTAATTATTACCTTGGTTGTTAACTTGGTAGTTACCTTGTCGAGGTTGTTGATTCCATCCTTGACTTGGCTAGTTCCATCCTTGACCTTACTGAGGACGATAGTAGGTGTTATTGTTGATGAAGTTCATATCCTCTTGCAACGTAGGGCAGTTGACAGCTGAATGCCCGTAATCTTCACATTCTTCACAGGTCATGCGAGAATCATTAATATGCATGATTTCCTTCTTCTCTATATCTAGCTTCTTTATGATGAGGTCTAACCTGGCAGTGACCATGTCAGTTTCCTTGAGGTGATGGATGCCTCCTCCTTTCTTGTGAGGGTGAATACATTCTTCATTACAGCTTGGATTTGAGGCCATCTTCTCAACAAGTGCTTTAGTTTCTGGAAGCTTAAGTGATAGGAAAGCTCTTTCTGCTGCAGCATCTATGAACTCACGGGTGCTAGAGATGATCGTGAAGGTGCTGCAGATCTCTAGAAAATGTTGTAAGTGTGCACTTGCATCTTCATGAGCTTTTCCACAAAATTGACTGGCTTGAACCATGGTGATAAGAGCAGGTTTGAGCTCCAATCCATTCTCCCCAGTATTGACTGCTGGTCCAGTCCGGATGTTTTCTGTTGTTGGGGAAGAGAACTCGCACAGTGTCTTCTCAGCCATATCTTCAAACACAGGAGTTAAATCTTCTGCTAAATGTTCTTCTTCCAATGTCAGAGCTGGCTCCTCTGATGGACTAGCTTGAGTGGCGATGGGTATTATTGATAGTGACTCGAAATTGTCCCTCACCTCTACAACCTTCTTCCTTCTAAGAAGTTTCTCTGGATCGTCAGTGAAGTTGTTTAGAAGAGAAAAACCATTCATTCATCACCTTGCATAAGATAAGCAAATGATAAAAATAAGAGTGTGCCTGTTTGAGTTAGAGATCAATCAGTAATACAATCTTAACCATTATGTATATATGTGTCACACTCATATTTTAAGAATAAAATAGGATCCATAAATAACTCATATATGCCCCAAGAATAGTCGCATATATAAGCTGACAAATTACAATTGTATCATCACAGTGTTCAAATACATAACGAATTAGTAATTATTATATAGTGTCAACAATTATAGATAATAACTATGACGTCATACTCGCGGAAGCTCCATCATAGGTACAAGGTCGACTTGGAGACACCAAGCCTAATACCCATTGCGATAGCCTTCACACCAATCTTCATCTGTGGGGGGGAATTGCAAGGGTGCGCAAATTTCGTACTCCGCAAGTATAACATGGGTTCATGAGGTACAAATAGGCTATACATTGTTTGACTGCATTTAGCTTTTAATATTCATATTCATTTTATAGCAATTGAGTAGCATCAAGGTATTCCAAATCCCATAATTAATCCAATGATCATTTGTAATAAGGTTAATAAATAGCAAAGGTATCAACAACAATAATAAACATAATATAATTCATAGTAACCATCTAGCTGTAAAAGTTCTAAGGCCGCTCGTGTCCGTGAGCACGGCTGTCATGACGGATTATTAAACTCTGCGCAGAGGTGTACATTTTGTGAGTCATGATTTCTGATTCATGGGTGGGCCATACCCAAACACCAACTAAACATATAAAGTCATTTAAATGTTCGTCTAACAAGTTAGGGCCGCAAGGTTTCAGCAGCAGGAAGATGTAGGAACCCCCTTCTCAATATGGCACACTCCTTCTCGGCTATACTCATAAGATTAGGGGGCTGTCTTACACCCAGGTGGCACCCCTCTAGCGCCATTTCGGGTAACCGCTAACAAGCTAGAAAAGGTCCTCTAAACAACTAGAGCCATCCAGAACTCTCAACCCCCAAGGCTCTAGCCCCCTTTGAACAGAAATAAAATCATATTAAATTGTTCATTGCATAATGCATTAATCATATCACAAGATCATTGGCATTAATAAAGCTCTAGCAATAGCTACCCAATGCACATCCCATAGGTGAACAAGAAATCAAGATAGCAAATCTACATTATAATCTCTAAGGTTGTCAAGGTAGACACATGCATATATGAATTGTGACTATTGTGAATAGGACAACAAGCATGGTCCATGTTATACTTGACTTGATCAAAATACTCTTGCTGGTCTTGATTGTAGAAATACTCATGATCGTCCACGTAGTGCTCACCGTCTAAACTCGATCGATTACCACATCAACACATAATCATCGAGCAAACATACACGAAGCAACAATAAAAATAATTAGAACAGTACATCAATAGTAACAAAACATTTTGAAAATGTTGTAAAATTATTCTACTCATTCTCACAATCACATCAATACAAAGATCACGAAAAAGGGATTTAAAACATAGAAGATATGAATTTTTCGAAGATTTGCTATACAAAGATAATTAATTTAATATTAACTCTAATTCTTAAAAGAGCCAAACTTACTACGAATCTAACGCAATTTGTATCAATTCAAACCGGTTTAAAATGAAGAAAATATGATTGAAATAGGGTTCAAAGGAAATTATGAAATTTCTCTGAAAACGTATTTTGAACTCAACCACGCGGAAATACGCTTTCCAGTTCGAGAAGCATAGAAGGGGCTGGGCGATTTAGACGGCGGGTGGAATATCATAAACCCCGGGGGCTCTTTAGCAAAAACTCCCTCGATGGGGTACTGGTTCTTCTGGTTCATCGGATCTGAGATGAACGGCCTAGATTAGAAGCTGGAGGTGGGGGAGAGCTGAGCTCGCCGAAGAGAACAGACCGGCAGCGGCACCATGGCCAGAACGTGGCTGGAAAACGCTAACTCACGCTATGGTGCACTATTTGACACGGGATTTGATCCAGAGGAAAGAGGAGCTCGCGAAAAACTCATCTAGTCTATCGGTTGGGGCCGCCACAATGCCTAGACCGCGCAGCATGGGCAACGGCGGAAATAGCTCGCTGGCGAGCGTGGTGGTGGCCTGAGAGGGAAGGAAACGAGAAATTACCGAGGCTGGTGGTTTCCTCACCTCCAAACGAAACTCGAAGACCCACTAGTTGAGACCGTGAAGCTCCTGCGAGGCGGATTGGTGCCGGCGGTGCAAGCTGGGGGCTCGGTGGCGACGATTTGGCGGCGGCATTCTAGGGCTCGGGAAAAAAAAGATGGCGGTGCGCTCGACTCGAGCTTATAGAGCGACGGGATGCCGTGCAGGCACAACAAACTCGTGCAACAACGGCGCGGATTTGGGCTGCCAAAACGGTGACGCGCGGTGACACGGACTCTGCTCCTGCTCGGATCCTGATCAAGGGAAAGAGGAAGCTGGCTGCCGCTTGGGGCCCATCTGGCAGTCGAGCAGAGGGAAGGGGCGCGCGTGAGTTGCCTGCCTGTGGAAGGGCGCTGCAGCATCGGTTCCCTGGATTGCTTGTGCGGTGAACAGAAAAGGGAGAAAAGAAGAGCAGGCCCTCGGCCAGCACAAGAGGGAAAAAAATTCTTTTTATTTTCCAAATCCCCTTTGTTACGAAGTTCTACAAATGAATTTCTCAGCAAATAATTTGAATACATGCAAGGCAAAATAAAATCCAAGCATGCAAAACGTTCTGCAGCAGCATGTATGCAACAGTACATATATTTCACCTTTTTATAACTTATTTCTATTAAAAAAATTATTTAACCTATAATTCAAATAGCTAGAAGAAAATGCTATTGCAACAATCTTAAAATTGCTATGTTTTAAATGAATCCAAAATTAGGGTGTTACAAATTCTACCCCTTTTAAAATAATCTCATCCTCGAGATTAAGCGGCGCTTACTCAAACAACTACGGGTAGAACTTTTTGAGATCATCTTCTCTTTCCCAAGTTGCTTCGACCTATGTATATCGATTCCACTGAATCTTGCACATTTTAATCACTCTACTTCTGGTAACTCTTTCTGTTGTCTCCAAAATCTTTATCAGATACTTCTCATATGTGAGATTATCTTTAATCTTTAATTTCTCCAAAGGTACTTGCTCTTCCGGCATGCGCAAAGCACTTCTTGAGTTGGGACACACGGAACACATTATGCACACCAGCAAGATTTTCAGGCAACTCCAATTGATAACCAACTTCACCACGTCTAGCTATAATTTTAAATGGTCTAACATACCTGGGTGCTAACTTCCCTTTCATATTGAACCTCTTCAAACCTTTCATTGGTGACACCTTCAAGTAGACATAATCACCTACTTCGAAAGCCAAATCTCTTCTCCGATTATCAGCATAGCTCTTCTGACGGGACTGTGCTATTCTCAAGTTCTCCAAGATTATCTGCACTCGTTCTTCTCCACTTTCTCGAGTAGCTCTTTTTTTTGCACTATTCCAATCCTGTTTTCACGATGTGACAACCATGCTCAATATAGCTCAATGTTAGTGAAACTTAGACGGCTACTCTATGTAGCCACTTGCTACTCATCGAACTAATGATACGAAACACATAGGTACTCCAAACAAATCCCTAGTTAGCAGGCTACTTCTCTTTTCAAAAAACACCTTTATATGATCAATTTAATTACAAATATCGAACACAGTCCGCTAGTCTTTGGTGCGTTCCGAAACTCCATTAGCATAATCCTGCATTACTAAGGGATCGAAAACAACTTTTGCTCCTACACTATCCATTGAAAGCTTAGAATCAACTTTAGTTTCCTCATTGTGCACACCTTCTAGTGGTTCAGCCTCATCTTCCTCAGGTGCTGATTGAACACCAACATACTCAATTACTTCTCCTGAGAATGTTGTCAGAAGCACCGAATGTTGGGCATACTTGATTATTCCTTTGCATGCAGATAACCATCGTTTTCCAAGAATAACATCAATTCCCATTGACTCCATAACAATAAGGTTTGCAGTGAAGTTCACTCCATTCATATCGAGACTTACTTTTAGGCATACACGGTTTGCCTTCTTTTCTCCTTATGGGGTGTTAATCATCATGGGTTTTCTCATCGGAAGCACAGTTATCCCATGATCCTTTACATATTGGTTGGAGATACATGAATGTGATGCCTTGGGATCAAACAAAACAACGGTTGTGTCTGAGCTTACTCCAATCAAACCATATACAACCTCCTTAGTTCCAGGAGTGGCAATAAGGTTCACATTGTTTAATCTTCATAGTGTGTATTTTTGCTTTAATTTATTTCCTGGCATCTGCTCATTATGAATTTTATGTTTCTGTACCTGATGTTGTTGATTCTGGCTTTGATTACTTTGAACAACCTTCTCAGGACCATCACTTATGTGGTGCCAAATCTCACTATGATTACAACATCCCATACTATAAGAAGTGTTGTGAATCGGGTTCTCTATAGGGATCATGGTCAATTCCTCTGGTGATGGGGCTTGATCTTCACACTGCTGGTCTTATTGATGCCGAGGTTGACTTAGATTCTCTTGACCAATTGGTTCCTGGTACCAACAATCAGTTTCCAACATGATTGCATTAGGATTCATTCATTCATAACACTCTCAACTATTGGTTCAAAACATGACAAGATAAGAGACAACAAATGAATCATCCATAAAGAATCGATTCTTCCAACGAAGCACTTGGATGTAGGAAGAAAAGTTCATCTTACTCTTCAACTTGGCTACCCCCTTAAGAAAAGATCAACTAGGGGCAACTTAGGGTAGCTTCCATCTTTTTCTGGGTGGTTTAACTACCATTACATACTCCGGCATCCCAACAAGACTCATGGGCATAAGTAAGTATAGGTAATCTGAAATTTTCTCGCGAGCAGAAAAATAGCAGCTCGGTAAAACAGCCATAACTGGAGTTATGTTGATCCAAATAAGTTGAATCTTATATTGTTGGAAAGCTGAAGAAAATATCTACAACTTTTAGGTAGAACACTTTTCCATATTCTGCAGTTAAGGTGGTCGAAAATACTGTAGAACAGAAACTACTCCAGATTCCAAACAGCGCAGTTGCATCGTCTTGTGATTTTTATATCTCCCAAACGAAAATAGATATCAAGGTGATTCTTGTGCTCACATAAAGATATTGAAGTCTAGTTTGCTCCATAATTGTTCCATAATTTTTTGGGTTCTCTAAACCAGAGTTATAAGGTGGCAAATACAGGTTGCTCTAAGAAGACAGAATAAAGGAAACAAGAGAGAAAGAAAACCCAACTATCTATTCCATTTTTCTTATACCTTAGGCCTATAAACTAAATAAAATTGTGGACAACTCCACAAGATCATTGCACTCATTACAAAGATCTAAATCAAGCAATATCATAATAACAATTCAGCAAGGCACAACAATCAATGATACTCAACTTGCGACACTATCGTTCTATTGCTATCAAGGGTTCATATCTAAAGCTTCAACTTCATGCTATCTAAGAATGAGGTAAGAGATAGTTCTAAAAGCATATAAAATCAAGAGTAGACAAGGCACAAAGTTTTATAGTAACAAGGAGGAGATGAAGAGTATACTATAGCAGCAATTATCAAGGGTGATGGAACAAGAATTCCATAGGAAGTTATAAAACTAAAGATGGTCAATTTCTAATTAGGCTTGGATCCTACAGTTAACATATGCTCTGATACCAATCTGTCACACACATATTTTAAGAATAAAATATGATGCATAAATAACTCATATGTGCCCCAGGAATAGTCGCATATATAAACTGACAAATTATAATTGTATCATCACAGTGTTCAAATACATAACGAATTAGTAATTATTGCATAGTATTAACAATTATAGATAATAACTATGACGTCATACTCGCAGAAGCTCCATCACAGGGACAAGGTCGACTGGGAGACACCAAGCCTAATACCTATTGCGATAGTCTTCACTCCAATCTTCATCTGTGGTGGGGAATTGTAAGGATGAGCACATTTCGTACTCCGCAAGTATAACACGGGTTCATGAGGCACAAATAGGTTAGACACTGTTTGACTGTATTTAGCTTTTAATATTCATATTCATTTTATAGCAATTGAGTAGCATCAAGGTATTCCAAATCCCATAATTAATCCAATGATCATTTGTAATAAGGTTAATAAATAGAAAATGCATTAACAACAATAAAAAACATAATATAATTCATAGTAACCATCTAGCTGTAAAAATTTCAAGGCCACTCATGTCCGTGAGCACGGCTGCCATGACAGATTATTAAACTCTGCGCCGAGGTGTACACTTTACATGTGAGTCATCATTTCTGATGCATGGGTGGGGCCATACCCAAACACCAGCTAACCATATAAAGTCATTTAAATGTTCGTCTAACAAGTTAAGGCCGCAAGATTTCAGCAGTAGCAAGATGTAGGAACCCCCTTCTCAATATGACACACTCCTTCTCGGCTATACTCATAAGATTAGGGGCTGTCTTACACCCAGGTGGCACCCCTCTAGCAACCTTTCGGGCAACCGCTAACAAGCTAGAAAAGGTCCTCTAAATAACTAGAGCCAGAGCCATATAACCCTCACAGCTGTACGTACGTCCTGGATTAAACACTTATAGAAATTCTATGGAGAGAAACTAGAACCAAAACTCTCAACCCCCAAGGCTCTAGCCCCCTTTAAACAGGAATAAAATCATATTAAATTGTTCATTGCATAATCCATTAATCATATCACAAGATCATTGGCATTAATAAAGCACTAGCAATAGCTACCCAATGCACATCCCATAGGTGAATAAGAAATCAAGATAGCAAATCTATATTATAATCTCTAAGGTTGTCAAGCTAGACACATGCATATATGAATTGTGACTATTGTGAATAGGATAACAAGGATGGTCCATGTTATACTTGCCTTGATCAAAATACTCTTACTGGTCTTGATTGTAGAAATACTCTTGATCGTCCACGTAGTGCACACCGTCTAATCTCGATCGATTACCACATCAACACACAATCATCGAGCAAACATACACGAAGCAACAATAAAAATAATTAGAACAGTACACCAACGGTAACAAAAACAGTTTGAAACGGTTGTAAAATTATTCTACTCGTTCTCACGATCACATCGATATAAAGATCACGAAAAACAGATTTAAAACGTAGAAGATATGAATTTTTTGAAGATTTGCTATAAAAAATAATTAATTTAATATTAACTCTAATTCTTAAAAGAGCCAAACTTACTGCACAGTGGCGTGACTACGTAGAGTTATAAAATATGAATCTAACGCAATTTGTATCAATTCAAACCGGTTTAAAATGAAGAAAATATGATTGAAATAATGTTGAAAGGAAATTATGAAATTTCTCTGAAAACGTATTTTGAACTCAACCGCGCGGAAATACGCTTTCCAGTTCGAGAAGCATAGAAGGGGCTGAGCGCTTTAGACGGCGGGTGGAATATCGCAAACCCCGGGGGCTCTTTAGCAAAAACTCCCTCGATGGGGTGCTGGTTGTTCTGGTTCATCGGATCTGAGATGAACGGCCTAGATTAGAAGCTGGAGGTGGGGGAGAGCTGAGCTCGCCGAAGAGAACAGACCGGCGGCGGCACCATGGCCAGAACGTGGCTGGAAAACGCTAACTCACGCTATGGTGCACTATTTGACACGGGATTTGATCCAGAGGAAAGAGGAGCTCGCGAAAAACTCATCTAGTCTATCGGTTGGGGCCGCCACAATGTCTAGACCGCGCAGCATGGGCAACGGCGGAAATAGCTCGCTGGCGAGCGTGGTGGTGGCCTGAGAGGGAAGGAAACGAGAAATTACCGAGGCTGGTGGTTTCCTCACCTCCAAACGAAACTCGAAGACCCACTAGTTGAGACCGTGAAGCTCCTGCGAGGCGGATTGGTGACGGCGGTGCAAGCTGGGGGCTCGGTGGCGGCGATTTGGCGGCGGCATTCTAGGGCTCGGGAAAAAAAAGATGGCGGTGCGCTCGACTCGAGCTTTTAGAGCGACGGGATGCCGTGCAGGCACAACAAACTCGTGCAACAACAGCGCGGATTTGGGCTGCCAAAACGGTGACGCGCGGTGACACGGACTCTGCTCCTGCTCGGATCCTGATCAAGGGAAAGAGGAAGCTGGCTGCCGCTTGGGGCCCGTCTGGCAGTCGAGCAGAGGGAAGGGGCGCGCGTGAGTTGCCTGCCTGTGGAAGGGCGCTGCAGCATCGGTTCCCTGGATTGCTTGCGCGGTGAACAGAAATGGGAGAAAAGAAGAGCAGGCCCTCGGCCAGCACAAGAGGGAAAAAAATATTTCCTTTTTATTTTCCAAATCCCCTTTGTTACGAAGTTCTCCAAATGAATTTCTCAGCAAATAATTTGAATACAAGCAAGGCAAAATAAAATCCAAGCATGCAAAACGTTGTGCAGCGGCATGTATTCAACAGTACATATATTTCACCTTTTTATAACTTATTTCTATTAAAAAAATTATTTAACGTATAATTTAAATAGCTAAAAAAATTGCTATTGGAACAATCTTAAAATTGCTATGTTTTAAATGAGTCCAAAATTAGGGTGTTACAATATGTTATCAATATTTCCTAAATTTAATGTGCCTTCCCCGGTAACGGCGTCAAAAATGCTTGTTGACATCTAGTAACGTTGCCAAATATAACTATATAACTTTTAATATGAGAGACGAGATTAGAAGATGTATGGTAATTAATTAACTGGTCATTAGCAACTAGCCACTTATCTATCACCAATATTCTTAGGCATGAACTAGGTTGTCATCCCTAATTATATATGCGAAGAATAAATAAAGGGTTTATATACTATTTAATGTGACTAGGCAGAAATATATAAATATAAACTAAGATCAATTCTACAAGCGGACAGATAATTATACCATTGTAGCATTTTACCTAGAGTCTTCCAGGTTGTCGATTTATATTTATACCACTGGAAAGGACTGGATAAACTTTAATCTATTATATTGATAGTGATTATATACAATGGATAAGTGATATTACCGATGTCATTTACTCTACTCATAACAGGTAGAGGTCACAAGATATTAAAGATAAATAAAGTGATAAGTATGATTAAGCATCATAAATAAAGGATAAACATCAGAGCACTTTCTAGTCATAGTAATATCTAGCCAATGGATAAACTAAGGAATTAATATCTAAGGTAATTTTATAACTATGCCAATAAATAACTTTAATTAGTGCAATTACATCTAGCAATCATTGTTAGATTAGTGCTATATCATGATCACATGCAAAGGGCATCTTCTAGCAAGGATGTGAAACAGAGTCATCACCCAACTTCACCATCGTGCCTGCTTGCTTACATACGGGGGTGGACTACAGAGAACTCAACGCAGCTGTCACCTACACGATCTACCACACGACCCGGCACATCAGGGTGCACTCGCAAATAAACAGAATACCTAGACACCACGTCTACGTATCCACTCTGTTCGGCTGGCTAGTACGGTACGGCTGGCTGGCTGATTGTTCTGAAAGAAAAACACTGCTGAATGGCTGGCTGGTGCTGGCTGGACCAGCCAGCCGAACAGGGTGATCGTTCATCATCTACCCATCGATCGTTTGGATAAACGCTATACGAGCAATTACATGAATTCAAAAAGATCAAACCAACTATACTAGACATATAATCAAAATAGACAATGACTATTGTAATGAAGAACATATAAACTATTAAGAACAATGTTTCCCTAATCATAATGAAGGATACAATAATAGAGAGAGAACTAGAACTATACCAAACTCCGCGCTCCAGACAGACGCTGGGGCACCAGTTCCCGCTGAGGAACTAGAACTCCTCTACTTCTAATCTAACTAGGCTAGAACTATGAACTAGATGGCTCTTGATGAACTAGGAGGCTCTTGATGGTTTCACCGAAGACTTGATGCCTTGGATGAATGATGGGATGCCTACAGGGGGGTAGAACCTTTATTTATAGCCCGGTGGGTTGTACGTGCGCCGTAGGATCAAACCGACTTAACCAAGAACCGAGATGACCCCTCAAAGGCTGTGGAAGAAGACTCCAGAAGATGGCGGCGAAATCCTAGGGGGCGCCGCCCGGCACCCCCTTAGCGGTGGCCGGCCCCACCTATCAGGTGGTGGGGCCCCGGTTGCTTTGGGTGTTCTCTAGATCCTTCCCACGTCCTGATGACGATGTTTCCTTCGCGGTTAAGTTTCATGTCTTTTATGCTATTTAATCCTTCTTTTACGCTTTTCTGGAATAGCCCCTGGAAAATATAGAACATGCAAAACTCGTGAAAATTGTCAGTTAAAACCCTAGGCTAGTGTGTATTCATATATCCTTTGGTGTCTAAAGTTCTAATAAAAGTTGACGTTATCCACCGTCAACAATCTAGAAGGTCCTACCGGGCTATATCAGCGCCCTTTTTTTCTCCAACGGGATCCCATTGCGAAGCCATTACAGGATTACAACATTTCATAATAAAATACATCAGAGTAAAAGTGCGGAAAGATTACATAGTAATTAGATTACGAACCATTTGTCCAAATAGAATTTAATTGTAGATTTTACAAACCATAATTTAAAGGATAGTAGCAGTGGAACACGATACAACATACTTAGATAAATGATAACAGGAACCCTGCCCACGGGTCCAACTTCACTCTTTCTCACTTCCTTCCAAAACAATGGTTACGCAGCAGGGAGCATGACAAACCTCCGGCTGCTGATCTCCTGCAACAGGGGTTAACAAACCCTGAGTACTGGGGTACTCCGCAAGACTTACCCGACAAAAGAAAAAGATGAGACTCAGGAATGCAGGCTGAGTGGAGTCAAGGTAAGGCTTTAGCAAGAATCAAAGATTTTGCAAAAAAGCAATACTAATCTTTAATCCTACTTTCAATATTTTAACTCAATATTATTTCACTCAATAATCATAGATCTCAGTCTTCCACGTAAATCCTTCAGTTTCAATTACTTATTCATTCCCAAAAACATCCTAGTTCCGAACCACTTTTCGATGTAGGTGTGAGGATCAAGTCTCCATAACCGAGAAGCAACGACGATTCGAATCGATTAAGTACCCAGCTGGGGATCCCTAACCACACTGTATATGTAGCACCTAACCTTGCATATACCAACCCCATCTACCACGGCTTTTCCATACACCCGAGAGTACTGTACACCTCCAATCCAGCACGCCGGCCAAAAGAGTACAAGCTACTTTCGCTATCTCTCCACTCCCATTGCGTGGTCGTCGGTTCAAGCAATGGAGCCACCGGAGTCAGAGCTTTCCGTAGTATGTGGATAGTTGCAAAGTCTCAATCACAGCAGGCTGACAACGAACGGTCCCTAATTCCTTTTCCGTTAGAAACCATGCATTGGGACTCTAACCCAAGTACACTGGTGACAACCCGGTTTTCACATCCCTTTTCCGCTGGCGACGATAAGTTGGGACTCTAACCCAAACATATAACCACCAAATGGAAAACCCATCCCCAATGATGGCAATGGACTGGCCAGGTGCACTGCCACCGAACGAGGACAATACCATTCCCTTTCAATGATTCATTCGTTTCATATCATCATAGCTTAAAATAGCATTTTTGCAAATCTAATAATTAAGCATGACTAAGCATTTTTCAATACTTTAAATAAATGAGGTTCTCAGTTTATGGTAAGTGGTCAAGAATGGTAATGCATCAATTGGTTATCACTCAACTCCTATCAACCTAATGCAGTTGATTAACTCAAGTGATAAATATTTATAAACACAAGGTAAGGGTTAAATGCACTGAGGTTTGTCTTGCAGTGCGAAGAGGGTACGGTCAGGATCAGTCCCGCAGATGTCAAACCCCTGAACCTCCTTTGGAGTAGTCACTTCAGCTTTTACTTCTTGGTTGTCGGTCGCTACACATATGCAATAATGAATGCTTTAATGCGATGCAATGATACGAAAATACGAGATATAGCAGATAAAGTAGAATACCAACACTACTGTCCTTCATACTATTTAAAGTAACTTACTCTCAGATGCCCTAGGTCATAAGCGTGTCTGACCAAGGGTTACAATCAATCATAAAATCACATCAATCCAAAGTCATTATTACTTAATTACCTTTTAATTAAGCAATTATCCTAATATTCATTAACCACTTATTAAGTTACTTCAAAATGAACCCAAACTTTGCCAACAGGTAGATCCTAAGCTCAAACAGTACCAAAATAAATTTCATGATTTTTGGAATTACAGAGAATTAATTAAAATTGCACAAATTTGCATTTCTCAATTAATCTATAGATTTTTAATTCCTACAGAAAGTATTCATATCTTATAGTTAGTATTTTTATTAAATACTACTTATCATAGAGATCATCCACAAATATTTTCACAATTTTTGGTGCAACATAAATATTCATACAAAAATATCAAAGACTAGCACTATTCACTCTTAATTAAAATTAGAAAAGCTATTCAAATCATCGGGAAAAATGAAAAAGCCAATCCAGCCCGAGGTGGTCCAACACCAGCAGCCCGGCCCAGTGACCAAGCGCTCGCCCACGCCCTCACCTCTCTCTCACCGGGTCGCTGACGAGCAGGCCCCACACGTCAGCTCCTTCCTTCTCCCGCTCCCACTCCCGACGCATCTCGCGCGCATGCGCAACATGGCGGCTTCCCGTCGGTGGCTGCTCCGGCGAGGGAGACACCTCTGATGGACGGCGTAGACCCCAGCACACTATCCAAGAGACTTAACCAGACCAGGACCCGCTGGTGACGAGCTTGACGCCACCCATGGTGGCTCGGCGACGGCGGCACGCCGCACTCCGACAAGTGCAGGGTAGTAGGGTTTAAAGTTTGGGGCGCAAACGACGCAGGAGCTCACCGAGACTCTAGAACACCCACTGGTCAGTGTAGAGATGGCCCGGTGAGGCGAGTTCAACGTCAAGCGATCCTGCGGTGCTTCCTGAAGACACTCTCCCTGTTCCGACGATCCTAAGGAACCAAAGGAGAAACCGACTCGCGCATGAGAAACCATAGGGCATACAGATGCTGGAACACATAACACGAGGATCCAGAGCTCACCCGAGAAGCCTCTTCACATCGATGAGGCCCGCGGCGGCGCTCTGACCTGCTGTGAAGATGACTACCCCGTTTCGGCACGCGCTGGGCCCTACGGCTTGGGAAAAGGGTGCAATCGACGCGCAATGAAGCGGTCTAGCTGGCTGTGAGATGGAGAGTGTGGAGGTGGCTCGGGCACGACGAATTTTACCGATCAGTGGGCAGGTGGTCGCCGGTGAACCGCGGAAGGAGAAGGGAGAAATGGAGGGCTCATCGGCTTAATAGCATGGGGAAAGGAGGGGATAAGATCGAGCGAAGTCCGGGGCCCCCTGCGCTCGCTACTCGACGCGTGCAAACCAGGGTAGGGGCCCGGACACTGTAATTCAAATAGCAAGGAACACCCAAAATAAAAGTTGTGGAGAATTTTGTGTAGAACATTTTTGCTTTTTGAACCATATTCAAATTCTGCATGGTTTTGAAATTATTCAAAAAGCGGTAAAAGTCAAATTTGAATTGAATTTGTAATCCCATCAAATTCTCCAAAAATTTCTCTATAACTTGAAAATCTGTAAGAATCAAAGCTGTTCTATTTGTCAAGCTCTACAACTTTTATTAATAGAGTTTGTACAGATTCTTAATAATTATTGAAATAGAATTTCAAATTCAAATTTTAAAGCACTATTTTGAGTTTAATTTGTATTTTCACTACATAACTTTAAGATATCCAAAAATAAAAGTTGTTCCATTTTAAAACATCGACAACTTTTATTAAAACAATTTCCTCAGATTCCTTATAATTTTTGATTTAGGTTTTTGGGACCCAATTAGGGTTTAATTTAAATTTTCTTTTGGATTTAATTTTTGATTTTCAATTATGGGTTTAATTGCACAATCATTCCCACAAACAATCAAATTACTCTAGAAGCCCTAAGAACAATCATATGCAGGCAATTAAATTAAACATGATGACATGGCAGTTTTAATTAACCGTAATACCGGAGGTATTACAGCCTTCCCCCTAAAAGAAATCTCGTCCCAATATATGACTAAGACTTAAGACTAAGCAATGGAAAAGAGAATGTGTCAAGGCAACTAATTCATACTTGACCATAAACAAGTGAAAAAGTATTCATATTACATGCCCTTCAAATTTACATCTACAAGGTAGCGAAAAATTTAGGGAAGTTTTCTGAGAGATAGTCCTCCGACTCCCAGGTGGCTTCATCTTCAAAATGCTGACTCCATTGGATCTTGTACCACCTGGTTGTAGTTCTTCGGGTAACATGATCCTTTCGATCCAAGACTCGAGTCGGATACTCAGAGCATGTCAGATCCGATTCGAGTTCCACTCTTTCAACATCAATAACTTGATCGGGCACTCGAAGATATTTCTTCAATTGTGACACGTGGAACACATTGTGCACATCAGAGAGGTGCTCTGGCAATTGCAGCTTGTAAGCCACTTTTTCCACACGTTCTATAATCAGAAATGGTTCGATATAACGTGGGGCTAACTTGCCTTTGACTCCGAAACGATTGACCCCTTTCATTGGTGAAACCTTCAGGTAAACATAATCTCTAGTCTTAAATGCTAAAGGTCGGCGCCTGTTGACGGTGGATATACCCTAAAATCTCACATTCAAACACCATCAACAGGCCTTGGATTCAAGGGAAGATAAATACATCATGAGCATATTTTATCAATAACTAGTTCCACATGTACTCTTAAGCTTGTGAACGCAGGGAAGATGAAACAGAGCAAAAATGAACACTTGGAGCCCAATAATGTGGTTCGGCCGAACCATGTAATTCGGAACCAAGTCATCAGACATCAAGACATGGTGCAAAACATGACTTGGAAGAGAGAGCCATGGGTGGGCCCACCCATGGGTCAGCCGAATTGCCCTTGGGGCCCACCTGGCTCTGGTGACGTGGCAGGATCCGTGTGACCTTCCACTAAGCTCATGTCAGCCCTCAGATCAACATGTGTTTCCATTCAATGGATGAGAAGCAAAGCACAAGGATTCAACGTGACAACGTGCAAAGGAAGTGGAACCAACACAAGGGGACAGTCTGTGACAGATGGAGACCACGGTGGTGGGCCCAACCCACCAAGGGTGGGTCGGCCGAACCACTAATTTTGGGCCCAAGCCACTTGCACAATCCCTGACTAGTGGGAACACCTTCTAGAAGACCCTGGCTGGGCCCACCAGTCATAGGGGGTTGGCCGAACCTCCCTGGTGCCCAGCCAGGTCGGTTGGCTTCCACCGACTCCAAGCATGTTTCCCATGTGCTCAAATCACCAAAGCCGTCCATCTTGAGGCGGTTACAAGGTGGTGGATCCAAGGGTGGAGAGGCAAGGGGCACGCGGATCGTTGATGTGGCACCCTCTCATCCTCCCCTATAAATAGAGGTTGCCATCACCCTCTTCAACACACACAAGACACCCAAGAGTCACAAGTCACAAGAGTTTTACTCTTTAGTAGTAGTATTAGTCTAGTGTGGGAGTTAGAGTCGAGTCGAGCTACGCTCGGAGTCTCCGGAGTCATCTACTGGAGAGTCTGGTATAGCTCTGGTACCTTTCCTTCTGTAAGACTTTACCTTTATCAATATATTATCTTTACTTTACTTTACTAAGTCTCTACTTAGTGTATTACTGTTCTTTATAGTATTGTTGTGTTTTGTCTTAACTTATAGTTGAGTTATATTGGATAGTGATCCTATAACCAGCTCACGTATGTAGTTCATCGCCTGTCATAGGGTACTTTAGTTGTTGGTACGCAACTGGAGTAGTAAGGCTTAGTGTAAGCGTGGTGCTTAGACTAGATCTTGCCTTTGAATGCCGCTTGTCACACGGATTGTTTGTGGGTGCTAGCAGGTGGTGACAGCCCTGTCTAGTCTTAGTATCCCTCCATGTGTTTTAGGCAAGTTCTTAAAAGGTAGGCTCCCATAAGAGAATAGCCGCTTCAGGTAAAGGTTATATCCCCTACTGTCTCGCCTATCCCCTACACACCGGAAGTAACGTTGCTGTCTTGATATACTTCATCTATTTGATAGGATAATTCACAAGAGTAAAGTAAGTGTCATAGGAGTCTTATACTCACTCGTTGTCCTCCCACCTAGCTATACTTTTCTAGTTATCTTAGTTATCTCAAAACCTTGTCGTGTCTTGGTGTCATTACCCTTTCCTCTATATATCGATTTACCCCCCTATCACTAGTTGATACTAAGTTGGTATAGACTTAAGGATCTTTCTCTTTTTAATAATTATTCCTAGCAACCGCTTTCCCTTGGGATAAAAATAAATAACGATACCTTGAAATACTCCCGGGTGAAGTGCTACAGCGGTATATTCTGTGCGCTTGCGGAATTATCCAATAGACATAAGAAATACCCTAGGCACTTCTGACGCTGTTATCAGAGATAGCCCAACACCCTGTCTCTGGTGGTTGCGCTAAGAAGTGTCAACAAGCATTTCTGGCGCCGTTGCCGGGAAAAACATCAGTCTAGGAATATTAATAAAAAAATTGAATCCGGAGTCTACTATCAATTTAGTTATCGATTAGTGTTGGGGGCTTACCCCTGTCTGTGTTTCTCGTTATCGTGAAGCTAGACAGTGCATGAACGGTTTTCAATTGCTATCAAATTTCATTGAAGATCCTGAGCAATTGTTGTGGAGAACTAGACGCGTCAAGTTCCACCTCAAAGGATCATCTCAAACCTGAATCCGTTCGAGGAAAGAGGCTCCGCACCACCAACGGAGGAAGCTATGGCCCAAAAGACCATCTCTGAGTTCTCTGCACCGTCGGTTGACAACATTGCCACCGGTCCGCAGCTCAACTTGGGGGATGCTACCTTTGAGCTCAAGCCAGCTCTGATCAACATGGTGCAAGCCAATCCATTCTGTGGGAAGCCGCATGAAGACGCCAATGCCCATCTCCAGCACTTCCTGGAGGTGTGTGGTACCTTCACTATCAAGAATGTCTCGGCTGACGCCATCCGTCTTCGCCTGTTCCCATTCTTACTGCTTGGGAAGGCGAAGCAATGGTTTTATGCCAACAAGAATGAAGCTACCACCTGGGAGAAGTGCGCCAATGCATTTCTCAAGAAATTCTTCCCAATGGGGAAAACAAACGCTCTCCGTGGAAAGATCTCAACCTTCCAGCAACAAGCTGACGAGATGATTCCCGAAGTATGGGAATATCTTCAGGAGTACATTCATGCTTGTCCTCATCATGGGATTGAAGAATGGCTCCTAATCCAAGGTTTCTAGCATGGGCTGACTGAATTAGACCGTAGTCATCTTGATGCTGCCGCTGGAGGAGCATTCTTGCAACACAATGTCAAAGACGCCAAAGATCTCATTGAAAAGATGGTTATCAACCAAGGATGGAATGAGGAGCGTCTCTAGCCCAAGAAAAGGGGTATGCACACCGTTCATGAGGTGGACATGCTCTCAGCAAAAATGGATCTCTTGATGAAAAAGATTGAGGCCATTCAATCTACTGCCACCGCATGAGCAATCGAAGCTGATCCATGGTGTGAGGTATGTGGTGGAGAAGATCACTCGGGCAACAACTGTCCCGAGACGAAGGAGGAAGTGAGCTTCATCAACAACAACAATAATGGGTATCGACCCCAGCAACAAGGAGGATGGAACTTGCGCCCCTTCTACCAAAGAAATCAAGGTAATGGTTACAGCAATAATTTTAATAATTCTTATGGTAACCAATATTCTCTTAAAGATCTTGTCTTAGGCCAGTCTAAAATCAATGATAGCATGAACAAGAAAATAAGGGCTAATGATAAGATTCTTGAAAATCTTAGTGAGAAAATGGATAGCTTTAACACTGCTATGAAAAATCAATTAAGCTTTAATAAAATGTTGGAAACCCAATTAGCTCAAATAGCAGAAGTTGTCCCATCATTCGAACAAGGTAAGATCCTAGGGAAAGCTGAGGAACCAATTGAGGGTGTTAAGTTAATTTCCACAAGGTTTAGTAAGCCTCTGGTTAGGCAAAACCCGGGTTGTCTTCTTGATCCGCCATTCATGGCCAAGAAGAGTGACCCCGGTCATCCTACCATCACCTGCGAGATCGGGCCACACACCTTCAACAACGCCTTCTGCGACCTTGGATCTGGAGTGAACATAATGTCCAAGGTAATGTACGAGAACTTGCTAGGAGGACCTTTGTACCCCACTTTTTGTCAAATTGCAGATGGCCGACCAATCAATCCGGTTCCCCGAGGGATTGGCAAGAGACATCCTTGTCAAAGTTCAAGACAAATACATCCCCACCGACTTCATCATTCTTGACATGGGGGCTGATGACGAAGTCCCCGTCATCCTAGGAAGGCCGTTCCTCAACACTGTGAATGCCATCATCTACGTGGGATCCGGCCAAGTCCACTTCCAACTCCTAGGTAAGAGAATTAAATGTCCTTTTAATGGTTATAAATCGATGCAACAAGCAAGGAAGAATCGGTGGAGAAACAAGCCACAATATGAACCCCGTCAAAAGAATCAACCGCCAAGGTCCAAAATGGCCGAACTGGTAAGTAAGGCTGAGGTGATAAACAAGGCTGACTCCGCTGAATCACAAGCATCAACCAAGAAGGAATGGCAAAAGAAAGAGGTAAGATCATCACGGTCTCCATCTCCGGGACCGATCGAAGCACCCGAAGAATAAACCTGAAATGGAGAGGTCCTGCTCTATGGACCTAAAACATGGAGCCCTTGCTGGTAAGGAAAATCAGTATTTATCTCATATTTAATTCCTGCATTTCAATTTTTGCATTTCATATTTAAATTTTGCAATAATTTATTTCGACAAAATAAAATACTTAGTGTTGACGGTGGATATACCATAATATTCCACATTCAAACACCGTCAACAGGCCTCGGATTCAAGGGAGAATAAACATAACATGAGCATATTTTATCAATAACTAGTTCCACTTGTACTCTTAAGCTTGTGAATGCAGGGAAGACCAAAACAGTGCAAAAGTGTGCAGCTAGGGGTCACCTATGTGGTTCGGCCGAACCATGTCTAGTTGCCCTAGGCCACCACATTTCATCACCTTGCATACAACATCAAATGAAAGAGAGGAGAACCAAGGGTGGGCCCATGGTGGGGTCGCCCGAACCACTCATGGGGCCCACCTGGCTTTGGTGACATGGCATGATCCTCGTGACACTCTACCCAGCTCATCCCAACCATCAGATCATCATGTGATTCCATTCAATGGTGGAGAAGCAAAGCACATGGATCAAGGCATGAAACGAGAAGATCAAGACAAATTAAGTACACAGCCACAGTCTATGACAGATAGGGACCATAGTGGTGGGCCCACCCTGCCATAGGTGGTTCGGCCGAACCACCCATGGTGGGCCCAAGCCACCACCACCACACTCCAGGACATGTGGGGACACCTTCTAGAAGCTCTGGCTGGGCCCACCTGCCATGGAAGGGGTCGGCCGAACCACCTTGTGTGGGCCCTGGCCACCAACTTCCTCCACCGCCTTCCTGCATGTCTCTCACGTGATGGAATCACCGATGCCGTCCATTTCAAGGCGGTATTGAGGCGGTTTATCCAAGGGTGGAGAGTTGGGGAGCACACGGATCGCTGATGTGGCACCCCTCCACTCTCCACTATAAATAGAGGCTGCCTCCACCCTCTCAAGACATGATTCATTCAAGATACAAGTGAGAAGCAATGTAGTTCCATCTCTAGTAGTAGTTGTTGTCTAGTGTGGGAGTTAGAGTTGAGTCGAGCTACGCTCGGGGTCTTCGGAGTCGTCTGCTGGAGAGTCTGGTATAGCCCTTGTATCTTTCTCTATATTTCAGACTTGTTTACTTCAATACAATATATTCCTGCTTCACTTTACTAAGTCTTTACTTAGTGCATTACTATTCTAGTAATAGTTTGTTGTGAGTTATCATATTACTTGGTCGGCATGCATTAGATTGTGATCCTGTAACCAACTCAACGTGTGTTAGTTCATCGCCTGTCATAGGGTGCTCTAGTTGCCTTGGCCACAGCTAGAGTAGTGAGAATTAGTGTAAGCATGGTGCTTAGACTAGATCTTACCTTTGAATGCCGCTTGTCGCACGGATTGTTAGTGGGTGCTAGCATGTGGTGACAGCCCTGTCTAGTCTTAGTATCCCTCCACGTGTTTTAGGCAAGTTCTTAAAAGGTATGCTCCTATAAGAGTGTAGGCGCTTCAGGTAGAGGTTTTGACCTCTATTGTCTCGCACTACCCCTTGCACACCGGTAGTAAGGTAGCAGTCTTAGTGTATCTCGTCCATTTGATAGGATAGTTCATAGGAGTAAAGCAAGAATCACAGGAACCTTTCTCACTCGTTGTCCTCCCACCTAGCTATAATGCACTAGTTATCTTTTAGCAATTCATTTGTTATCTTTGAATCATCACCTTCCCATTATACTTCGATTACCCCCTCTACACTAGTTGTGCTAGGTTGAGATAGATTTAAGGATCTCTTTCTATTAACGTTTCTAGCAATCGCTTTCCCTTGGGATAAAATAAATAACGAAACCTTGGAATACTCCCGGGTGAAGTGCTACAGCGGTATATTCTGTGCGCTTGCGGAATTATCCCATAGACATAAGAAATACCATTAAGGCACTTCTGGCGCCATTATCAGAGATAGCCTAACACCCTGTCTCTGGTAGTTGCGCTAAGAAGTGTCAACACTTAGATGAATAAAACTTGAGAATGAACAGTAGTGCTCACACCTGAGGTGGTGGGACCACCTAGGTGGGGTCGGCCGACCCCACCATAGGGGCCACCCACCTCTGGTAGTGTTGGCCTGGTGTAGTGATTCACCTCCTAAATTTTGAACACCATCTCTTTTTGAATTTGGCCGACCACATTTGGTTATGACCACTTTCATTTGCTCTAAGGAGAATCCAACATCCACTACCAACCAATTCTAAAAAGTGGACACTTTGGCATGCATTAGTGTTCTCATGGTCCATGGGAATCACTTTAAACATGTCCCCACTTTTGTCATAAACCTTTTACCTTCACAAAACACTAAACAAGGGAATCTCTGAAAATTTCAAAACTTTTGGTCCACCACTAGTATCTACTTTTCTGGACACACTGTTTAAAGCTCAAAGGGGACAAACCCTGGTTCGACCGAACCATGTTTTGGCTCCCCCCAAGAAAGTGTTGTTTGAATTCAAATAGATTCCCTGTGCAAAGGAAAAAGCAATGCTGAACCTGTAATTAGTGGTTCGGCTGACCCATTATCGAGGTCCTTTCCGTAGAGTTGCATTTGAATTCAAATAGATTCCCTGTCCAAAGGCAAAAGCAACTCTGATCTTGTCATAATGGGTTTGGCCAACCTATCATTGGAGAGCTGTCAGCAAGGTCGAGTTTGAATTCAAATAGATTCCCTGTCCAAAGTTCAAAACAACAAAGACCTGACCTAGGGGGGTCGGCCGAACTGGCCATGGTGGCCTGGCCACCAGCCCTTCTCCCCCTATAAATACCCTTGCATTGTGTGCTCAAATCCACACCCAAACCAGCTGATTTCTGCCGAGCACACAATCTCTCTTCTTCTCTCCATTTGAGCGAGGTCTTTCTCAAGTTTAGTTTAAGCTTAGCCACTCAAACCAAAAACCCAAAAATATTGTAGTAGTAGAAGCTTGTCTCACTCTCATCTTTGCTCTCAAATTCTTGTTTGTGGAGGTAACCGTAGCCTACAAGGACTACTAACAGTGGGGTAGCTAACGCTAACGCTAACGATAATCTCTGTTGTTGTAGTATGTTCTTGTGTTAGCTCATTGTTGCAAGATGAAGCAGTTCTCCTCCGCACTCAAGAAGGCCAAGAGTGTTGTAGGGAGTTCCTCCCAATGACCCCACCATGATGAAGACAAAGGAAGAGAAGCTCCACCAAGACGAAGCTTTGGAGTGCCTTCCGAAAGGACGTTCGATTCCAAGAGCGGCCTCATGCTAAATCAAGAAGAGTACCAAAGGTACGTCTCCATCCGACACCGAGGGTATGAACATACCGACATCATCGACCCTGTCCTTTTGGACAGCACAGGTATGACCGTGGAATTCAATACTATTTTCAATACAATCGGGTAGGGAAGCTTTTGGGAAGTGCAAGAACTTGGAATAGAAAAGCTCACCATTGAATTTCTATGCTCTTTACAAGCCACTGAAAATAATGTCTACTTTCGCATGTTTAACCAAAAATATAATATAAGATGGGGAGTTTTTAGCATGGCACTTGGTTTTGATAATGACTGTCATCTAGACCTTGTTAATGCAACAAGAAGATTTGATAAAGCTGAATTTTAGAAAGCTATAACAGTATGTAATGATTGCTCTGACCCTAAAACTGATGAAATCCATAATCCTACTTTGCGCTTGATCCAATATTGGATGGCTATAACTTTTCTTCCTGGCTCTAATGTGCAAGTTCTTTATAATGATGAATTAAGACTGCTCTATGCCATGACAAAGAAATTAAAAATTTCACATGCTAAGATGTTAGTCCACTTTTTTATTGGTATTTTCCATAGAAGCGAGCCCATATTCTTCATTTCTTTTATCACGCGCATTGCTAAAACAATGGACTTGCTAGATGGAAAACATTACTTTGAATACATTGCTTCTCCTAGAGATGTTGTAACCGAAGATTTCTGCATAAGTACTCAAGTCCTAAAAAGAGATGAAAATAGTGATATAAAAATGATTTATCCTGGCCATACAGTTGAAATCTCTCTCCCTTGTGACAGGCGTCGGTTGTATGCGCTGCGCACACTAACTTTAAACTGGGACCGAGAGGCAAGAAGCCAAAATGTTGCAGGACCAAGAAGGGTGACAAGGAGCATGTCACAAGCCGCTCAATTTGAGCAAGGTGGCACATCACGAGCTGCGGGAAGATATGAAGAAGAAGGCGACGAGGCAAGTTCCATGGACATTACAAGGTCCACGGAACGGCCTCAACAACACACTCCAAGAGTACGCACTCCCCGTCCATCCACACGGGCGAGGGGCCGTCGAAGCCAAGGATAGGAAATGGACCAACTTATCAATGACATGGGCACAATGAAAGTTGAGCAAGATGCAACTCTAGATATGGCACAACAAAATGCTCAACTATTGCAAGCTATTCAAGACGAAGAAGCACAACGCTGGGTGGGATGGTTCCAATACTACCCACCACCACAATGAGCAAAAGGACAAGCTTGGGGGAGATCCTCTCCCCCACCAAGGTAAGTATTCTATCTTAGCTATTTACATTATTTTAATTTATTGTATTTAAAAAAATGCATAAGAAAAAAATACCAAAAATATTTCCCTTATTTCCATATGTCTCATGAATATTTATCTTCCTCATGGAAATAATGAATAGTTGCTCTGTTAATGTTTCTTTAATGCCTAATTTACAACTTAGTATTTCTTTGAGTATGGATTACTTGGCTCATTTAAATCATGATGATCCTGAAAACTTTATGGATGCTAAGTGCTAGAACTAAGTCTAAGTTGTTGTGAGATATGATATGGTGAAACAAGAGCTGCTATAATATTGTTCTAAGCATGCATGATTACTGGAGACTTATTTTTTAAAACAAACAAAACCTTGTTGTTCCTCATTGGTGATAAATTCCTACCACAGCCATATATGTTACACATATCTAAAACCTTCCACTTAAGCTATTTGCTTTGTATTGAGTGTTGTCAAGTCTTATTGACCCTTATTGAGAGTCTTATCATGCTCTCAAGATCAAGATCATGTACACACCACATATATATATGCTGCTTCTACACTGGAAGTACGCAACCACATGCCTTTCATTCCACCAAAATAGATGCTACATGTGTTAAAGTCATAGAAAATCTCTCTTAGTCATTATGGTAGTAGAGACAAAAGGCTATGCAAAATGAAAATAAAAAGAAAGAAAGATGGACACAAGAAAGTCCATAGAAAAGAAAAAAAAGAAAAATATTTGAGCAAGTCTAGGCTCATAAATAAAAGAAAGAAAAAATGATAGCCATGTCTCTAAATTTTAGAGAGAGATACAATTCAAATAGAGGAGCATTATAGTTTATATTTTCCACACACTTGCACATCTTAATCTAGGGGCATGACACTTCTCTCTTTGGATCCAAGCTTTGACTCTACAACTTATGCAAAGTAAGAATGCTATATTCTTTCATTTCTACCTTAAGCTCCATATAAGCCATTTTTAGAAGTAGGATGATAAAGAGAAGGCAACATTTACTGCATGCCTTGGTAAGGAATCATACACCATTTGAGCGACATGAGAGAACCATATGAGGAACATTAAGTTTTCTTTTGCAAAACATTGCTAAAACCTCCAGTATGAAACTTGCAAAGAATGAGAAAAGTAGTGCTCAAGTTGAATTGTTCTGTCTCTCAACCACCTAAGGCAAAGGAAAAGTCATTAGCCCCATAAAGGACTAAGGTAAAATGGGTGAATTTTTATAGCCAACTTTTCCATCCAAAAGAGAAGTATTTAGTTTTACACATGTTATTATTGAAACATGAACATTGTAGCAACTCCTGATCCACCGAGGCTAAGTTTAATTATTTGCTCGGGACGAGCAAAGGTTAAGCTTGGGGGATCTTGTTGACGGTGGATATACCCTAAAATCTCACATTCAAACACCGTCAACAGGCCTTGGATTCAAGGGAAGATAAACACATCATGAGCAAATTTTATCAATAACTAGTTCCACATGTACTCTTATGCTTGTGAATGCAGGGAAGATGAAACAGAGCAGAAATGAACACTTGGAGCCCAATAATGTGGTTCGGCCGAACCATGTAATTGGGAACCAAGTCATCAGACATCAAGACATGGTGCAAAACATGACTTGGAAGAGAGGAGAGCCAAGGGTGGGCCCACCCATGGGTCGGCCGAAATGCCCATGGGGCCCACCTGGCTCTGGTGACGTGGGAGGATCTATGTGACCTTCCACTAAGCTCATGTCAGCCCTCAGATCAACATGTGTTTCCATTCAACGGATGAGAAGCAAAGCACAAGGATTCAACGTGACAACATGCAAAGGAAGTGGAACCAACACAAGGGGACAGTCTGTGATAGATGGGGACCACGGTGGTGGGCCCAAGCCACCTGCACAATCCCTGACTGTTGGGAACACCTTCTAGAAGACCCTGGTTGGGCCCACCAGTCATAGGGGGGTCGGCCGAACCCCCTGGTGCCCAGCCAGGTCGATTGGCTTCCACCGACTCCAAGCATGTTTTCCAAGTGCTCAAATCACCAAAGCCGTCCATCTTGAGGCGGTTACAAGGCGGTGGATCCAAGGGTGGAGAGGCAAGGAGCACGCAGTTTGCTGATGTGGCACCCTCTCATCCTTCCCTATAAATAGAGGCTGCCATCACCCTCTTCAACACACACAAGACACCCAAGAGTCACAAATCACAAGAGTTTTACCCTTTAGTAGTAGTATTAGTCTAGTGTGGGAGTTAGAGTCGAGTCGAGCTACGCTCGGAGTCTCCGGAGTCGTCTGCTAGAGAGTCTGGTATAGATCTTGTACCTTTCCTTCTGTAAGACTTTACCTTTATCAATATATTATCTTTACTTTACTAAGTCTCTACTTAGTGCATTACCATTCTTTATAGTATTGTTGTGTTTTGTCTTAACTTCTAGTTGAGTTATATTGGATAGTGATCCTGTAACCAGCTCACGTGTGTAGTTCATCGCCTGTCATAGGGTACTTTAGTTGTTGGTACGCAACTGGAGTAGTAAGGCTTAGTGTAAGCGTGGTGCTTAGACTAGATCTTGCCTTTGAATGCCGCTTGTCGCACGGATTGTTTGTGGGTGCTAGCAGGTGGTGACAGCCCTATGTAGTCTTAGTATCCCTCCACGTGTTTTAAGCAAGTTCTTAAAAGGTAGGCTCCCATAAGAGAATAGCTGCTTCGAGTAGAGGTTATATCCCCTACTGTCTCGCCTATCCCCTACACACCGGAAGTAACGTAGCTGTCTTGATATACTTCATCTATTTGATAGGATAATTCACAAGAGTAAAGTAAGTGTCATAGGAGTCTTATACTCACTCGTTGTCCTCCCACCTAGCTATACTTTTCTAGTTATCTTAGTTATCTCAAAACCTTGTCATGTCTTGGTGTCATTACCGTTTCCTCTATATATCGATTTACCCCCCTATCACTAGTTGATACTAAGTTGCTATAGACTTAAGGATCTTTCTCTTTTTATTAATTATTCCTAGCAACCGCTTTCCCTTGGGATAAAAATAAATAACGATACCTTAGAATACTCCCGGGTGAAGTGCTACAGCGGTATATTCTGTGCGCTTGCGGAATTATCCAATAGACATAAGAAATACCCCAGGCACTTCTGACGCTGTTATCAGGGATAGCCTAACACCCTGTCTCTGTTGGTTGCGCTAAGAAGTGTCAACAGCGCCTTTGATCGGCATAACTTTTCTGTCGTGACTGTGCCACCTTCAAATTTTCTTGTATCAGTCGAACCATTTCTTTGGCTTCATTGACCAAGTCAACCTCATAAAATCATCTTTCTCCAAGTTCAAACCAATTCAATGGGATACGACACCTACGACCGTAAACGGCCTCAAATGGAGCCATCTTGATGCTTTCTTGATAGATGTTGCAGTACGAGAACTCTGCCAATGCTAGACACTCATTCCATGTGTTTGTGTAATTGAGTGCACAAGCCCTCAACATGTCTTCCAGCACTTGATTGACCCTTTCTGTCTGTCCATCAATCTGCGGGTGGTAGGCTGTACGATGCAGAAGTTTTGTCCCCAATGACTTGTGAAAAGCCTTCCAAAAATTGGAGATAAACTAGGTACCTCGATCGGAGACAATGGTCTTCGGCACTCCATGCAGCTTCATCAGGTTTTCTATATAAAGCTTTGCATATATTGGTGCCCTGTAATCCTTCTTGACTGGTAGGAAATGAGCTTGTTTCGTGAGACGGTCTACAATAACCCAGATTGAATCAAAGCCTCTGGATGTCTTGGGCAAACCCACGATGAAATCCATATTGATGTCTTCCCACTTCCATGCAGGAACAGGTAATGGCTGCAGTTCTCCACTCGGCTTCGTATGCACAGCTTTTACCTTCTGACATGTGTCACATCTGGCTACATACTAAGCAATCTCTATCTTCATCTTAGTCCACCAGAATTTCTGTTTCAAGTCCAGGTATATCTTATTTCTTCCTGGATGAATGGAGAACCTTGTCAAATGTGCTTCATCGAGGATCATTCGACGTAACTCAGGAACTTTTGGAACCACAAGCCGATTCTTGAACCAAACCACACCTTCATCATCAATTCTGAAACAATCCACCTTTCCGGCTTGGATTTTTTCCTTAATGTGTTTGATTCCTTTGTTTCCCTTTTGAGCAGCAATGATTTGCTCACGGATAGGTGTTTCAATACTAATGTTGGCCAAACTGCCTTGTGGGACCATTTCTATACCTAACCTTTCCAGTTCATAGCACAGAGATAAGTCGTAAGGCTTTACAGTCAAACAGTTGCAGTGAACGTTCCTACTGAGTGCATCAGCCACCACATTAGCTTTACCAGGATGGTAGTGTACTTCAATATCATAATCCTTTATCAACTCGAGCCATCTGCTTTGTCTCATGTTTAGCTCTTCTTGAGTAAAGATGTACTTTAGGCTCTTGTGATCAGTGTAGATATTACAAGTGCTACCTAGTAAATAATGACGCCATATCTCCAAGGCATGTACCACAGCTGCCAATTCCAAGTCATGAGTGGGATAATTCTCTTCATGGCACTTGAGTTGCCGTGAAGCATAAGCAATAACTCGTCCCTCCTGCATCAGGACACAACCCAAAATAGTGCCAGAAGCATCACAGTACACATCAAACGGCCTTTCCATATCCGTCTGAGCTAAAACTGGTGTTGTGGCCAATAACTTTTTCGAGGTCTGAAATGCTTTCTCGCACTCCGGTAACCAGACAAACTTGACCCGATTCTTTAACAAACTGGTAATAGGCTTGGATATCCTAAAAAATCCAAAATACATCGACGGTAGTATTCCGCCATTCCCATGAAACTACAGACTTGATGTACTATGGTTGGTGGCTTCCAATTCAAGATTTCTTCCACCTTGCTCGGATCAACTGATACACCTTCTGCCGATAGAATATGCCCAAGGAATGGGACTTTGTCCAACTAGAATTCACACTTGCTGAATTTGGCATAGAGTTGATGTTCTCTCAAGCGAGTCAGGACAACACGGAGATGTTTGGCATGTTCTTCAGGTGTTTTGGAATAGACAAGGATGTCATCAATGAACAAGACCACAAATTTGTCGAGCTCCGGCATAAAGACGGAGTTCATGAGGTACATGAAATAGGAAGGAGCATTGGTTAGGCCAAAGGACATGACCAGGTATTCATATAGGCCGTATCTGGTGGTGAAGACAGTTTTTGGAATGTCTTCGGGACAAATATTTATTTGGTGGTAGCCAGATCTAAGGTCAATTTTAGAAAACACTTTGGCTCCAGGTAGTTGGTCAAAGAGTAGGTCAATACGAGGCAAAGGGTATTTGTTCTTGATGGTTACCTCATTGAGTGGACGGTAGTCAATACAGAGTCTGAGAGAATTGTCCTTCTTTTTCACAAAAATAGCAGGACAACCCCAAGGAGATGAACTAGGTCTGATGAAACCCTTATCCAATAGATCTTGCAACTGAACCTTAGGCTTTGCCAATTCCTTGGGAGGCATCCTATAGGCTCTACAAGAAATAGGTGCTGTTCCAGGCTTCAACTCAATGGCAAACTCTACATCACGATCAGGAGGTAAACCAGGCAGATCGTCAGGGAACACGTCCAGAAATTCACAGACCACCGGAATATTCCACACTTCTTTGACTGAGGTAGCACATATTCTACCAACTGCTCTTTGAGGGATTGGAAGCTGAATGAGAAGTTGGGTTTGGCTATTAAGCAAGTTTACCCTGATGGTTCTATTCAGCACGTCAATGAGGGCCTTGTGCTAATACATCCAATTCATGCCTAAAATCACATCTATGTCTTGGTCTTTCAGTACTATCATTGAGGTCGGGAATATATGCCGGTCCAGTTCTATAGGCACTCATGCACTACTTCCTTAGTACTGATACGCCCCCCAGGCGATTGTATAAGAAAATTTTCCTTTATCTCCCCAATTGGAATATCATGCTTGACGATAAATGTACGATTGATGAATGAGTGTGATGCACCAAAATTGAAAACCATAATAGCAGGGTGACTTGCAACAGGGAACCTACCCAGCATGACGGGCTCTCCCTCGAGGATTTCATCAACTTGCGTGTAGAAGACCTGACCTACTTTCTTCACAACCTTGCCCTTCTGGGCATGCTGCTGGTGACCACGGTGCTGAATGTGCTGCTGCTACTGCTGCTGTCCACCAGGAGCCTTTGGTGCATTCTGGTTGTACTGCTTTGGGAACGGATAGTTGCGGGTCTAGTGTCCCATCTGGCCACAGTTGTAGCAAGGGTGGTTGTAGTTGGTCTGGGGAGTAGTGACACGAACGCCAGGGGCATTCGGTTGAGTAGTGTTTTGTTGGTTGGAGGTGTGGGAGGTAGCAGCAGTACGAACTACGACCTGCTGATGGGGATATGGTGGACTAGAGTGCTGAGTGGGATGGTAGATGATTTTCTAGCGCTTCTGATTGCCAGAAAACCCAGCAGACCCAGGCTTCTTCTTCTTCTTTTCTTCTTGACGCTTGCGGTCACTTTCTTCAAAAGCTATAGCAATGTTGACAGTCTCATGATAGGTGCAGTGCAGGTTGTTGGACAAACTTCTCTGAATCTTGTAGTTCAGACCCCTGAGAAAGCAGTCCCTCTTCTTCTGGTCGGTGTTGGTATGCTCAAGGGCATACTGTGACAGGTGATTGAACTGACCAACGTACTGCATGACGGTGGATTCTTTCTGCTGCGGGGCCAGGAATTGATCCAGCTTCATCTTCATTACACCCGAGGGATGTAATGAGCACGGAAGGCCTCACGAAATTCTGCCCAAGTGTAACACCCTAGGTGTTACGCACCTGATAAAAACCGACATGCCATCATATGCACTGCATCATAAGCATGTGTAGGGCAATTTTGAGCTGCATAGAAATTACAATAACTTTAATTTATAGCTTGTTTGTGCTTAAGTGCTTTAGTGTGAATTAAATTGATTATGAGTGGCTTGTTATTGTGTTTATTAATTAATCACCTTTTTAAACTAAAGCTTGGAATTAATTTTTAAACCCTAAATCGGGCTAAAACCCTAGTTTCATAGCTAAGTGGAATTAGGCTTTGGTTCCAAAAACAAAGTTATAGGTATTATTTAATAGAGCAACTTTCATATATAAAGTTTTTCAAGTTGCTATTTGGAAATTCAAATTAAACCATAATTTCTACTTTCAAATTTGAATCTAAAACTCCAATTTGAAAATTACTTGGAATCTAGAGTTGAGCCTTAAATAAAAGTTATAAAGCTCACTAAACTGAGCAACGTTTATGTTTTCAAATTTTGAAGTTGTTCAAAAAATATTTGAGATTTGGTTTAAATTTGAAAAGGGCTATTTACCCCCTTTTAAATAATTTCAAAAATAATCCGAATTTAAAAATGTTTTGAATACCATAGTTATGCAGCTTTGAATTCTGCACATTTCATATATTGGATAATTTTCTGGTTTCTACAGAAAATATGAAGTAATTTTAAAAACATTCGAATTGAATGGATAATGAGCTGCTGCAGTAGCTGAGCTTGCAAAACAGGGCACGTCGCTGCCTGCCTGTCACCGTCGCAGCTCTTCCAGCGCCGCTCCTCGCATGCGAGGGCACGCGGCCTGGGGAGGTGGCGAGCGCGGTGCTGCGTGGCAACCCCAGGAGTTCGTTCTTGCCTTTTAAATCGCAAGGTCATCGTCGATGTTATCCTTTTTCTCCTTTTCGGTCATCACCGGTGACCTCTGTGCTTTGGCAAAAATTCATCGTCGATGCTGTGTTTCCATCCAATGCACCTCGCAGTCAGCTTCGCCTAGTCCTTGTGCAACCGTAGAGCCCGCCCACGCATCCTATCATTGCCGGAGTCGCCGTGCATCAACGTTCATCCCGGAGTCTGATCGGAACACCGCCGAGCTCAACCACGACGTGGCTAGCTTCAGCCGGTGATGGCCTCTCCCTCTTGTTCTTCGTTCTATACTCTCTGTGATCTCATGAAGTTCATGGGTTCGGCCATTTCTTCTTTGGAGCTCTACAGTCACCGGAACAGAGCCGCACCGTCGGAGTTCGCCGCTGTGAGCGCCATCGTCGTCGAGCCCCTCTGTCCGGGTCGTTTCTACCCCAACCGCTAAGCACAGCAAGGACTGGTGAGCACCTGGGTACTACTGGGACGGTTGGTTTGGCTTAGGGTGGTCTCGACCTGCAGGAACACGGCCAGCCATTGTTGCCGCCGCCGCCGGGCCGCCATAGCCAAGGGAGGGCTTGCTCCGGCTTTCAAATCGACAGGAAAGGCACGTAGGTGGGTCCTCGAGATCGAAGGGCACGTTATTGGGTGCTCGTTCTTGCTGGAAGGGCTGCCGGCGACCCGCCGTGGTCGGAGCTGCCGCCGCGTGCGCTCTGCTGGTACCTGGGAATGGGAGGTAGGAGAAGGAGTCCGAACTGGGCTCTGCTGGGCCTAACTGGACCGGCCCAACAACCCTGGCTGGAACTGCAGAGAAGGATTTCTCAATTTCGAGTAAATGTTTAGTGTCCTGTTTTGCGAATTTAATAGGAATATTTCTACAGTTCCTAAAATTGTGAAATAAATTATGTAGTCTCTCTGAGTACTTTAGTATTTATGAAAAATATGAGATAGCCATTTTGAGCACGTTCTGTATCTAATAAAAATGAGCCTTTTAATTAGAAAATGGAGTTTCCATGAATTTTGTGGTTCAAAATAATTGTCTAAAAAACATGAAATTTATTGTGTTACTGTTATGAACTGAGATACCTCCACAAAAATCTGTAGGTCATTTGGATAATGTTTAATTGTTTTGTAATTTATCCTTAATTATGTAAATGATTAAAAATGATATAAACTATTAATTAATTTAGGGTTTGATGTGATGTTTTGGATTGTGTGAAGACTTAGGATCAGAAAACCCTAATTGATCCTAAGCACTTTCCTTAGTGTGGGAAGTCGTGCTAGTTACGGCTTTCTATGACGGTTAAAACAATTAATGAAATTAATTATGTAACAACCATGCTGTTAGGTGAGGTCGTGATTACAACTTTACCGCAAAGGAAAGTTGTACTCAAGGTCATTAGATTAATGCTTGTTTACTTAATAATCATGTCATGCGCACCGTCATTAAGCATGCATTATTATTGCGTATAGTGACCGAAGCCGAGGGTGTCAAGACCGAGGAGGTCGTCGTTGACGAGACCTCGGGAGCTGTCGGAGGATTTGACATCTGTGGTTCTGACCCTAACCCAACCCTCGTCGTGCAACAAGGCAAGCCCCGGTGCATTAGCCCCTCCTTGTGATTTACAAATTTTATTACCTTGAGTTAAATTACTGCATTACGTTGATAGGAGTTGATTGTCACCTAGTTGCATTACCTGCCTTGATATATCATTCCTGGAACTGATTTAAAAGAAAATATTTATAAAATGCTTAGCCATGCTTGATAGTTAAGCTTTTACGAAAAAAAATATTTTGTATGCTTGGGGTATACTACTATGAACTGTGGTAATTATTTGACAGGGCAGCAGACCTGCATTGAGAAAGGAATCTCAATATAGTGTCTCTGACTGTCTATTAAGAAATAGAATCCATTAGGGACCATTCGTTGTCGGCTTGCTGAGATCATGACCTTTTAACTATCCGCATACTACGGGAAGTCCTGGCGCCGGCAAATCTATTTCTTGAACCGACAACCGTGCACTGGGAGTGGAGAGATGTCGAGAGTAGCATGCACACTTGTGTCCAAGGGCTGGATTGGAGGAGTGTTGTGCTCTCGGGTGGCATAGGACTGGTTCAGGTTTGGAGGAGCCGTGGTAGACGGGGTTGGCATATGCAAGCTTAGGTGCTACATATACAGTGTGGATAGGGATCCCCAGCTGGGTACTTAATCAATTCGAATCATCATTGCTCCTCGGATAATGGAGACATGATCCTGCGACTTACAGCGAAGAGTGGTTCCAAACTAGGATATATGTGGGAAAGGGTGATGATCATGAGATAACATTATTGAACCAATTTTAGATTCAGGTTTAAGATAATCTGATGATAAAGCTGAAGTTAGTTCTTTATAGAGAGCTTTTCGGCAAAACCCCCCTTTGATTCATGCTAAAAGCCTTATCTTGATCCCCTCAGCCTGCATTCATGATCGTCTCCTGAATTTTTGGTCGGGTAAGTCTTGCGGAGTACTCCATGTACTCAGGATTTGTTAACCCTCTGTTGTAGGTTAAAGTCAGGAGCAGTACAAGTTTGGCTATCGCCAAGCTAGTAGCACCCGAAGAGCTGCCATATGCAGTAGATGACATGTGCTTATCAGCACTTCCTTGGGCAAGATTTCATCTATATTACTTATTAGTGTAAGAGCTACCTTATCTTGTCTCCATCGACAAGTAGTTTTGTAACGACTATCACTGGATTTGTAAACTATGATTGTAACTCTTCTGCTTTTTGCTCTGATGTATTTTGAACTCTATGAATGAATGTAATAAGATGGTTGGTTTCCGTTCCGTGAAATGATCCACGGTGGGACATTGCGGTGTTCGCAAGAACATCCAACAGGGCTTCCGGAGTTATCAGGCTCCCGTGCATAGCAGTCGAAGGTCGTTGAACTACGACAGGTGCACGTGGGCCATGGTAATTCGGGAGGTTCTGTCACACCAAGTAAGTTGATGGCCATCGGGTTGAGCGGACAGGAGGTTTGCATACCATGCGCTTGCCGGACCTTGCAGTTGCTGCACTGCAAACAGTGGCTTCTGAATCTCAGTGCAGTGAATCAGACCAAACTTCTGCTCCATGGTACGGAGCCAATCATCAGCCTTCAAAGGTTCATCGGCCTTGGTGAACACCGGCGAACGGGTGTCAGTGAGTCCACATACATGGTCTCATCTTCATTGTGGCAGCCACGGTGTCCACCACAGTTGTCCCGGTTCTGTGCAAGCAGTGCGACGGCGTTGGCCAAAGCTGAGATGGCATCGGCCAAGGTGGGTGGAAAACGGTGGTGGGTGGGGAGCACCCTCCCCCTCCTCAGAGGTCCCAGCACCAGAAGAGCGAGTGTTGATCGGCATCTGTTTAATAACAAACCAAACATAGGACTAGCAATACTTAACGAAACAGAGTGGCAGTACACACTTAAACATTACAACACTTAAACAACACGACTAGGACTTAAACGAAATTCCCAACCCATAGCTAAGGTTCTTGGCAAGCACCAACATTACAACACAAAGGACAACAATGGGTCGACATCCATAGTCCTATGATTAGCCTAGTCATCGTCGATCACGATCACGTCCTCCTCATCGTCATCCTCCACGATCACATCCTCCATGGGATCAACTGCCTCCTCAATGTCGTCCTCCTCGGCCTCCTCCTCCTCAGGACCAAGGAAAACTCCTATCTCAGGATCCTCAACAAGTGGCTCCAGGATAGGGTTAAGCTGATCTTTCAGCCTATGCACCTCCTCGTACAGAGCGTCATTGTAGTCCTCAATCTACTCCACATAGATCTCCAACTCGTGGACCCTTGCTCGGGCCACGTCCTCACGTGACCAAGCCTCCTCCTTCTCACGGGTCAAACGGTCCACCTCACGCTGCAGCTCGGCGACCATCTTCACATCCATGTAGTGGTCCCTACGAGCTTCCTTGAAGTCCTCTATGAGCAGCTTGATCTCCTCCTTGAGCTCCGCTTGGCTGCGGTGGGGACAGCGGGTGCCAGAAGCCTCCCCGTCGCGTGGCGCTAGCTGGTGGCACGAAACTCCCTTAGGACTAGTCATCTTGCGTGCGGTCAACTTGGTGCATGCCAGGTGGAGAAGGTGAGTTTGGATTAGTAAAGATATTACAGGCTAGCAAGAATAGGTTTGATAGATCCTAACCCATATACCACTTTTAAGGAGGAAGTTAATTAACATGTGAATTAATCATGATGCATGAATCGTACTTACGAATTTTAAACCAATGCAAGATAAATAAATGCATAATACTTTTAACATAGGTTCAGTAAATAGGTTACTCCACTTTCCACCATAGCTATATTATGGATTTATATAAGAATAAGCAGTTTGGACCAAAATAGCAAATTAAATTTTTATGATCCAAAACATTTTGAAGTTTTTTGCAAAGTAATACCGTAATGATTTAGCAATGGAATTCTCTGATACCAATTGTAACAGAACCGCCTAAATCATATTGCCCACAGGCACCTGTCATTGTCACTAATGACCTCTGACAGCCGGGCCCGTGTCCCAGATGATCTAGAAGGTCCTGCCAGGCTACATCAGTGCCCTTTTTTTCTCCAACAGGATCCCATTGCGAAGCCATTATAGGATTACAACATTTCATAATAAAATACATCAGAGTAAAAGTGCGAAAAGATTACATAGTACTTAGATTACAAACCAGTTGTCCAAATAGAATTTAATTGCAGTTATTACAAACCATAATTTAAAGGATAGTAGCAGTGGAACAACGATACAACATACTTAGATAAATGATAACAGTAACCCTGCCCACGGGTCCAACTTCACTCTTCCTCACTTCCTTCCTGAACAATGGTTACGCATCAGGGAGCAAAGACAAACCTCCGGCTGCTGATCTCCTGCAATAGGGGTTAACAAACCCTGAGTACTGGGGAACTCCGCAAGACTTACCCAACTAAAGAAAAAGATGAGACTCAGAAATATAGGCTGAGGGGAGTCAAGGTAAGGCTTTAGCAAGAGTCAAAGATTTTGCATAAAAGCAATACTGAATCCTACTTTCAATATTTTAACTTAATATTATTTTACTCAATAATCATAGATCTCAGTCTTCCACATAAATCCTTTCAGTTTCAATTACTTATTCATTCTGAAAAACATTCTAGTTCCAAACCAATTTTCGATGTAGGTGTGAGGATCGAGTCTCCATAACCGAGGAGCAACGATGATTCGAATCGATTAAGTACCCAGCTAGGGATCCCTAACCACACTGTATATGTAGCACCTAAGCTTGCATATACCAACCCCGTTTACCACGGCTCTTCCATCCCTGAACCGGTCCTGCACCACCCGAGAGTACCGTACACCTCCAATCCAATACGCCGGCCACGAGGGTACAAGCTACTCTCGCTATCTCTCCACTCCCAGTGCGTGGTCATCGGTTCAAGCAATGGAGCCACCGGAGTCAGAGCTTTCCATAGTATGTGGCTAGTTGCAAAGTCTCGATCACAGCAGGCCGACAACGAACGGTCCCTAATTCCTTTTCCGTTGGAAACCATGCATTGGGACTCTAACCCAAGTACACTGGTGACCACCCGGTTTTCACATCCCTTTTCCGCTGGCGATGATAAGTTGGGACTCTAACCCAAACATATGACCACCAAATGAAAAACCCATCCCTGATGATGACAATGGACTGGCCAAGTGCTCTGCTACCGAACGAGGATAATACCATTCCCTTTCAATGATTCATTCGTTTCATATCATCATAGCTTAAAATTGCATTTTTTGCAATCTAATAATTAAGCATGACTATGCATTTTTCAATACTTTAAATAAATGAGGTTCTCAATTTATGGTAAGTGGTCAAGGATGATAATGCATCAATTAGTTATCACTCAACTCCTATCCACCTAATGCAGTTGATTAACTCAAGTGATAAATATTTATAAACACAAGGTAAGGGTTAAATGCACCGGGGCTTGCCTTGCAGTGCGAAGAGGGTAGGGTCAGGATCAGTCCTGCAGATGTGAAACCCCTAAACATCCTCCGGAGCAGTGACTTCAGCTTTTACTTCTTGCTTGTCGGTCGCTACACGTATGCAACGATGAATGCTTTAATGCGATGTAATAATACGAAAATACCAACACTACTGTCCTTCATACTATTTAAAGTAACTTACTCTAAGAAGCCCTAGGTCATAAGGGTGTTTGACCAAGGATTACAATCAATCATAAAATCACACCAATCCTAAGTCATTATTACTAAATTACCTTTTAATTAAGCAATTATCCTAATATTCATTAACCACTGATTAACTTACTTCAAAATGAACCCAAACTTTGCCAACAGGTAGATCTTAAGCTCAAACAATACCAAAATAAATTTCATGATTTTTGGAATTACAGAGAATCAACTAAAATTGCACAAAGTTACATTTATCAATTAATCTATAGATTTTTAATTCCTGCAGACAGTACTCAAATCATACAGTTAGTATTTTTATTAAATATTACTTATCACAGAGAGCATCCACAAATATTTTCACAATTTTTGATGCAACAAAAATATTCCTATAAAAATATCAAAGACTAGCACTATTCACTCTTAATTAAAATTAGAAAAGCTATTCAAATCATCGGGAAAAATGAAAAAGCCAATCCAGCCCGAGGCGGCCCAACACCAGCAAGCCGGCCCAGTGACCGAGCGCCCGCCCGCGCCCTTACCTCTCTCTCACCGGGTCGCTGACGGGCAGGCCCCACCCGTCCGCTCATTCTTCCTTCTCCCGCTCCTACTCCCGACGCGTCTCGCGCACACGCGCAACGCGGTGGCTTGCCGCCGGTGGCTGCTCCGGCGAGGGAGACACCTCCGACGTACGGCCCAGACCCCAGCACACTATCCTAGAGACTTAGACGGACCAGGACCCGCCGATGATGAGCTTGACACCACCCATGGCGGCTCGGCGACGGCGGCACGCCGCACTCCGACAAGTGCAGGTCAGTAGGGTTTAAAGTTTGGGGCGCAAACGACGCAGGAGCTCACCGAGACTCTAGAACACCCACTGGTTGGCGTAGAGATGGCCCGACGAGGCGAGTTCGACGTCAAGCGGTCCTGCGATGGCGCTTCCCGAAGACACTCTCCCTGTTCCGACGATCCTAGGGAACCAAAGGAGAAACCGACTCGCGCGTGAGAAACCATAGGGCATACAGATGCTGGAACACATAACACGAGGATCCAGAGCTCACCCGAGAAGCCTCTTCACGTCGACGAGGCCCGCGGCGGCGCTGACCCGCCGTGAAGACGACTACCCGTTCTGGCACGCGCAGGGCTCTACGGCTTGGGAAAAAGGGTGCAATCGACGTGCAATGAAGCGGTCTAGCTGGCTGTGAGATGGAGAGTGTGCAGGTGGCTCAAGCACGACGAATTTTACCGATTAGTGGGGGCGGTCGCCGGTGAACCGCGGAAGGAGAACGGAGAAATGGAGGGCTCGTCGGCTTAATAGCACGGGGAAAGGAGGGGGATAAGATCGAGCGAAGTCCAGAGCCCCCTGCGCTTGCTACTCAATGGTGACAGGGCCCTGCCCCGGCCGGATGACGCCGCACGCGTGCAAGCCAGGGTAGGGGCCTGGACACTGTAGCAGTGCCAAGGTCAAACCCCTACAAATTGCAATTATTCCCTAATTCAAATAGCAGCAGTAGGCGGTGGCCAGATGGCACTCCCCAGGGACCGACCGCCCCCGGGGGCGACCGCCCCCTAGGTGGGGCCTCTCGGGCCTATATTCGGAGGCGGTGCTGATGGCGGTTTGCTGATGGCGGTTTCACCTCCTTCCAAGTTTAGATGCGCCATACCGTCATCGTTCCACTATAAATAGATGGTGCTCCATCCCCTTCAACACACACATCATTTTGGAGTCATCTACCTCACACCTCTCACTTGTATCTTTAGAGAAGTATTAGTAGTGAGCAAGGCAAGAGCTATCAAGGAGAGCTTGTCACCTTGGAAGAAAAGTATCATCTTGGTATGAATACGATTCAGTCTTCTTCCATGAGCAAGTTCTTATCATACTTATATGATTATGCATATGAACTAGAGTCTAGTTATGACCTTGTTATGAGCATAGTATATGAGCTAGAACATAGTTTATGTATCATGTTTTTGAATTGTTCATCATCGTTCTTCATTGTTCATCAAATTAGTATGAATAGAGGAAGACCTAGGAATGAGGTGATAGTTCGTCGTGCTGTCATGGTTGCTCTTAACCTAGCCTGTCAATCCGAAGGGTTGGGGTCCGCGAGGGTTAGGAGTTGTTTCCAAGTATGCAAGCATGGATCTCGGGTATGCGGAGATCGGCAGATATGTCGGTATCCCACTGGCAGATGGGTAGGTGGACAGGTGGTGACAGCCCTGTCCATCCCTAGCATTCCCCCACGTTCGGATATTGAGTAGGAGTTCGTAAAGTCTCTATCGGCTGGCAGACCAGCTGTGGGGATCTCCCTATCACCCCAGACTTAGTCCTGATACTAGAACTACTAATTAGATGATTTGCTAAAAGTTCCTTGCATAATTATATATGACCAATGCCTGCTCAGTTAGATATATTCTTTTATTCTTTATTTTCCATTTATCCTTGAGGTTGATCCATATGTGTGTCCACTATCCTGAAATCATGTCTTATTCCTGTTTACTCTATGCCTACCATTGCACTCAATAAGTGATCATGTTTACACCACGCTTGATGCATATTGCCCTCCTATGGGAAATTATAAATACGACACCCTACTCACGGGTTGAAATGCTACAATGATAGT
Source organism: Eremochloa ophiuroides (assembly GCA_038502445.1). Classification (NCBI taxonomy): domain Eukaryota; kingdom Viridiplantae; phylum Streptophyta; class Magnoliopsida; order Poales; family Poaceae; genus Eremochloa; species Eremochloa ophiuroides. The sequence continues at coordinate 48,993,726 of JAHLJS010000001.1, forward strand.
TCTGTGCGCTTGCAGAGTAATTTTATTTCTTACTGAGCTATCAATTGGCGTACCTAAGTACCATTGCTTAAGGATTGTAATTCTTGTGCACCCCACGGCGCCGTGTCACAGTTTTGCATATCGTAAGTAATGACGGTTAGGAAGGCTAATCCGGCATTTCTAACTGCTATTATCAGACTGCATTACCTAGGCCGGTGCCATTAAGGGCCAAGGGTTACCTTTCGGAAGTAATGGTGGTTGGGAATGTCAACTTACATTTCTAGTATTATTATTAAGGATGGACTTATAGTCTATCTTTAGTAGTGATGCTAAGAAACGCCAACAAGCATTTCTGGCGCCGTTGTTAGGGATGTACTTTTAGTCTATCTTTTGTAACGACGTTAAGAAATGCCAACAAGCATTTCTGGGGGAGGGCAAAAACATCTAAGCTGGCATAAACATCGATTATAAAATAAGCATTGGTAACCATAGTTTAAGTAGGTTAACTTTGCTATTTTCTTCCTCTTTTTATTGGAATGAAAATAGGATAGTGTATGAGCGGTTTTGCTCTGCCGGACAATTTCGTCAGCAATCCGGAAGCACTGCTAAGGAAGAAAAGGTCTCGTACCATTTCTTCTTCTGCTACTCCATCGGCAGACGAATCGTTCATTCCCGCACCATCCGCTACTACTGTCATGGCCAAGACACTCCATGACTACTCCATCCCCGCTGTTGCCAACGTGCCTGTTGGGCCCGCTATCAACATCGGAAATGGAGATTTCGAGATCCGTACAGGCCTTATCTCGATGGTGCAGGCAAGCTAATTCTATGGCTTGCCAAGCGAGGATGCAAACACTCATTTGCAACACTTCCTTGAGCTGTGCGACACCATTGTCATCAAAGACATCGCACAAGACAGTATTAGGCTCCACTTGTTTCGTCTCCCTCATGGGGAAAGCGAAACAATGGTTCTATCAAAATAAGGAAGCCGTCAACACATGGGACAAGGGTTCCGCAGGCATTCCTCGCCAAGTTCTTCCCCATGAGCAAGACCAGCGCTCTAAGGGGAAAGATCTCAAACTTCCAGCAATCTTCCCTTGAATCTATCCCCGAAGCATGGGAAAGGCTTCAAGAGTACATCCGAGCCTGCCCTCATCATGGAATGGAAGATTGCCTCGTGCTCCAAAACTTTTATGAAGGTCTCAGGGCCATGTCAAAGGGGCACGCAGATGCCGCAGCTGGAGGTGCATTCCTCTCTCTCACCATCGCGGATGCAACTGCACTCATTGAGAAGATGGATGGCCAATCAGAGTTGGGGAGAAGGAAGAAAACACAAAAAGGCTCGCATACCGTGAAGGAGATGGACTTGTTTGCCGCAAAATTAGACTTGCTGATGCAAAAGCTGGACGATCGTGCTACGAACCCTACCATGAGCACCGTCCAGGCCATGGACTCACATATGACGTGTGAAGTCTGTGGGAACGTTGGCCACTCAGGGAATAACTGTCCCGAAACCCAAGAAGAAACTTCATATGTCAACAATGGGTTTCGCCAACCTCAGCAAGGTAATAACGGGTGGAACAACCAACACCGCCCGCAAGGTAATAATTTCAATTCAAATTACAATTCAAACCAACCTTCCTTAAAAGATCTCGTTCTAGGACAAGCTAAAATCAATGAAAATTTGACCAAAAAGCTATCTTTCAACGATAAAATGTTTGAAAATATAAATGCCAAGCTTGAAACTTTGTCTTCTTCTATTCAAAATCAAGCAAGTTTTAACAAAATGATAGAAACACAAATGGCACAAATAACTGCTTCTATTCTTGTCAACAATGCGGGAAAAATCCCGGGCAACCCGAGACTTCTCCCGAGTTTGTTCATGCAGCTACAGATCAATAAAGGAAGGAAAGTCTGGCCAACAGACTATAAACATTGAGCCCTTGCCGAAGGTCATCGGTGGTTATCAAAATTAAAAAAAATAATAATATATATATACCTACATACATATATATATATGCATAATAATTATCTGAAGGGGCCCACACCAACATTCAAGCTTGGGGGAGGTGCCCCCAATCAGGTATTGTACCTTATCCTTTTGAAAAAAATAATAATAAATGACTATTTATATACACATTTACATAATAAATATATATATTTCATAAAATTATTTTCTTGCATTAAAAGAAATTATTCCCTCTTCCTAGATTTATAAAATTTTATTTCAAAATAAATTCTTGTCCAAAAAAATTCAATAAAAATAATTTTCTGAAAGAATAAATTTTGTTGAAACTAAATATTATTTTTAAATAATTTTTGAAAATCAAAAAGTTTCAAATAAAACTTGTGGAAAATCAAAAAACTAGAGCAAAATTTCGAACGGGAGTCATTTGTAACCGACTACATACTGGAGATAGCCGTTAGAAGGAACTGCAAAAAGGCTGGACCAAACCGGCCCTATCAGGGGACCGGCCGGTCCCAGGGGCGACCGCCCCCTGCCCAACGGCTCTGTGGCGCAGCCTTCTGCCAACGGCTACTAGCCGTTGCATACAACACTCCTTCGCCTATGATCAAGCCTATAAATACCAGATCATTAGGGTGGAGCTCCTCACCCCTCTCATTCTCACATTTTTCACTCCCTCCATCACTCTCTTGCTCCACCATTCTCCAAGCATTTTTCCACAAAGTTCAAGTGCAAGGAAATCCTGCACAAACTTCTTCCACTCCCATCACAAGTCAAGTTCTTGTGCCAAGCTCACCATGAGTGGGATTGGAGGTCGGATTTCTGGCATTTTCCGGAAAGGCCGTCGCTCTCGTGGGGAGTCTAGTCAAAGTACTCCCACACGTGAGGAGAGCCCGCTGCATGAAGAAGAGGAGGCGCCAAGAGGTCACGCCATCGACGAGGCCGACGCTCCCTTCATTGACTTGGAGAGCGAGCGGGAGATGCAAGCATACAACCTCCTCAAGGGACGTGAATTCCTGCATACACCGGCCTTCGACCTACACTTTCTCTAGCAGACAAGTATGAATGTCGAATTTAATACCATTTTTGAAAATGTTGGTTGGAGCCAAGTTGCCCCCGTGCACGAACTTGGATCTCGTTTTTGACCATCCAAATCTTGGCCACTCTACAAGTTGTCGACTATGGTATTACCTTTCGCTACTTTGGGAAAGAACATAGCCTTTACTGGAAAGATTTTGCTACACACTTGGGTTTTCATGAGTGATGCTCTGTTGATTTGGGTTTTACTCTTTCGGGTCATCAGCGTCATACTTTTTGGCACTTGATAACCGGACAAAATGTGACTAGGAAATTCCAACCAAACATCAACACCATCCACCATCCTTCTCTAAGGCTTACGTATAAATGGATTGCTAATTCTTTCTTTCCTAGAGAGGACACTCACCATGCTTATGATATTGAGTTAAAGTTGCTTTATGCTGTGCTTAAAAAGATTAAAGTTGCCCCTGTTTATGACATTGTTAAGCACTAGTTAAACTCTTTTAAAACTTCCACACCAATTATGCGCACTTCACTCATCACACGTCTCGCTGCTAGTGTTGATCCTCATGGTGCTAACACTATTGTTTATCTCTCCACTCCGCGCATTATGATCAATGAGTATTATTTTACTCAAGCTCATACCATAAAACGTGATGACTCGGGAACAAACCTGGTATTTTATTATCCGGGATATATAAACGAGATTCCGTTACCTAACCCGGATCTCGCTTTATATAAATCCCTATCTCTCACCTTCGACCTTGTTGAAAAGGAAGAAGCACGCAGGAGTTCTGTTTCTCGCAGGAAATCACGAAGGAGAGAAGTACAGGAGGAAGAGCCTGCGTAGCCTGTGCAGCCTACACCACACTCGGCCATGCCTACCACGATACCAAGGGTGGAATGGTCCCCGATCATATCTACACCTGGGTTCACCCCCGGGTATGGATATGGTATGGGATGTGTTCCTCATCCTTATGCGGCTGGAGGGTCAGGGTGGCAACACTCGCAGGAGGCAGGGGGATCAAGGCAGCCCAAGCACGAGCATTCTCCAGATTCTGAAGGCATGCCACCTCCGATACGCCCACAGCCGGTCACACTAGAAGTCCTCAACACACGCATGGGAGGACTAGAACTGCAAAACAGACAAATCCAAGGTACGCTCAATGCTCACATCCAGACTTCTACCCAATGGCATGAGCAGTACCAGCAGCAGTTCATGAACCTCGAAGATGCGAACCGGCGGCGGCACGAGGCACAAATGGCCTACCTTCGGTCCATGGGACAATTCCCGGGACCAAGGCCTTGAACTAGCATGGGGGAGTAGACCCCACAAGAGGTAACATTTATCTTTCAATTTCTTGCACTTTATTTCTCGCACTGTTAAATTCTGCAATTTTATTTCCTTATTAAAGAAAAAATAAATAAAAAATAAAATAAAAATAATAATAAATAAAATATTCCACTCCCATATGTGCTAACATATGTTAGATTCTCTTCTGTTGAAATGATGAATAGTTGCTCTGTCTATAATTCGTTTGTGCCTAAGTTATAACTTAGTATTCCTCAAGATTTAAGTTTGTTGGCTAAAAATATCTCATTCTGAGAACTTGAAATCTTGTGGGTTGCAATTGCATGATCCTTTTCTAAGTTGTTGCGAGATTTGAGATGGTACAAATAGACTTTGCTATGACTTTGTTCTAAGAGAAACTTGACATCCGGAGATTTCTTTTCAAAAATTCAAAAATCAAAAGTTCCCTAATGATTATGAAATACCTACCAAGGCCATATGACATGCTCTACTTTTACAAAAACTTAGTCATATGCTACTTACGGAACTTTGAGTTGAATCAAAATACTGAGACCTAGTGAGATCATTTCATCCACCAAATAAAAATGTCGACCCTCACTTTGAGAGCCGTGCATATAAAAAAAATTTCACTCCTTGTTCGCCATCATGATGTCTCTCCATCCAAAAGTTTTCATATGTCAAATCAAAATATGGGCTATGCTAAAAAAAGCCAAAGGGCATGAGAAAATAAATGGGAAAGAAAATACAAATGCCCATTCAAAAAAAATATATATATTGATGATATTTCTATAGCCCATATTCTTCCAAAGAGTTTTGTTCCATCCAATAAAAGAGAGTCATGATGCATGGAGTGCCAAAAAGATTAGAGATAGGTTTTTACCATACTCATATTTCACACACTTGCACATCTCAATCAAGGTATATGACTTGCATCTCCTTATGGTCCGGTCTTTGACTCAGCAATATAAGTAATGTAAGTACGCCCACCTTCATACCTACCCAAAACTCCACTCTCAGCTTTAGTAGTAGGATGAAAAGGCAACACTACAATGCCTTTGGTAAGGTAAACCATACACATTGAGCGATTGAGAGAATCATTTGAGGAACTTGGTTTATTTTGAAAAAATTCATAAAACCTCTGGATAAAAGGACTATCAAAGAATGAATGATTGGTGAGTCTATTATAACCATTCTAACTTGCAACCGTCCAAGAAATTGGAGAAACTATAAGCCCCATAATAAATCAAGGAAAAGAATGGACAGAATGCGAACTTATTTAAATTACGAATGAATGCTATGTTATAGGTATGACACTTATGAATTATATCGGCATTGTAGCAACTCCTGATTAACAATCATACTTGGCTATTTGCTTGGGATGAGCAAAGGTTAAGCTTGGGGGTCTTGTTGGTGGTCCTTATGGATAAATTTTATACCACCAACATAGACTAAAAAGAGGATTAACAATCATATTCTAGCACATATGCCTTTACTACTAACAAGTTCCACTTGTACCCCTAGCATTCATGTTTTACAGATTTTATGGCATAACAAGTGGAAATACGCATCAACATGGAGAAAGCGCAAAGTCAAATGATGAATCCGACAAATGCGCAAACAAAGAATACTAAAGAAGCCCACCTTCAAAGCGTAATTGGATCCATCCGCAACCACGGGAGAGGCCCAGGCCCAGGGAGCAACCGACCACCCGAAGGCGGTGGCCAGATGGCGCTCCCTAGGGACCGACCGCCCCCAGGTGGGGCCTCTCGGGCCCATCTTCGGAGGCGGTGCTGATGGCGGTTTCACCTCCTTCCAAGTTTAGATGCGCCAAACCGTCATCGTTCCACTATAAATAGATGGTGCTCCATCCCCTTCAACACACAAATCATTTTGGAGTCATCTACCTCACACCTCTCACTTGTATCTTTAGAGTAGTATTAGTAGTGAGCAAGGCAAGAGCTATCAAGGAGACCTTGTCTCCTTGGAAGAAAAGGATCATCTTGGTATGAATACGATTCGGTCTTCTTCCATGAGCAAGTTCTTATCATACTTATATGATTATGCATATGAACTAGAGTCTAGTTGTGATCTTGTTATGAGCATAGTATATGAGCTAAAACATAGTTTATGTATCATGTTCTTGACTTGTTCATCATCATTCTTCATTGTTCATCAAATTAGTATGAATAGAGGAAGGACTAGGAATGAGGTGATGGTTCGTCGTGTTGTCATGGTTGCTCTTAACCTAGCCTGTCAATCCGAAGGATTGGGGTCCGCGGGGGTTAGGAGTTGTTTCCAAGTATGCAAGCATGGAGCTTGGGTATGCGGAGATCAGTGGATATGTCGGTATCCCATGGGCAGAGGGGTAGGTGGACAGGTGGTGACAGTCCTGTCCATCCCTAGCATTCCCCCACGTTCGGATATTGAGTAGGAGTTCGTAAAGTCTTTATCGGCTGGAAGACCAGCTGCGGGGATCTCCCTATCACCCCAGACTTAGTCCTGATACTAGAACTACTAATTAGATGATTTGCTAACAGTTCCTTCAATAATTATATATGACCAATGCCTACTCAGTTAGATATATTCTTTTATTCTTTATTTTCCTTTTATACTTGAGGTTGATCCATATGTGTGTCCACTATCTTGAAATCATGTCTTATTCCTGTTTACTCTATGCCTACCATTGCACTCAATAAGTGATCATGTTTACACCACGCTTGATGCATATTGCCCTCCTACGGGAAATTATAAATACGACACCCTACTCATGGGTTGAAATGCTACAATGATAGTTCTGTGTGATTGCAGAGTAATCTTATTTCTTACTGAGCTATCGATTGGCGTACCTAAGTATCATTGCTTAAGGATTGTAATTCTTGTGCACCCCACGGCGCCGTGTCATAGTTTTGCATATCGTAAGTAATGACGGTTAGGAAGGCCAATCCGGCACTTCTGACTGTTATTACCAGACTGCATTACCTAGGCCGGCACCATTAAGGGCCAAGGGTTACCATTCGGAAGTAATGGTGGTTGGGAATGTCAACTTATGTTTCTAGTATTATTATTAAGGACGGACTTATAGTCTATCTTTAGTAGTGATGCTAAGAAACGCCAACAAGCATTTCTGGCGCCGTTGCAAGGGATGGACTTTTAGTCTATCTTTTGTAACGATGTTAAGAAATGCCAACATTGGGGTGCATATTTAGGCGTGTTCTTCCATATGTTCTTCCTTGCCTATTGCATAGACTTATAACCATTGAAAGGACATTTTACTCTCCTACCTGGGAGTTGGAAGTGGATTTGGCCAGGGTCCCACGTAGATGATGGCGTTAACGGTGTGGAGGAACGGCCTTCCAAGGATGACAGGGACTTCGTCATCGGCTCCCATGTCAAGGATGATGAAGTCGACGGGAATGTACTCATCTTGAACCTTGACAAGGATGTCCCTTGCCAATCCCTCAGGGAACTGGATGGATTGATCTGCCTTTTGCAATTTGACAAATATGGGGTACAAAGGTCCCCCTAACAGATTTTCATACATTACTTTAGACATGATATTGACCCCAGATCCAAGATCGCAGAAGGTGTTGTTGAAGGTGTGTGGCCCGATCTCGCAGGTGATGGTCGGATGGCTGGGGTCACTCTTCCTGGCCATGAATGGTGGATCAAGAAGATAACCCAGGTTTGTCCTGGGTGGAAGCTTACCAAACCTTGTAGATACTAACCTGACACCCTCAATTGGTTCCTCAGGCTTCCCTGGGATCTTACCTTGTTCGAAGGATGGGACAACTGCTGCTATCTGAGCTAATTGCGTTTATAGCATTTTATTAAAGCTCAATTGATTTTTCATGGCACTGGCAAAGCTATCCATTTTCTCACTAAGATTTTCAAGAATCTTATCATTTGCCATTATTTTCTTATTTATACTATTATTAATTTTAGATTGGCCTAAGACAAGATCTTTCAGAGAAGGTTGGTTACCATAAGAATTATTGTAATTATTGTTGTAACCATTACCTTGATTACCTTGGCAGATGGGTCACGAGTTCCATCCTCCTTGTTGCTGGGATCGATACCCATTATTGTTGTTGTTGTTGATGAAGCTCACCTCCTCCTTTGTTTCGAGGCAGTTGTTGCCTGAATGATCTTCTCCACCACATAGCTCGCACCATGGATCAGCTTCAATGGCTCGTGCGGAGGCATTGGTTCGAATACCTCTTGTTCCGTTTTGGAACCTTCCTCAATTTTCTTCATCAAGAGGTCCATTTTTGCTGAGAGCATGTCCACCTCATGAACGGTGTGCATACCCCTCTTCTTGGGCTGGAGTCGCTCCTCATTCCATCCTTAGATGATAACCATCTTCTCAATGAGGTCCTTAGCATCCATGACATTGTGTTGCAAGAATGCTCCTCCAGCCGCAGCATCAAGGTGACTACGGGCTAATCCAGTCAGCCCATGATAGAAACCTTGGATTAGGAGCCATTCTTCAATCCCATGATGAGGACAGGCGCGAATGTACTCCTGGAGACGTTCCCCTACTTCGGGAATCGTCTCATCAGCTTGCTGTTGGAAGCTTGAGATTTTTCCACGAAGGGCGCTGGTTTGCCCATCGGGAAGAATTTCTTGAGGAATGCATTGGCACATTTCTCCCAAGTGGTAGCTTCACTCTTGTTGGCATAGAACCATTGCTTTGCCTTCCCAAGTAGTGAGAATGGGAACAGGCGAAAACGGATGGCGTCTGCCGAGACATCTTGATGGTGAAGGTACCACACACCTCCCGGAAGTGCTGGAGATGGGCATTGGCGTCCTCGTGCGGCTTCCCACAGAATGGGTTGGCTTGCACCATATTGATAAGCGCTGGCTTGAGTTCAAAAGTAGCATTCCCCAAGTTAAGCTGCGGACCGGTGGCGACGTTGTCAGCCGACGGTGCAGAGTACTCAGAGATGGTCTTTTGGGCCATGACTTCTTTGGGTGATAGTGCGGAGCCTCTTTCCTCGAACGGATTCAGGTCTGAGATGAACCTTTGAGGGGAAACTTGACGGCGTCTAGTTCTCCTCAACAATTGCTCAGGATCTTCAACAAAGTTTGACGGCAATTGGAAACCGCTCATACACAATCTATCTTCACGGTAACGATAAATACAGACAGGGGGGTAAGCCCCTAACACTAATTGATAACTAATTTGATAATAGACTCCGGATTCAATTTTATTAATATTCCTAGGCTGATGCTTTCCCCGGCAACGGCGCCAGAAATGCTTGTTGGCACTTCGTAGCGCAATCACCAAAGAAAGGGTGTTAGGCTACCTCTGATAACGGCGCCAGAAGTGCCTGAGGGTATTTCTTATGTCTATTGAATAATTCCGCAAGCGCACAGAATATACCGCTGTAGCACTTCACCCGGGAGTGTTCCAAGATATCGTTATTTATTTTATCCCAAGGAAAAGCGGTGCTAGGAATGTTAATAAAACAGAGATCCTTAAGTCAATTGCAAATTAGCAACCAACTAGTGATAGGGGGCAAATCGATATAGAGGAAAGATAATGACACAGAGACAAGACAAGGTCTAGGATAACTAAAGATAACTAGTAGAGTATAGCTAGGTGGGAGGACAACGAGTGAGTATAGGACTCCTATGTTTCTTACTTTACTCCTGTGAACTTGACCTTAACAAATAGATGAAATACCTAGATAGCTACCTTACTTCTTGAGTGCCAGGGATAGTCCGAGACAATAGAGGATATAACCCCGAAGCGGCTATTCTCTTATGGGAGCCTACCTTTTAAGAACTTGCCTAAAACAAGTGGTGGGATACTAAGACTAGACAGGGCTGTCACCACCTGCTAGTACCCACAAACAATCCGTGCGACAAGCGGCAATCAAAGGCAAGATTTAGTATAAGCATCACGCTTACACTAACTCTCACTACTCTAGTTGTGTACAAAGCAACTAAAGCACCCTATGACAGGTGATGAACAGCACACAATAGCTGGTTCCAGGATCACAATCTAGTATAAGTCAACTATAAGCTAAGATAAGACACAACAATACTATAATGAATAGTAAAGTACTAAGTAAAAACTCAGTAAAGTAAAGTAAACATAATATATTGATAAAAGTAAAGTCTTACAGAAGGAAAGGTACAAGAGCTATACTAGACTCTCCAGCAGACAACTCCGGAGACTCCGAGCTTAGCTTGACTCAACTCTAACTCCCACACTAGACTAATACTACTACTATGGAGGGGAACTTGACTCTTCCTTGCTTCTTATGTCTCTTGTGTGTCTTGAAATGGGTGGAGGTAGCCTCTATTTATAGGAGAAAGTGGAGAGGTGCCACATCAGCGATCCGCGTGCTCCTACATTCTCCTCCCTTGGATCAACCGCCTCAAAAACCGCCTCAAGATGGACGGCAGTGGACAAACCATCACGTGGGAAACATGCAAGAGGTCGGTGGACCATGGCGGTGGCCTGAACCCACCAAGGGAGGGTCGGCCGACCCCCCTATGACAGGGTGGGCCCACCACCAGGGTCCCCACCTGTCATAGAGCATGGCTATGTACTTGATTTGCTTGGTTCTTGTCGGTTCACGCCTTGATCCATCTGCTTTGATCTTCCACCATTGATTGGAAACACATCTTTGATCCGTTGGTCGAAATGAACTTGGTACAGTGTCACATGGATCGTGCCACATCACCAGGGCTCAGTGGGCCCCATACATGGGTCGGCCGACCCATGCATGGGCCCACCTTGAGCTCCCCTATCTTCTATGTGATGTTGGACACCTTGTGTTGAAGTGCGGTGGCCAGGGGTCACCATGCATGGGTCGGTTGGCCCACACAAGTGGCCTCCAGCTGCTCACTTTTGTCCTGTTTTGATCTTCCCTGCATTCACAAGCTAAGAGTACGAGTGAAACTAGTTATTAGATAAAATATGTTCATGTTATGTTATTCTTCCATCAGAACCGAGGCCTATGACGGTGTTAGAGTGTGGAATTTTATAGCTTATCCACCGTCAACATTAATGCAACAAGCACTATACTCAAGTTCATTAATTATAAAATCATAGGAGGTGGGAAATGCACCGGGGCTTGCCTTTCAGAAAAGAGGAAGATTGATGAGCAGGGCACTCGAGACAGTCAGTGACGGGTCAACTTCCACACCGTTCTTCGTCGGTTGCACTTCCAAAGAAATTCCTCACTTCCGGCAAAGTTAGTTCTTCTGGCAATCCTGTATGCATGCAAGTGCAATGGATGATTCAATGTGTAAAGATAGTATACACTCATGATGCAATGACATGATGCTTGTATATGCTTTCATGTAGTGTAGTCATACAATTATAAGTTAGTTAGTTTCATTGAGTACGTGCATATTTCTTCCTAGGAAGACATACACTTACTCTTTCTAAAGAATTTTTAACATAAGGACTCATCAGTAGTAGGAGATCATACAGTTAACATTAATAACTAACTAAAGTAACTTCACTCCTAACTTAACCCTAAATTCTTTATAAGTTCCATTCTCACATTCCAAAAGAGCAATATTGAACCTAAGCATCAAACTTAGAGCTTGTTGCTCTACAAACCAGTAAACTGGGCCTAACCAACTACCCCAAGAGGTTACACACTCACTGATTTGTCAAAGAATCATCAAAGTTGATCCTGTTTCCCTTAACTAAACACTCATTTGCCTATTTATCCCAAAAGCTTATAACTAGACATAAAATTTTGATTTCACAGAAAATTCTGGAAAATGTTCTGTAGCTGGAACATGCTTGCACAGGTGTACTGTTAAAATTTCACGGCATTTGGACATCTACAGCCGCCTGTACAAAAATAACAAGTTGATAGGCCAAAATTAGGTGAAAAATACTTACTACAGTGAAAAGTATCAAACAACATATTTCCTATTTTTATTCTGTTTTAAATCACCTAGGATCATCACAAAAAAATATTCATACCTATATCAACCATAATTATTTTATAATGAATTTCCTAAGAAACTAGCCACAACTTAGCCTTGAACAGCAAACTCTATTTCAACAAGAGAAAATACCTAATTGCTATTTTTCACAGGTTCCAAACATGACAAAAAAGTTATAAGAAGTGGAACCACATTTTTAGGACATTCCTAGAATTACTTATATATTTTCAAAGATTTCTGCAGGAATAGAATTTAATTTATTCAGCGCCGAAATTTCATATAAGAGCTAGGGTTTACTATTTTTCCTAGCTAGGACAGATCAACAGAAAGCTAACAAGTCTTATTTCATCTCATTTGGACTTGTGTAACTCAGGATATAATTTTTACAAGTATGTAATGAAATCTGAAATTAGGGAATAAAAGGATTTTCGGAATTTAAATCAAACTCTAATTGCTACGGGAACACGACAGTCCACACAGTGGATAGCCACTGAAGTCGCCAGGTGGGTTCCACAGGTCAACGACCCCACACGTAAGAGACAGCACGCGACCACGATTTTTGACCGAGGAAAACTCGTCGACGGCGAGCTTATCGACGAAACCGAGCACACCATCGTGCTCCAGGGGTCAAGACGGACCAGATGATCTAGCTAGTTGGCCGAACCGATCACTGGAGCTTGCATGTTGCCGGTAATGGCGGACGGCGGCGCTCGGCATCATTGCTCCGGCCAAACGCAACAACGAGGAGACCATCTGGCTACGCTAGCAGACTTATGGTGGCCTAGAGGTGCTATGATGACAGGTAATTGGACTATGAAGCAACAGAACCTTGCCAGCCGCATTTATGGCCGCACGGCGGTGCTTTCGCGTTCCGGCGAGTATAAAGCACTATCGCGAAAACCAATTAGTGTTTGACCAAATTCGAGTCAATATAAGCTAGAAACATGAGCTAGATGAGCAAGAATAGGTCTGCAGTGACCTGGCCACGACGAACAGCACCAAGGCGGCGCTCTGACATTCGCAGGCGGCGGCACGAAGCTGCTAAGGCCTTACCCTGGGCTCGAACGGCTCGACAAAGATGTCCAGGAGATAAAGGAAGGGATGGAGGAGCTCTGGCTACGGTGAATCGGGCAGCGGCTAGCTGGAAGACGAGCCCAATAGCGACGGTGCCATTGCTGCCCGCTCGAGCTCTGAGTGGCAGCGAGAACGAGAGAGAGAGGGAGGCGACGGGAGGAGCAAGAATGGGGATGGATAGGCTTGGGCTTCTCTCGTCGACTCATCTGGAGACCTGGAGGGCGGCACAACGCAGCATTCATCGACACGGGGTGAAGCCGGTAGCAAAACACGATGGCGACACGTCGACTGTCCCAACTGCTCGATGCCTGTACTGAAAGAAGCTCATTACTAATTCGTCGACTGAAACCTGGAACTTTGATGCAGATTTATTCTTAAACCATGGAGTTTCAGAGATAACTTTGTTACTATGAAAGATATACCTACAGGAGATCTATCATCTATATTAAAACGTTTTGCCCTGATTTGATTTGGATTTGAAACTATGGATTGTCAAAGTAGGGTACATGGAAACTGGAATTTCAATACCTACGAGAATTTTCAGAGTTGAGAATTCAAACACCAATCTGTCTTGAAGGACAAAATTAAGCAAGTTAAAGGGGTTTTCATTACTTTACCCTAAAACACAATTTATTCTAAATTAAATTTGCTACCACTTTTATTTAGGGCATAAATTCATTTAAATAAGTTTTCTTGCCCTTTTGAAATGAGCAAACAAAGCACTCTAATGGAACCCTAGATCAAACCCTAAGTATAGACCAAATTAATTGACCTTCACAACAGGAAAAATGTTTGATTAGACACTCAAAACAAGAATTGACACTCGAAAATATTTAGAAACATTTTTACTTCAATTTACCATTAATGTTCACCTATGTATATATATTGATATATATACCTATACATATACATATATATCCTGTCTATATATATGTACCTTAATATATATATATATATATATATATATATATATATATATATATATATATATATATATATATATATATATATATACTTACTGTATATCTATACTACACCTGTGTGCATTCGCTATATTGAATGAACCCACCCTGTTTGCAACTGGTTCTTACCCAATTGCAACTGGCCCAACTCTAGCTGTAATTAGATCGCGTCAGGTTGCAACTGGTTCTTGCCCAGCTGCAACTGGCCCGACTTTAGTTGTAATTGGATCGCGTCAGATTGCAACTGGTTCTTGCCTAATTGCAACTGGCCTGACTTTGTAATTGGATCGCGTCATTTTTGCAACTGGTTCTTGCCTAGTTGCAACTGGTCCGAATCTAGTTGTAATTGGATCGCGTCAGGTTGCAACTACATCAGGTCCAGTTGCAGTACTGGATCAGATCTGTTGCAATTATTTTCATCAAGTTGCAATTAGTATGATGTTATAGTTGTAATTGGTCTAATCTCGCGGTTGCAATTGGTAGAGAATACACATATTTGGTATATAAAATGCACGTTGTTCACTAGCTAGGCTTGCAACTAGGTTGTAACTAGTTGCATGTAGTAGCAAATTGGGTAAAATTTACATTCTAAGTGGTTGCAACAAGCGCTAACTACGTTACAGCCAAGTTGCAATTGTGTTGCAACAACTTCGTAGTACATTGAAGTTGCAATTACATACTTAAAAAAAAGTTCATCAAATATAGTCTTCTTGGATCTCGTTTTGTTAAGCACATTTTTTTCAACAACCTGATGCAAACGGATCTGAAATAGGGGTTACGGTTTAGGAGATATTACATTTTTTCGATCTGAAACAAAAAAAATTCTCTGCATACGGGACGGATGGGTGGGGCAAGAGGTGAGCTGACAGGGTCTGTGCATTTGCTATACTAAATACACCTTGTTACATTTTAGTTCCGTCCTATATATGCAACAAGGTGTATTTGCTATAGCAAATGCACAGACCCTGCCAGCCCACCTCTCGCCCCACCCATCTATTTTGCATGCAGAGAATCTTTTTTGTTTCGGATCGAAAAAATGCAATATCTCCTAAACCGTAGCCCCTATTTCAGATCCGTTTGCATCAGGTTGTTGAAAAAAAATGTGCTTAACAAAATGAGATCCAAGAAGACTATATTTGATGAACTTTTTTTAAGTATGTAATTGCAACTTCAATGTACTATGAGTTGCCATTATGATTACAACACAATTGCAACTTGGATGTAGCGTAGTTAGCGCTTGTTGCAACACAATTACAATTGCAACCCAATTTGCTACTACATGCAACTAGTTACAACCTATTTGCAAATGTGTGTATTCTCTACCAATTGCAGCCGCGAGAATAGACCAATCACAACTATAATATCATACTAATTGCAACTTGACGGAAGTAATTGCAACGGATCTGATCCAGTGCAACTGGACCTGATGTAGTTGCAGCCTGACGCCATCCAATTATAACTAGATTTGGGCCAGTTGCAACTAGGCAAGAACCAGTTGCAAACCTGACGCGATCCAATTACAACTAGAGTCAGGCCAGTTGCAACTGGGCAAGAACTAGTTGCAACTGGGCAAGAACTAGAGTTGGGCCAGTTGCAACTAGGCAAGAACTAGTTGCAACCAGGGTGGGTGCATTCATTATAGAGAATACACCCAGGTGTAGTATAGATATACAGTATATATATATATATGTAGTTGGCATTGCATTTTTTAAAAACCACTCTTATCAATTCAACATGAAATGATGCCATGATGCTCATGCTATGTCATGCAATGCAAGAGTTATGGCTGCTTAACACTGGGGTGTTATAGCCCCTCCCCCCTTAAAAGAATCTCGTCCTCGAGATTAGGGGTAATACCATTGTTTGTAAAAATTAGGATAGACTTCCTTCAAATAATCTTCTCTCTCCCATGTAGCATCATTTTCTCCCTGGTTATCCAGAACCACTTTGTAGAATCTAATCACCTTGCTCCGAGTTACCCTTTCATTTGTGTCAATTATCCGAATAGGTTTCACTTCATATGTTAAATCTGATTTCAACTTAATATCTTCAACTCTTACTTGATCCTTAGGAACTCTGAGACATTTCTTGAGTTGAGAAACATGAAAGACATTAAATATTGCTTGCATTTCTGGAGGTAAATGTAACTTATAGGCTACTCTTCCATTTCTTTCGATAATTCTGTAGGGTCCAACATACCTTGGTGCCAATTTTCTTTTAACACCAAAACGTTGTACCCCTTTCATTGGTGAAACTTTCAAATACACATAGTCACCAACACGATACTCAATAGGCCTTCTTCTTTTGTCAGCATAGCTTTTCTAATGGGATTGAGCTGCTTTCATGTGTTGCTGAATGATTCTCACCTTTTCTTCTACTTCTCTGATAAAGTCAATACCATAATATCATCTTTCTCTGGCTTCAACCTAATTTAAAGGAGTCCTACACTTTCTTCCATATAGAGCTTCAAATGGAGCCATCTGAATACTCTCTTGATAGCTATTGTTATAAGAGAATTCAGCTATTGGTAACCATTTCTCCCATGATCCTTTTGAAGATATAATATAGGCTCTAAGCATATCTTCCAGAATTTGGTTAACTCTTTCTGTTTGTCCTGAAGTTTGAGGATGATACGCTGAACTTTGCACTAACTTGGTACCTATCTGCCTATGCAAATGTTCCCAAAAACGAGCAATAAACTGATGTCCTCTGTCAGAAATGATGGTTTTAGATACTCCATGTAATCGTAATATCTAAGCAAAATAAATCTCTACATACTCATGTGGTCGATAAGTAGTCTTAACAGGAATGAAATGTGCAAGACTTAGTTAGACGATCCACAAGTATCCAGATTGAATCATTCCCTTTTTGAGTTGTGGGAAGGCCTACAATGAAATCCATACTAATTTCTTCCCATTTCCATCCTGAAACAGACAAGGGTTGTAATAAACCAACAGGCTTCAGATGAACTGCCTTAACCCTACAACATGTATCACACCTAGCAACATAGGCTGCGATCTCTTTCTTTATTTTTGTCCACAAAAAATGAGGTTTCAAATCATGATACATCTTACTACTCCTAGGATGAATAGATAGAGGGGAACAGTGTGCTTCATCCATTATTTGATTTCTCAGTGTCGATTCTTAGGTACTACTAGACGATCTTTGAACCATAAGATCCCTTTTTCATCAACACGAAAATGTTTAAGGTGCTGCTCTTTCATTTTACATTTGATATGAAATATTCCAGTATTAGTTTTCTACGATTCGATGATTTTGCTCCCCAAAGAACAACTAACAATGATGTTATGCAACACAACTGGATGCAACAAATTAAACCCATCTGCTAGCAAAGGTTGTACTGACATGTTATGAGATTTACGACTCAGTGCATCAGCGACTACGTTGGCTTTTCCTGGATGATAATGTACTTCTAAGTCATAATCCTTAATAAGTTTCAAACATCTTCGCTGCCTCATATTCAATTCGGGTTGTGTGAAAATATACCTGTGACTCTTATGATCAGTATAAATGTGACATTTATTTCCCATAAGATAATGTCTCCAAATCTTCAAAGCATGTACTATTGCTACTAATTCTAGATCATGTGTCGGGTAGTTCTCTTCATGTTTTCTAGGTTGCCTTGAAGCATAAGCAATCACATGGCCTTCTTGCATCAATACACAGCCTAAACGGTGCCAGATGCATCACAGTAAACATCAATGGTTTCTCAATATCAGGTTGAGCTAGAACAGGAGAGGTGGTAAGCAGATTCCGCAATGTATGAAAAGCTGTTTCACAAGTTGGAGTCCATTAAAATTTCTTATCTTTATGCAACAACTCAGTCATAGGTTGAGCTATCTTAGAGAAATCAGGAATAAATCGATGATAGTATCCTGCTAACCCAAGAAACTCCTGACTTCAGTGACTGAAGTTGATGCTTTCCAATCCAACACCTGCTGAACTTTGGTAGGATCTACGGATATTCCCTGGTCAGACAAAACATGACCCAAAAATGGCACTTTGTTCAACCAAAATTCACACTTACTGAATTTGGCGTACAACTTATGGTCTCTGAGTCATGTTAAAACCACTCTTAAATGTTCTGCATGATCTTGCACATTTTCTGAATATATCAGTATATCATCAATGAAAACCACTACGAACTTGTCCAATTCAGGCATAAAGACCGAATTAATTAGGCACATAAAGTATGCAGGAGCATTTGTCAGGCTAAAGGACATAACAAGATACTCGTACGACTCGTACCTAGTAGCAAAATCTATCTTTGGAACATCCTGAGGATGAATCTTAATTTGATGATATCCTGACCTCAAATCAATCTTAGAGAACACCTTACCTTCATATAACTAATCAAAATAATATATCTGTCCGAGGCAAAGGATACTTATTTTTGATAGTCACGGCATTCAAAGGTCGATAATCCACACACATCCTCAGTGTTTTATCTTTCTTCTTCACAAATATGGCTGGGCTACCCCATGGGGAAGAACTAGGCCAAATAAATCCTTTATCCAACAGTTCCCAAAGTTGTTTCCTAAGCTCGGCTAACTCATCTGGTGGCATTCTATACGGCCTTCTAGAAATCGGTGCGTTACCCAGAATTAATTCTATAACAAACTCAACAGCTTTATCAGGTGGAAGTCGTGGTAACTCATTAGGGAAAACATCTGGAAATTCACATAGTACAGGGATATTAGAGAGACTTGTTGTTTCTGTAGCACAGGACAAGCTCTTAAGATCACAACTCCGAGGTAAAAACACTTGAAAAGATCCACTACCTCGAGGCTCTCTTAAGGAAAGAGTTCAATTGACAATGTCGAGGTTCGCCCCAACGCTTCATCCATCTCATTCCTAAAATCACATCTACCCCCAATCCAGGTAACACTGTCAAGTTTGTTACAAAGTTTCCATTTCCAATACAAATTATCACTCCACGCACCATTTGTTACTGGAGATATCAGCTCCAGCTGAACTTATGCGATACCCATAATCCAAGTCTGTTATTGGGCATTCACGTTTTTGTGCCAGTGCCTGACTTATGAAGGAATGGGATGAACCTGAATCAAACAAAACAACCACAATGCTCTGGTTAACAAGAAACAAACCTGTTGTGTAACACCCTAGTGTTAGTTACTATTTTTACACTTACATTTGCATGGCATCAAGCATTGATCATGTCATTTCATGCATCATCACCATTTGAATTGAATTACATTCCTTTATATGCTATATGTTTGCTATTATGCTTACAATGTCATAGATGTGTTAGCATGCAAATGTGATGCTTGTTTACTGTTCTAGATGACTTAAAAATGTTTGGGTTAACATTTGGAACAATGTTCATGTTGGTGAAATCCCCAAAATACCCCTCTAGCTCATAGTTGACTAGAAAGCCCTCCTAAACCTATTTTGTTTGACCAAACAAGAAAGTTAATTTAGAGACTATGCATGTTAGAGCACCCTTAATGAAAGTTGTGTAGAATTTTATAAGCAACAAACTTTATTTTTGGGTCAACTCATGAAAATGGGTGTAAGGTGGTCAAAATTGTGAAATTGTGCAGATTTGGGGCTGTTTGGGAGTTGCTAAAATTTGCTAGGTCTAAAATTGTTTTTAGTTTCATTGTACCTATGTTCTTCGATCCATATCTCTCAAACCAAGCCGAATCAGTTCAAAGTGTTCTAATACCAAATGATCTACTCATGTAGCTCTTTGATCCATATTACTGAAGTTTTCGCTGAAACGCCCTAGATCGCGAGTTGTGGCTCGATCAAAATCGGGTTTTAGTCGGGTATTTGGAACTGAACCGAATCGATTCAGTTTGAACCTATTCAGTCGTCGCGCGGCCACCGTCAGGAATCCCGTGCAAGGTGGCTCCATACGCCGTCGTTGCCCCTTGGCCGGCCTGCAAAACCGAAGGCAACACGCCGTTCTGTCTCCTGGCCATTTCACCCGCTCTCTCTCTCTCGCTCTCGCCTCTCTGCTCTCCTTTTTCCTCTCCGCCGTCGCCATCGCCGCCGAGCTAGCTCTGCGGTGAAATCGGCCGCCACCGCACCGTCTCCAACCGCTCCATCTCCACCCGAGCTTCGCCATCCTCTACTCTACCTTCCCCGCCCATTTCTGGAACCAGTCGAGGCAAGGTATAGCACCTAGAGCCTTTCGCCGCCGTGCCAATGCTGGAGCGCCGCCGAGCTCACTGCTTGCCGCGTCGAGCACAATGCTGTGGCCGGCTTCCCTCTCTCTTGCTCGTCTAGGTGTCTCCGTCAGTCGTGGATCTAGCCTAGAGGGTTGGTCGGGCCGCTCGAGCCCTGTTTCGGCCGGGACGCCGCTCGCCGGAGTTCCCGTCCGCCACCGTGCCGCCTTGCGCACGGTTAGGTCGAGTCGTAGTGGACCAAAGGTCGATTCGCGGGCCGTATAGCTTCGTTAGGGTTCCAGGTTCTCGGAACGAGGCTTAGCTTCGCCGGTAAAGGCCGGTAGCGGCTGGCGCACGCTCGCCGGAGCTCCGCCGTCCGCCATTGCCGCTGATTGAGCTTGCTCCGTTGATAGTTGGGTCTCGGGAGTTAGCTAATCAAGTTCATCTCGTTCCCAGGAACACGTAGGTGCCCTCGGTGCCGCCGGTGACCTCGCCGCCGGCGAGATAGCGCCGGTCAGCGCCAGCGGCTCTGCTCTCTCTCTAACGCGTGGGACCCGTTTGACCGGGGAGCCCACCGGTCAGTCACTCTGGTGCGCTTCTGGTGCACTGGGCCGGGTGTGTGTAGCGTTTTGAACCGAGTTCGTTTTAAAAGGAATTAAGAAAATGAATCTTCAGAAAATTGGTAAAATCTTCCAAAAATCATATCTGGAGCTAAAAGTGTCCAAATGAGGTGAACCAAATTTTCTTGGGTTTGTATTTCTGAGCTCTATACAGGAAAAATATGAAATATGACTTTGTGGTAACTTTTCTGTGCAGTTATAATTAATTTGTTATATGCTTGTAAACTTGATAAATGCATAACTAATTATAGGAATATGCTAAAAATGTGATTCCACTTGAATTAATCTTATTTAGTGTAGTAGGATCAGGGAAAAATATGTTTGCTGGTTGGTTACTGTTATTTATATGATGTCATTTGTAACATGCCTTTTATGCTATCTTTTTGATAAATTCACCGTGCTTAGTGTAGATAAGTTATGGTTATGAATATTTTTCCTGAGCCTTGTTTTGTGATAAAGAAGCTAAGAAAAATGGGAAATCTGTTGTTTGATACATTTCACTGTAGTAAGTATTTTCTATTGCTTAAATGGCTGTCTGCTTGTCATTTTTGTGTAGCATGTTATATTTGTCCAAATGACTTCAAATTTTCCTAGTAGCCTAATGTGGGAGTGTGTTATCTATTGTAATTTTTATAGAATTTTCTGGGTAAAACAGATGTAAGGTCCAGTTATAAGCTAGGGTTAAATTAATTGTTTTTAATTGAGTAATAATTGGTTAGGAGATGTTTTCATGCATTTCTGTGATGCTCCAGCTTGGTAACCTTGCTAGACACTTTGGGGTTGATCTTGTTCATGTGTAGGTCAGCTAGGTCAAATGTCTTTGCTTATATGCTTTATTCGTGGTATTAGTTAAAAGGTGGGTGTGGTAGGGAAGTTTGATTCAAATTAATTGTTAGTGCAGGTTGTAGACCTCTTACGCAAGACGAGAAATTGTTCTATAGCTTGCTTAAGAAGGGTGAGTATGTGTTGTTGTTTAGATAAGAAATATGCACATATTCAGTAAATGTTTGA
This sequence comes from Eremochloa ophiuroides, assembly GCA_038502445.1. NCBI lineage: Eukaryota > Viridiplantae > Streptophyta > Magnoliopsida > Poales > Poaceae > Eremochloa > Eremochloa ophiuroides. Next base: position 49,015,763 of record JAHLJS010000001.1, read on the forward strand.
TAAATTATTTGGATGCTCACATGTTGTCTAATGCATCTCATGGCTCAAGTTGTGCATCTCTATATTGCATTCCATGTGCATTCTCAGTTCTCATATATGCATATCATGCATATAGGATCGCCGGGAGGAGTTACACTGCTGCAATTCGATCCGCTGGAGGAAGGAGTGCCCCCGGAGATCGTGGTGCCGGATGCTCCCGAGGTTGAGGAGGAAACTGAACTGCCGGAGTGCACTGACCATCCGCCATCTAACTTTATGAAAGGCAAGCCCCGGAGCATCAAGCCTCCACCCATCTCTTTTTATATAGGTGCACTGGTCTTTATTAAATCGTATGATTGTGCACTTAAGTATAGGAGTTGAATTGATACCGTTGCTGCATTTATACCTTGTACACTTGTCTACTATCCTGGTACTATTACTAGACAAGGGATGGGTTCGATCTTATGCTTAGCCATGCTTAGACCGGTAGAAGCCGAGGGATTTCCTGTCCTTCGTGAGCATAGGTGGTGACTAATGATGATGGGGATGGATTCCACATGGTTGACTATATGTGCCACCATGCCACAATGATAATGAGAGAATCAAGGCTAGGTAGCGGGGAGCCGCATGACATGGTTGAGGTCATGCTGTCTTCGGTGCTGCTTGCGGCCGACTAGGACTGAGGCCACCAGACATCAGTTGAGATTGAAGGACGTCGTCACATAGCGGTCCAGATAAGTCGTTCTGACCGCGAAGCCGAGTAGTTCCTTCTGAGCCGTGAATTGGTGTGACATGGATAGACATATTCTGAAGGTAGGAAGGATGTGCGGAGACACCATTTTGCCATAGTCAGGTCAGGGACCTGCACTTCCTGTGAGTTGGTTTGTCTCCGAGAATATGGCCCCCGCCAAACTCGCGATATAATATGACTCAGAAAGATCTAATGGTGACCCAAGAAGCCACTGATCAAGCTGACAGGGTTTGTGATTGGCATGTTTGCCAGCTGGTACAATCAATTCGAATCACCATCTCTCTTGGTTAGTGAGAAACTGAACTGATCTTCTGGTGAGGTAGAGGCTAACAACTTGAACATATTGATTATGGTGAGATGAGGTTGATATCTGTGGATATCGGAAATCATATGGTTGTATTGTCTGCTATAATATCAAGTGATTGTTTAGGATAGCTGCAAACCTTAGCTTAATAGCTTAACTGAAATCAAAGCTATACCACATCTAAAATTTATAAGTTGAGGAACTACTGTAGTAATGGTTTTTATGCAAAATGTTGCTATCCTCTGAGCTCCACCAAATAAGCCTACATATCCTTGAGAGTCTTTTTCTTTACTTCCTGTCGGGTATGTCTAGCTGAGTACAATTGAGTACTCAGGGTTTTATTCCCATTGTTGTAGAAGGAGTAGTCTACTATGCTTATTGCAAGAACTGCTTCACCCCTACGGGTGAAGAAGATTAGACCTGGGGCAAGGTTGTTATCCATCTTTAGCTTTTGTAAGATGTGTGACATGGTCAGCTGGTGGTACTCGTATGCGAACTATGTTGTTTCAAAACTATGTTGACTTCCGCTACTGTTACATTTATGTAAAAGACTATGTTGTACTCTGATGTTTTAATCCGGTTGTAAACTTATGTATCATTTGGCGGGTTGTTGCTGAATTTGTAAGATCCTTGGGGTATGTTCTGTTTAAAATGTTAGAAATCCTTCGAGATTTCCGGACTACCGGGTTTATATTGGCTCAAGTGTGACTTGATTGCTACTAAATTGGCGCTCGTCGTACTTGTGCTCGTATAAATTGGTCGGTTCTGTGACAGCTGGTACCAGAGCATAATTCAGCATACACCATCACTTGACTATTTGAAAACAAAAATGGTTATGGAGTTCTAAAAATTATTTGATAATTATTTGTTGGGTGTAGGTGATTTAAACCGAGTGTTTGCAAAAATTATGAATACCAATGACCAAGTCCTATAGCCCTATATATATATGTGGTAATTAGGTGGCTTATTTAAGTACTAACTGGGGAATTGCATCACGTTTCTATATGCGGTTCATTTGGTTTTATTGCGCGGATATATGTGACATTACGGCTTCTTATTGCTTCTTGGGCTGATGATTTATACCAGCCACTTCGCATGAGGTAAGGTGAGATGTGAGTGTACGATCGAACAACCGTCGATCTATGGGGAGTACTTATGGTTACTGAAGTGAGTACATGTGGTTCATATGTGTACTTATGGAAGTATTGGGGAGTAATTACTTTCGGGGTCGCAAGTGCTCACGGGAGCATTTTCGGCAAAAAGTGCTTCTTATTGCCATGCATGCATTAGGGAATGGGCTGAAATGAATCTTCTGCAGGTACACTAACCACGCAAAACGTGTAGTACGACCAGTTACGTATATGAGAGCACGTGGTATGCCACCGACTATAACGTTAGTTAATTAAATGATAATGTGTGAGGTCGTTGGCACGTGCATGCATCATGATCATGAAATTAATTTAAAATTTCTGCATTGTTCCCTTCCCTGTAATAAATTGGTGCTATCCTATCTTATTCTAATGCTGCAAGATATTGCATTGTACCAAATGGCAGCTGAAGGTGCGCCGCAGAGTGGTCAGTTTCTGGAGCAGTTTGGCACACCCACTGTGCTGTGGAGGTTGTTGGAGTCAGTGGGGTATCCAGAACCGCCACTGTATTTCTAGAAGCCAGCAGAGACCATGGTGCAGCCTTGGTTTGATGTTTGGGTGGCAATTCCTGCTCTTGAAGGGGATTGGTCTTTGCCCGAGCTCAAAGTCGAGGTAGACATGAAGACGCCATGGGGTGGTGCCCAGTTTGCAGCCTTCGAGATGTTGATGGAGATTTGCACCAGGTTTAACAAGAGGGCTGATTTGGGGCCAGCCAATGTGTTCCCAAGGGCAGATGCTTCACAGGATGAGTGGGCTCAGTCTAGCCAAGCTCCTTTGGTGCGAGGCAGAGATGAGCGTGCTCATAGCACTGGGGCTCCTATGAGTGCTATGTTTGCTGTCCTGAAGATGCACTTTGCCACTAGGGATGGTTGGATGTAGTGTATTAACGCCCTGCATGATGCTGTTGAGAAGAGGCTGGAAGCGGAAGAGTTTGCACGCGTTGCTCGTCGCAGTGTAGACGATCAGATGGCAGCTCTTACCGCCTGTCGCAATGAGTTGCTATGATGCACTGGTGCTTTGATGGCAGCTGATCGCCGTGTTACTGAGCTTGAGAGGCAGAATGGGGACCTTCGTCATCAGCTTGGTAATCGTAATATGAACCTGGCATGTCAGCGAGATGACTTTTTACGCAAATTGCGTGCGAGTCAGCAGCAGGTCTGGGAGCTGCAGCAGGATGTTCATCGTCTGAACAACCGGGTTGATCCGTTTCACCATCCAGGTGCAGCAGAGATCGGTCCTGAGATCTTCGTAGCAGCTGATGATGGTGAGGCAAGTTCGGAAGGAGAAGAAGAAGACCCTGAGGAGATAGTGTCTATCGACGAAAGTGATGACTTTGGTGGGAAGGTGTCCGGTATGGACAGTGACCACGATGAGTAGCTCCTTCTAGTGCACTTAGCATGTTGGCACTCTTTTGTAATGAAATACTTTGATGTACCCTAAATGGTTGGGTTAGACTTGTAATGTTTAAACCTTGTATGTTCATGGCTTGAACCATCAGACTTTTAATTAAGTAATGATCGTCGTGCGATTCGCGAAGAATTTTTCTTTGTTGCACCTTGTTATTGTGTGGTTGTGAGATGGTTATTGAATTATTGTGCCATTTGTATGTTATCAAAAATAATCATTGATATCCTCTGGGCATGATTTTTCGGTTATCGTTTGCATGACTAACACTCAACAATGGTTGTTATGTTTACTGCAGATGGCGCCTCAAACCCACCGTCATGGGTCGGGTAGTGGTGGTGGAAATGAGCGCGAGGATGAGGAGTTACCACCGCCTCCTCCACCATGCACGCAAGAGCAGATGTTTGCTCAGTTCCTAGATACTCAGCAGGCTATTCTGCAGCAGATGGTTGCCAACAACAATAATAACAACAATCGCAACCGAGGTGGGCGTCGTGGAAATGATGCAGGCCAGTACAATGATTACAAGGACTTCTTGGACACCAAGCCAACAGTGTTCAAGCAGGCTGTTGAACCATTGGAGGCAGACGAGTGGTTGAACACAATCGAGCAGTCGTTCTCAGTGCTGAGGTTGACCGAAACCATGAAGGCTAGTTTTGCTGCTCTCTTGCTGCAAGGACCCGCAGGGATATGGTGGGCAAATCTCAAGACCGTCTATCCGGTGGTTGCTGATATCACCTGGAAGCAGTTCACTAAGGATTTCAGGGGTCATTTCATTCCAGCTGGGTTGATCAAGATGAAGGTTAATGAGTTCATGCAGTTTACCCAGGGTACCAAGACCCTTACTCAGTACCATCGTGCTTTCAACAATCTGTCAAGGTATGCTCCTTGGACGGTGGACACCGATGAAAAGAAGATTGAAACTTTCAAGAGAGGCCTTAGCACCAAGCTCATGAAGACTTTGGCTAACAGCACTCGTACAACTTTCAACGAGTTTCTCAGTGATGCTTTCATTCAAGAGAAACAGAACAATCTGCACACTGCTTTCAAGGGAGGCAAGAGGCCTTTGGAAGGAGGCTCTTCTCAGCCAAGGGCTCCAGCAGCAGGTTGTGCTGTGGCAAATCGCCCTGCTTATCGTCCGGCTATTCCTGGAGCAAAGTTCCGACCTCCTCTAAAGAAGCAGCCAGCACCACAACGCTACAAGAGGCGTTTCACTGTACCTTTGAACAAGAACAATGCTCCTACAGGCAATACTGTTCAAGTAAAAACCAACCAAGGTTTGGGGCCGTGTTTTAATTGTGGTCAACAGGGGCATCTCGCTCGCTATTGTCCTCAACCAAGGCAAGGCCGTGTGCACCACACTGCAGCTGAAGAAATTCCTGAAGGTGAACCAGTCACTGCGGGTATGTTTTCTGTAAATCAACATCCTGCTATTGTATTGTTCGACTCAGGATCATCACATTCTTTTGTGAGTCAAGCATTTGCACAAAAGCATGCATTTCCAATTGTTTAATTGAACTGTGGTTTCCGGATAACTTCAGCTGGGGCTGAAATTTGTACTCGTCAGTGTGTCAAAAGTGTGGCCATTGAGATTGGTGGTAGGGTATTTGTCAGCAGTCTCATTGTGTTACCTAGGTTAGGGCTGGATGTTATTCTGGGGGTGTGTTGGATAAAACAGTGGGATGTGGTTATAAATATTCCCAACCGGATGTTGACATTAAGGGAACCACAGGGTGAAGGCACCTTTTAGGTTTATTTGCCCCATACGGGGGATCTTTTTAGTCTCTGTTTTGCGGTTGGGGCTGCAACCCTTCATGATATCCCTGTAGTGTGTGAATTTCCTGATGTCTTTCCGGACGATCTTCCTGGACTACCGGGATGTGGAGTTTGCGATAGAACTTATTCCCTGAACAGTACCTATCTCTCGGAGGCCATACAGAATGCCACCACATGAGTTAGCTGAACTGAAGAAACAACTCGAGGAGTTATTGGACAAGGGGTTCATTCGCCCTAGTTCTTCTCCGTGGGGCTGTCCTGCTATCTTTGTGAAAAAGAAAGACGAAACTTTGCGTATGTGTGTGGACTACAGGCCACTTAATGCTGTGATGATTAAGAACATGTATCCTTTACCTCATATTGATATCTTGTTTGATCAATTGTCCAAGGCTAAGGTTTCCTCCAAGATTGATCTGAGATCTGGGTATCATCAAATTAAGATTATGCCACAAGATATTCCCAAGACGGCTTTCTCCACTCGGTATGGACTGTACGAGTATTTGGTTATGTCTTTTGGGTTAACCAATGCTCCTGCACATTTCATGTATCTAATGAATTCAGTTTTCATGCCGGAGTTGGATAAATTTGTGGTAGTCTTTATTGATGACATTCTGATTTATTCTGAAACCATAGAGGATCATGCTGAACATTTGAGGATAGTTTTGACTAGACTCAGAGAGCATAAACTATATGCTAAGTTTAGCAAGTGTGAGTTTTGGCTAACCAAAGTACCTTTTTTGGGCCATATTTTGTCTGCTGAGGGTATTTCTGTAGATCCCTCAAAGATTCAGCAGGTGTTGGATTGGAAATCGCCCACCAATGTGTTAGAGGTTCATACTTTCTTGGGGTTAGCTGGGTATTATCATCGTTTCATTCAAGATTTCTCCAAGGTAGCTCAACCTATGACCAAATTGTTGCATAAAGATACCAAGTTTGTTTGGAGTGAGGAGTGTGAAGCAGCTTTTCGCACCTTGCGAACGTTGCTGACCACTGCTCCAGTTCTTGCACAACCTGATATTGAGAAGCCTTTTGATGTGTACTGTGATGCCTGTGGCACTGGGTTAGGTTGTGTGCTCATGCAAGAAGGCCGAGTCATTGCTTATGCCTCGCGTCAATTGAGAAAACACGAGCAAAATTATCCTACCCATGATTTGGAGCTTGCTGCAGTAGTACATGCTCTGAAGATTTGGCGTCACTACTTGATGGGCCATAAATGCCATATCTATTCTGATCACAAGAGTCTTAAGTACATTTTTACTCAACCTGAGTTGAACATGAGGCAAAGAAGGTGGTTGGAGTTGATCAAAGATTATGATTTGGAGGTACATTACCATCCGGGCAAGGCTAATATAGTTGCTGATGCTTTGAGTCGAAAGTCTCATTGCAATGCATTGCAGCCGTTGCTAGCGGACGGGTTTAATCTTATGCATCCAGTGGTATTGAATAATATTACTCTCAGTTGTACTTTGGAAAGCAAAATCATTGAAGGTCAGAAAACAGATCTGGGCATATATCACATCAAGAGAAAGATGCAAGAGCAAGAAACACTTCACTTCCGGGTAGATGAATGTCACACCCAATTTTAAGGATAAAATTGAATGCATAACCTTATGTGCGCCCCAGGATCAGTCACACACATAAGCCGACAAATACAAGGTAATATCAAAAGGCAATGATCAAATACATAACGTAGTAATAATTAAAATAGAACCTTTAAGAAGCAAACAGCGGAAAGACACTCCGATCTTCGCGTGTAGACGCCAACTCCACAGGGACACCACTGACTGGTTGACCACAAGCCTAAACTTCTCCTGAGGTGTGGGGGGAATAGCAAGAGTGAGTCCATGTCGAACTCAGCAAATATAACATGGGGTTTATGAGGCTCAAAAAGGATAGACACGGGTTTACAGCGGTTTGCTTTTAATTAAGCATCTTTTATGCAATTGGATAGCAACAAGTTGAATAAGCCCATAATTCATGATCAAAATTAAACATAATTAATGAATTGCATCAGTCAATTAGCAGCAAGTCAACATCACCCAAAAAGATAACTACTCCGTGAGTTTTCCGGGCCACTCGTGACCGTGAGCGCGGCTAGTATACCAGTTTTACACTCTGCAGAGGTTGTGCACTTTCACTATGAGTCGTGATTCCCATTTGCTCGGGGTAGCTAGCTCCATAACACTACCAAGGTGAGCGAGCAGGGTTTCACTATGAAGCCTTTCAAAGGTTCGTCTAACATATTAGGGCCGCGAGGTTTCCTCGGCAAGCAGATGTAGAGCCCCCCTTCCATATGGCACAAGATCACGCAGGTTATACACATATGGACAGAGGCCGCACTATACCCGAGTCGTCTAAGCCCCTCTTGCGCCTTTCGGTAACCTCTAACAAGCTAGAAAAGGTCCTCATACTGAGCTAAAACCAGAGCCATATAGCCCTCATAGTTGCACTGTAAGTCCCAGCTTTTGCTGACAGATCATTACCAAGGGGGAAGGATATGGAGCATCACAAAACTATGCTCGAATCCCCTAGTTTCATGTTGCTAAAAAGACATCTTTCAATGTTATTGCATATTCAATTAATCAAGTTTACATGATCATGATTCCAATAGTGCGCTAGCATCAACTACCCAATGCATAAATCCCATAGGTGATCAAGGAACAAGATAACAATACTAGGTAGAAACTATGGTTAACAAGGTAGACACGTGCACATGAAATTAATTATTGCGGTGAATAGGATAACAAGGAAGATCCCATGCCATACTTGCCTTGATCAAAGTACTCTTGAGAACTTTGGATCCTCAACGTACTCTTGATCACCAACGTATTGCTCACCGTCCGAACTCGATCATAAAATCACCACACAATCATCGAGGCAAACATACACGAAGCAAACAAGATTTAGATTAGAAATAGTACACCAACAGTATAAAAGCAGATTGAAAAGTTTATAAAAATAATCTACGCGTCGCTACGATCCCAACGATATAAAGATCACGAAAATCGGAATTCAAACGGAGAAGTTATGAAATAAACAAGTTTTACTTTAATAAAATAATAGATTAAATCTAATCTCAAATTTTAAAAGTTGAAAACATGAGTATCAGAAGCATCATTAGATAGATTACGAAATTATGAATCTAACGAGACTTGAACGGATCAAATCGGAGCTAAAACGAATAAAATATGGCCGAAATAAACTGAGTGGCAAATCTGTAAATATTGAAAACGCCTTTTGAATTAAAACCGAGGAAATACGTTTTCTAAATAGGAAAGCGTAATCTCAGAAATACGCCAAAGGACCGCGGGTTAGAACATTAAAAAGCTCAGGGGCTCTTTTGCAAAAGTGCCGACGAAAGGGTATCTCTCACTGTGAGCCGTTGGATCGGCCGTGGATGGCGCAGGTAGCTCGAGGGAAAGAGGGGCGGCTCTGGTCGCCGGAGTCGGGCGGCGCCCGGCCGATTCCTCGCCGGCAAGATGGCCGGAGACAGCGTTTTCGGGGCTAGGAAGCTCGGCACACCTCGGGATCTGGTCGGGAAGCAAGAGGAGCTCAAGCCAAACCTATCTATGGTTTCGGTTGCCACAGAGGTAGCTCGGGGAGGATGCGGTGAGCTAGGTGGCGGAACTATGGCGGCGGCGAAGCTCGGCATCATGGCTATAGTGCACAAAACCGAGGGAGAAGAGGTCGGGAAGGTCCCTGACCTTGCTGCGAAGCTTGGAGAACAACCAATTTCGACGGAGAAGTCCTCCCGAGGAGAAATCGACGGCGGCGGCGGAGCTCGGGGCGGCGGCTAGGGCAAGATCGGAGGGCGTGGCTTGCTCGGGAACTTGTGGGGAGGGACGGCAGGGCTCGGCCGACCTATATAGGGGCGCGAGGGAGGCGTAGGAGATCCAGACTCGTCCGAGGATCCCGGCGGCGGAAAGCTTCGAGCAGCGGCGGCTCTGTTCGCGCGAGGGCAGGAGGAGGCAATGCCGCTAGGGCTGGTTGGCGGCAAATAGGGGCCCGCCTGGACTTATATAGTACCGAGGCGATGGGGATAGGGGAGTTGAGTTCACCTCAGATATAGGAGATCGAATCGAGGGCGGCGAGCGACGAACTCGCTCTGTTCGTTCTCGCGTCGGACTCGGCGCGGCGACGAACTCGGCTTCGGCCGTTTTCTTTCTTGTCCGCGTCGTACTCTCGGCGAGCAGCAGAGGGAAACAGGGGAGGGGCTGTCCTGTGGGTCCCACAGGTCGGTAGCACCGAGCGCTGGGGTCGGGCTGGCAGTCATGGCAGAGGGATGCTCTGCGCGCGCGTGCTCGGTCGCGGCGTGGCTCTCTGCTTTGGGCGCCCCGGGGAGAAGAAAGGAAGGAGGAGAAGAGGGACTGCCCTATGGGGCCCGCCTGTCATCCAAAGATGGGAAGAGGGGGCGCTCAGCTTGCTGCACCGGCTGGCTGGCTAGTTAGCTGGGCCTCGGCCCAAGTTAGCAAGGGAGGGGGCAGGCAGAAAGGAAGAGGAGGACTGGGCCCTCGGGCCAAAATCAGAGAGGGGAGGGTTTTTCCTTTTTCCCTTTTCTATTTTCTAATTTCATTTTCCAAAAGGATTTTTAAATTGGGTTTTGAAATATTTGAAAAAATTCAAATAAGCTACGACAGTACAAAGAAGAAATGCTCCAGCATGAATGCATCATACATGTGTATGACCTAGGTTTGATTTTATATTTGAGAAAAATTATTATTTCCCTATATTGGAATGATCAACTAATTGCATAATTAAATAAATTCCCACTATTTAAAAGAATGCAATTTTTCGGGTGTTACAATTCTACCCCCCTTAAAAGGAATCTCGTCCCGAGATTTGAGAGAGCAAGATCAAAAGAATGAAGTTTAGATGTTTGAGGAGATTCAGATACTCTACCATTGAATCTTCTTTGTTTTCTCGGGTACCTCCTCTTTCATGATAATAATTCTGATGCTCATTTCCTGTTGTCACCACCTCTATATAGATACTCCAGATAATATTTCCATACATTGATGGGTACCCAGTATGGTAAGATCCTTTGTCAGTAATAACTCATCCAATCGCATATGTGATACGCATCTAATGTTCCATATAATATCTCAAGTGATTCCAATGTTTATGGGTCCATCACGCTTCCGCTGCGCTATTCTGATATTCCATCCAACCACTACACTTGTGTCCGATCAGGCAATATTTCTCAACTTCATACATGAATTGATATTTCTGAATCTTGTGCTTGATAGTGTCCTCTCCAAACGTGGAGGTATCTGATTCTTCCAAGTAAAATCACCGAAGCTCAGAAATCTTCGTCTTGTTACTCTTTAGCTTGGCTACCCCCCATTAAAAGAAATTAACTTTGGGTACTAAGGATAGCTCGCATCTTCTTCCGAGTGGGTTGATTACTACCATCATGTACTTCTAACCTCCCAACAATACTCATGAGCGTAGGTAAGAATAGGTAATCTGAAGTTATTCGCGAGCAGAAAAATAACATCTCAGTAAATCAGTTGTAACTCCATATCTGTTACTCCAAATAAGCCGCAGCACATACCGTTGGAAAGCTACTGAAATTTCCTACAACTTTGATGTAGAACACTTTTCCAGATTCTGTAGTTATAATGGTCGAAAACAGGGCACAACCAAAACATTTTCAGATTCCAGACAGCACAGTTGCATCGTCTTGTGATGTTCATAACTCCCAAACCATAATAGCTATCAGGGTGATTCTTATTCCCACAGAACGATCTTGAAATCTACTTATGTCCAGAATTTTTTCAAGATTTTTTTTTTGATCTTCCAAAAATAGAGGTAGAGGCTAATAAGGACATGTTGCTCCGAGAAGACAGAATAAAGTAAGCAATAGAGAAAGAGAACCCAACTATGTATTCTATTAATCCTCAAACCTTGGGTATATAAACTAAATGAAATTATGGACAACTCCATAAGATCATTGCACTCATTACAAAGATTCAAATCAAGCAAGTTCATAATAACAATTCGACAAGGCACAACAATCATTGGTACTCAACTTGCGATGCTATCGCGCGTTCTATCTCTATCAAGGGTTCATCTCTAAGGCTTCAACTTCATGTTATGAAAGAATGTGGTAAGAGATAGTTCTTCAAGAATTTCCAGCCAACGGGTGGATAAAAGATTTATAGCAATAAGGAGGAGATGAATATCAAGGTAAGGGGTATAGCAAAGCAGAAATTATCAAGGGTTATGGAACAAGGACTCCATAGGAAGTTATAAAACTTAAGATGACCAATTTCTAACTAGGCTTGCGTCCTACAGTCAGCATTGCTCCGATACCACTTTGTCACACCCAATTTTAAGGATAAAATTGAATGCATAACCTTATGTGCGCCCTAGGATCAGTCACACACATAAGCCGACAAATACAAGGTAATATCAAAAGGCAATGATCAAATACATAACGTAGTAATAATTAAAATAGAACCTTTAAGAAGCAAACAGCGGAAAGACACTCCGATCTTCGCGTGTAGACACCAACTCCACAGGGACACCACTGACTGGTTGACCACAAGCCTAAACTTCTCCTGAGGTGTGGGGGGAATAGCAAGAGTGAGTCCATGTCGAACTCAGCAAATATAACATGGGGTTTATGAGGCTCAAAAAGGATAGACACGGGTTTACAGCGGTTTGCTTTTAATTAAGCATCTTTTATGCAATTGGATAGCAACAAGTTGAATAAGCCCATAATTCATGATCAAAAGTAAACATAATTAATGAATTGCATCAGTCAATTAGCAACAAGTCAACATCACCCAAAAAGATAACTACTCCGTGAGTTTTCCGGGCCACTCGTGACCGTGAGCGTGGCTAATATACCAGTTTTACACTTTGCAGAGGTTGTGCACTTTCACTATGAGTCGTGATTCCCATTTGCTCGGGGTAGCTAACCCCATAACACTACCAAGGTGAGCGAGCAGGGTTTCACTATGAAGCCTTTCAAAGGTTCGTCTAACATGTTAGGGCCGCGAGGTTTCCTCGGCAAGCAGATGTAGAGCCCCCCTTCCATATGGCACAAGGTCACGCAGGTTATACACATATGGACAGAGGCCGCACTATACCCGAGTCGTCTAAGCCCCTCTTGCGCCTTTCGGTAACCTCTAACAAGCTAGAAAAGGTCCTCATACTGAGCTAAAACCAGAGCCATATAGCCCTCATAGTTGCACTGTAAGTCCCAGCTTTTGCTGACAAATCATTACCAAGGGGGAAGGATATGGAGCATCACAAAACTATGCTCGAATCCCCTAGTTTCATGTTGCTAAAAAGACATCTTTCAATGTTATTGCATATTCAATTAATCAAGTTTACATGATCATGATTCCAATAGCGCGCTAGCATCAACTACCCAATGCATAAATCCCATAGGTGATCAAGGAACAAGATAACAATACTAGGTAGAAACTATGGTTAACAAGGTAGACACATGCACATGAAATTAATTATTGCGGTGAATAGGATAACAAGGAAGATCCCATGCCATACTTGCCTTGATCAAAGTACTATGGAGAACTTTGGATCCTCAACGTACTCTTGATCACCAACGTATTGCTCACCGTCCGAACTCGATCATAAAATCACCACACAATCATCGAGGCAAACATACACGAAGCAAACAAGATTTAGATTAGAAACAGTACACCAACAGTAGAAAAGCAGATTGAAAAGTTTATAAAAATAATCTACGCGTCGCTACGATCCCAACGATATAAAGATCACGAAAATCGGAATTCAAACGGAGAAGTTATGAAATAAACAAGTTTTACTTTAATAAAATAATAGATTAAATCTAATCTCAAATTTTAAAAGTTGAAAACATGAGTATCAGAAGCATCATTAGATAGATTACGAAATTATGAATCTAACGAGACTTGAACGGATCAAATCGGAGCTAAAACGAATAAAATATGGCCGAAATAAACTGAGTGGCAAATCTGTAAATATTGAAAACGCCTTTTGAATTAAAACCGAGGAAATACGTTTTCTAAATAGGAAAGCGTAATCTCAGAAATACGCCAAAGGACCATGGGTTAGAACATTAAAAAGCTCAGGGGCTCTTTTGCAAAAGTGCCGGCGAAAGGGTATCTCTCACTGTGAGCCGTTGGATCGGCCGTGGACGGCGCAGGTAGCTCGGGGGAAAGAGGGGCGGCTCTGGTCGCCGGAGTCGGGCGGCGCCCGGCCGATTCCTCGCCGGCAAGATGGCCGGAGACAGCGTTTTCAGGGCTAGGAAGCTCGGCACACCTCGGGATCTGGTCAGGAAGCAAGAGGAGCTCAAGCCAAACCTACCTATGGTTTCGGTTGCCACAGAGGTAGCTCGGGGAGGATGCGGCGAGCTAGGTGGCGGAACTATGGCGGCGGCGAAGCTCGGCATCATGGCTATAGTGCACAAAACCGAGGGAGAAGGGGTCGAGAAGGTCCCTGACCTTGCTGCGAAGCTTGGAGAACAACCAATTTCGACGGAGAAGTCCTCCCGAGGAGAAATCGACGGCGGCGGCGGAGCTCGGGGCGACGGCGGAGCTCGGGGCGGCGGCTAGGGCAAGATCGGAGGGCGTGGCTTGCTCGGGAACTTGTGGGGAGGGACGGCAGGGCTCGGCCGACCTATATAGGGGCGCGAGGGAGGCGTAGGAGATCCGGACTCGTCCGAGGATCCCGGCGGCGGAAAGCTTCGAGCAGCGGCGGCTCTGTTCGCGCGAGGGTAGGAGGAGGCAATGCCGCTAGGGTTGGTTGGCGGCAAATAGGGGCCCGCCTGGACTTATATAGTCCCGAGGCGATGGGGATAGGGGAGTTGAGTTCGCCTCGGATATAGGAGATCGAATCGAGGGCGGCGAGCGACGAACTCGCTCTGTTCGTTCTCGCGTCGGACTCTCGGCGTGGCGACGAACTCGGCTTCGGCCGTTTTCTTTCTTGCCCGCGTCGGACTCTCGGCGAGCAGCAGAGGGAAACAGGGGAGGGGCTGTCCTATGGGTCCCACAGGTCGGTAGCACCGAGCGCTGGGGTCGGGCTGGCAGTCACGGCAGAGGGATGCTCCGCGCGCGCGTGCTTGGTCGCGGCGTGGCTCTCTGCTTTGGGCGCCCCGGGGAGAAGAAAGGAAGGAGGAGAAGGGGGACTGCCCTGTGGGGCCCGCCTGTCATCCAAAGATGGGAAGAGGGGGCGCTCAGCTTGCTGCACCGGCTGGCTGGCTAGTTAGCTGGGCCTCGGCCCAAGTTAGCAAGGGAGGGGGCAGGCCGAAAGGAAGAGGAGGACTGGGCCCTCGGGCCAAAATCAGAGAGGGGAGGGTTTTTCCTTTTTCCCTTTTCTATTTTCTAATTTCATTTTCCAAAAGGATTTTTAAATTGGGTTTTGAAATATTTGAAAAAATTCAAATAAGCTACGACAGTACAAAGAAGAAATGCTCCAGCATGAATGCATCATACATGTGTATGACCTAGGTTTGATTTTATATTTGAGAAAAATTATTATTTCCCTATATTGGAATGATCAACTAATTGCATAATTAAATAAATTCCCACTATTTAAAAGAATGCAATTTTTCGGGTGTTACAATGAAAAGGTATATTATGGTTCAAAGACCGATTAGTAGTACCAAAAGATCGTGAGCTGAGGAATCAGATTATGGATGAGGCTTATCTTTCCAAGTTATCTATTCACCCTGGTAGCAATAAAATGTATCAAGACTTGAAGCCTAGATTTTGGTGGACAAAAATGAAGAAAGAAATTACAGCTTATGTGGCTAGGTGTGATACCTGCTGTCGTGTGAAAGCTATTCACCTTAAGCTAGCTGGTTTATTACAACCTTTGCCAATTCCCGGCTGGAAGTGGATGAGATAACCATGGACTTCATAACGGGCTTACCCTTAACGCAAAAAGGCCATGATTCTATTTGGGTGATTGTAGATCGACTGACTAAGATTGCACATTTCTTACCAGTTCGAACTACAGATCGTCCTTATCAGCTGGCACAGCTCTACTTTGCACAGATACTTCAGTTACACGGTGTGCCGAGGATGATAGTTTCCAACAGAGGCCCGCAATTTATTGCACGCTTCTGGGAGCATCTACACAAGTGTTTGGGAACCAATTTGGTTCGTAGTTCAGCTTATCATCCTCAGACTTCGGGTCAGACTGAAAGAGTAAATCAGATATTGGAAGATATGTTGAGAGCCTGTGTCATTTCGTCCAAAGGTTCATCGGAAGAATGGTTACCATTAGCAGAGTTCTCATACAACAATAGCTATCAAGAGAGTATTCGGATGGCTCCTTTTGAAGCTTTGTATGGGTGTAAATGTAGAACTCCTCTTAACTGGGTTGAACCAGGAGAAAGGAGGTACTACGGGATTGACTTTGTGAAAGAGGCCGAAGAACGAGTGCATACCATTCAGCAACATCTCAAAGCCGCACAAAATCGCCAAAAGAGTTATGCGGACAAGCGTCGAAGACCGTTGGAGTTTCAAGTTGGTGACTATGTGTACTTGAAGGTGTCACCCATGAAGGGCGTACAACGTTTCGGGGTGAAACTAAAGTTAGCTCCAAGGTTTGTGGGTCCTTTTCAAATTCTGGAAAGAAGTGGGAAAGTAGCATACAAGTTACGGTTGCCACCACACATGTCCACTATTTTCAATGTCTTTCATGTATCGCAACTCAAGAAATGTTTGCGAGTACTGGAAGAACAAGTGGATCTTGGTGATATCAAGTTAAAATCAGATTTGACATATGAAGAGAAGCCTATACAAGTGGTAGATTACAAGGAAAGAGTCACTCATAGCCGAGTGGTCATGTTCTACAAGGTGGTTTGGAATAACCAAAGTGACTGGGATGCGACGTGGGAAAGCGAAGATTATCTCAAGGAAGTTTATCCTTCTTTCTATAAACAATGGTAATTAACTCTAATCTCGGGGACGAGATTCTTTTAAGGGGGAAGGCTGTAACACCATAGTGTTAGTTACTATTTTTACACTTACATTTGCATGACATCAAGCATTGATCATGTCATTTCATGCATCATCGCCATTTGAATTGAATTACATTCCTTTATATGCTATATGTTTGCTATTATGCTTACAATGTCATAGATGTGTTAGCATGCAAATGTGATGCTTGTTTACTGTTCTAGATGACTTAAACATGTTTGGGTTAACATTTGGAACAATGTTCATGTTGGTGAAATCCCCAAAATACCCCTCTAGCTCATAGTTGACTAGAAAGCCCTCCTAAACCTATTTTGTTTGACCAAACAAGAAAATTAATTTAGAGGCTTTGCATGTCAGAGCACCCTTAATCAAAGTTGTGTAGAATTTTATAAGAAACAAACTTTATTTTTGGGTCAACTCATGAAAATGGGTGTAAGGTGGGCAAAATTGTGAAATTATGCAGATTTGGGGCTGTTTTGGAGTTGCTAAAATTTGCTAAGTCTAAAACTGTTTTGAGTTTCATTGTACCTGTGTTCTTCGATCTATATCTCTCAAACCAAGCCGAATCAGTTCAAAGTGTTCTAATACCAAATGATCTACTCATGTAGCTCTTTGATCCATATTAGTGAAGTTTTCGCTGAAACGCCCTAGATCGCGAGTTGTGGCTCGATCAAAATCGAGTTTTAGTCGGGTATTTGGAACTGAACCGAACCGATTCAGTTTGAACCGATTCAGTCATCGCGCGGCCACCATCAGGAATCCCACGCCAGGTGGCGCCGTACGCCGTCGTTGTCCCTCGGCTGGCCTGCAAAACTGAAGGCAACACACCGTTCTGTCTCCTGGCCATTCCACCCGCTCTCTCTCTCGCTCTCGCCTCTCTGCTCTCCTTTTTCCTCTCCGCCGTCGCCATCGCCACCGAGCCAGCTCCACGGTGAAATCTACCGCCACCGCACCGTCTTCGACCGCTCCATCTCCACCCGAGCTTCGCCATCCTCTACTCTACCTTTCCCGCCCATTTCTGGAACCAGCCAAGGCAAGGTATAGCACCAAGAGCCTTTTGCCGCCGTGCCAATGCCGGAGCGCCGCCGAGCTCACTGCTCGCCACGTCGAGCACAATGCCGTGGCCGGCTTCCCTCTCTCTTGCTCGTCTAGGTGTCTCCGCCAGTCGTGGATTTAGCCTAGAGGGTTGGTCGGGCCGCTCGAGCCCGTTTTGGCCAGGACGCCGCTCGCTGGAGTTCTCGTCCGCCACTGTGCCGCCTTGCGCGTGGTTAGGTCGAGTCGTAGTGGACCAAAGGTTGATTCGCGGGCCGTATTGCTTCGTTAGGTTTCCAGGTTCTCGGAACGAGGCTTAACTTCGCCGGTGAAGGCCGGTAGCGGCCGACGCACGCTCGCCGGACCTCCGCCGTCCGCCATTGCCGCTGTTGAGCTTGCTCCGGTGATAGTTAGGTCTCGGATGTTAGCTCATTGAGTTCGTCTCGTTCCCAGGAACACGTAGGTGCCCTCGGTGCCGCCGGTGACCTCGCCGCCGGCGAGATAGCGCCGGTCAGCGCCGGCGGCTCTGCTCTCTCTCTCCGACGCGTGGGACCTGTTTGACCGGGGAGCCCACTGGTCAGTCGCTCTGGTGCGCTTCTGGTGCACTGGGCCGGGTGTGTGTAGCGTTTTGAACCGAGTTCGTTTTAAAAGGAATTAAGAAAATGAATTTTCAGAAAATTGGTAAAATCTTCCAAAAATCATATCTGGAGCTTGAAGTGTCCAAATGAGGTGAACCAAATTTTGTTGGGTTTGTATTTCTGAGCTCTATACATGAACAATATGAAATATGACTTTGTGGTAACTTTTCTGTGCAGTTATAATTAATTTGTTATATGCTTGTAAATTTGATAAATGCATAACTAATTATAGGAATATGCTAAAAATGTGATTCCACTTGCATTAATCTTGTTTAGAGTAGTTGGATCAGAGAAAAATATGTTTGCTGGTTGGTTACTGTTATTTATATGATGTCATGTGTAACATGCCTTTTATGCTATCTTTTTGATAAATTCACCATGCTTAGTGTAGATAAGTTATGGTTATGAATATTTTTCCAGAGCCTTGTTTTGTAATAAAGAAGCTAAGAAAAATGGGAAATTTATTATTTGATACTTTTCACTGTAGTAAGTATTTTTCTATTGCTTAAATGGCTGTCTGCTTGTCATTTTTGTGTAGCATGTTATATCTATCCAAATGACTTGAAATTTTGCCAGTAGCCTAATGTGAGAGTGTGTTATCTACTGTAATTTTTCTAGAATTTTCTAGGTAGAGCAAATAATGGGTCTAGTTATAAGCTAGGGTTAAATTAATTGCTTTTAATCGATTAATGAGTTGTTAGCAAGTAATTTTCATGCATTTCTGAGATGTTCTAGTTCAATAACCTTGCTAGATACTTTGGGTTGATCTTGTTCATGTGTAGGTCAGCTAGGTCAAATGTCTTTGGTTATATGCTTTATTCGTGGTTATTAGTCAAAAGGTGGGTGTGGTAGGGAAGTTTGATTCAAATTAATTGTTAGTGCAGGTTGTAGACCTCTTACGCAAGACGAGAAATTGTTCTATAGGTTGCTTAAGAAGGGTGAGTATGTGTGGTTGTTTAGAGAAGAAATATGCACACACTCAGTAAATGTTTGATAAATTATTTGGATGCTCACATCTTGTCTAATGCATCTCATAGCTCAAGTTGTGCATCTCTATATTGCATTCCACATGCATTCTCAGTTTTCATATATGCATATCATGCACACAGGATCGCCGGGAGGAGTTACACTGCTGCAATTCGATCCGCCGGAGGAAGGAGTACCCCCGAAGATCGAGGTGCCAGAAGCTCTCGAGGCCGAGGAGGAAACTGAACTGCCGGAGTGCACTGACCATCAGCCATCTAACTTTGTAAAAGGCAAGCCCCGGAGCATCCCTAAGCCTCCACCTATCTCTTTTTATATAAATGCACTAGTCTTTATTAAATCGTATGATTGTGCATTTAAGTATAGGAGTTGAATTGATACCGTTGCTGCATTTATACCTTGCACACTTGTCTACTATCCTGGTACTATTACTAGACAAGGGATGGGTTCGATCTTATGCTTAGCCATGCTTAGACCGGTGGAAGTCGAGGGATTTCCTGTCCTTCGCGAGCATAGGTGGTGACTAATGATGATGGGGATGGATTCCACATGGTTGACTATATGTGCCACCATGCCACAATGATAATGAGAGAATCAAGGCTAGGTAGCGGGGAGCCGCATGTCATGGTTGAGGTCATGCTGTCTTCGGTGCTGCTTGCGGTCGACTAGGACTGAGGCCACCAGACATCAGTTGAGATTGAAGGACGTCATCACATAGCTCACCAGATAAGTCGTTCTGACCACGAAGCCGAGTAGTTCCTTCTGAGCCGAGAATTGGTGTGACATGGATAGACATATTCTGGAGGTAGGAAGGATGTGCGGAGACACCATTTTGCCATAGTCAGGTCAGGGACCTGCACTTCCTGTGAGTGGGTTTGTCTCCGAGAATATGGCCCCCGCCAAGCTCGCGATATAATATGACTCAGAAAGATCTAACGGTGACCCAAGAAGCCACTGATCAGGCTGACAGGGTTTGTGATTGGCATGTTTGCCAGCTGGTACAATCGATTCGAATCGCCATCTCTCTTGGTTAGTGAGAAACTGAACTGATCTTCTGGTGAGGTAGAGGCTAACAACTTGAACATATTGATTATGGTGAGATGAGGTTGATATCTGTGGATATCGGAAATCATATGGTTGTATTGTCTGCTAAAATATCAAGTGATTGTTTAGGATAGCTGCAAACCTTAGCTTAATAGCTTAACTGAAATCGAAGCTATACCACATCTAAAATTTATAAGTTGAGGAACTACTGTAGTAATGCTTTTTATGCAAAATGTTGCTATCCTCTGAGCTCCACCAAATAAGCCTGCATATCCTTGAGAGTCTTTTTATTTACTTCCTGTCGGGTAAGTCTAGCTGAGTACAATTGAGTACTCAGGGTTTTATTCTCATTGTTGCAGAAGGAGTAGTCTACTATGCTTATTGCAAGAACTGCTTCACCCCTGCGGGCGAAGAAGATTAGACCTGGGGCAAGGTCATTATCCATCTTTAGCTTTTGTAAGATGTTGTGATATGGTCAGTTGGTGGTACTCGTATGTGAACTATGTTGTTTCTAAACTATGTTGACTTCCGCTACTGTTACATTTATGTAAAAGACTATGTTGTACTCTGATGTTTTAATCCAGTTGTAAACTTATGTATCATTTGATGGGTTGTTGCTGAATTTGTAAGATCCTTGGGGTATGTTCCGTTTAAAATGTTAGAAATCCTTCGAGATTTCCGGACTACCGGGTTTATATTGGCTCAAGTGTGACTTGATTGCTACTAAATTGGCGATCGTCGTACTTGTGCTCGTATAAATTGGTCGGTTCTGTGACATGCTGTAACTGGTTCTCCTTTCGAAATCTCTTCTATCATAGTGAAATGAACACAATCTTGATGTGCACCAGGATTTCTCGACTGTTTCTTCGGATAAGGACAACTCTTTGCAAAATGCCTAGGTTGGTTGTAGTTAAAATACGGTGCTTTGCTAACCGACCCCTTGTTACAGGCTGGATTTCTTAAATTATATTTCCTTTAGGAATAGGTATTATGAAAGCCCTCTGATGCTTGTTCTGTGACTGATTTATGTGGAGCTTCTTTGCTGGAGACCTATATCGAAACTCTGGCATTTGAGAATAATAAATAGGATGATTTGCAGGAGGAGCACCTTGCTGAGATGAGCTTTCTTTCAATGCCCTCTTACATCCTTTTGCTACAGCGTGAAGGTTATTCTGATGCTCGTGAATCAAAGCATCACTAATAAACTCATTAAAAGTGGTTCTCGTAGAAGTTGTCATATTCTTCATGAGCTTGGTACTAAGCCCTCGCTTGAAACATTCAATCTTCTTTTCTTCAGTATCAACAAAAGTAAGGGCATACCTTGACAGATTGTTGAAAGCATAAAGGTACTCAGTCAAATTTTTAGTACCCATGGTCAATTTCATGAACTCTGCAGCTTTTATCTTCATCGGTCCCGACGGAATATATTGTCCTCTGAAAGCAGTCTTGAACTGTTGTTGATGGTAATTATTGTATGATTTTATCCATCAACCAAACATGAAATAAGGGTATAAAGGCAAACACCACCATAGAATAGGGTTTTAACTGACAGAATTCCATAGTTTTGGTGAATCAGTGTTTTGTAGGGTGTTAATCAGAAATGAACTAAGGGAGACCCACATGTCGAATTAAAACATTGAATTCCACCGCGAAAGAGGATCAAGAATATTCTAGAGAATACCAGAGACACGCTTGATGAAGCAGGGCCGAGTTAGCAGCCAGGGGTCGACCGATCTTCATGACAGGTCGGCTGACCTGGCCCAGAGTCCTTTTCGTGTGCATTTCGACGTGGACCCACAACTGTTTTTGAGGACCAATCTCCACCACCCACCGAAGTCGGTTTGATCCAAGGGCTACAGTTCATCCCACCGGCCTATATATACAGCCCCAGACCCCCAAGGTTTCATACCAATCAGTTGATCAATAGAGAACAGAGCCAGAAACCCTAGAACCATTAGAGCTTCACCATCTAGAGCATAGCAACATAGGTTTAAAAGTAGAAGGAGGCAAGTTCTACTTGAGTTCTATATCTTGTCTGGAGCTGGAGGCTTCCCGGAGCCATTGTAAGCTCTCTTCTTATATCTTGAACCTCTCCTGAGTGCTTGAGATAAAGTTGATTGACATTATTCTACTATTGATTATGTTCTCAATTATGTTATTCATTGCTTATCTAGATTGTATACATAGTTAGGATGCATTCATATTCATACATAGGGTTGTATAGCTCTCATTCATTGACGTCATGGATGGGTGACCAACAACATGTAAGCATGTGTGCTTAGATGTAATTTGTCTGCAAATGCGCCTTATATTCTGGGTTCTGTGGTAGATCGCAGATGTGACACTCCCGTTGAGTCCATTGTAGTCCACAATCCGAATATAGGGAGAGTAGGAAGTTATTATTACTTTAGAAGGCTGGCTATGATCTTGATCTTCCTTAATAATATTCCCGTAAGTATGAGTATGAAGTATCTTCGCCATGGTTTTTAGTATAATTGCACCAATCTAATATGTCTTTGATAGTATAGTTAGAATGACTTGGGAATTCTTATACTTCTGCCTAATCCATGCTAGTGCCTAGATAGGAAGTGCTCTAAGTGATCATTATTATATATTGATTGAGTGATCATTATGCTTATCATATATATCATTATTATTGTGACATAACCCCTATTCTGATTAAGTAGATCATGCATGGTTATCTCCATATTTGCATGTGCATATGACAATTAACTATCTATCTACCTGCATCCCATTTTTTGCCAACCCGTCCCAATGGTAAAATATAAATGACAACCCAGAATACTGTTGGGTAAAATGGTACAATGGTGTTAATTTTATCTGTGCGGGATATAATATAATTTTAGTCACTTGCTAGAAGGAGAGATCTTTTAGAATCATGCTGGGGATTGTCACAGAACCGACCAATTTATACGAGCACAAGTACAACGATCACATTTTTAATAGCAATCAAGTCGCACTTGAGCCAATATAAACCCGGTAGTCCGGAAATCTCGAAGGATTTCAAACCTTTTCATACCCCAAGGATCATTCATTCAGCAACACCCGATCACATGATACATAAGTTCGCAACCGAATTTAAACATCAGAGTACAACATAGTCTTTTACACAAATACAGTAGTAGCGGAAGTCAACATAGTTTTACACCACAGAGTTCAAATACGAGTACCAACACGTGACCATGTCACAACAATCTTACAACGACTAAGGATGGATAATGACCCTGCCCTCAGGTCTAGTCTTCTTCACCCGCAGGGGTGAAGCAATTCTTGCAATACGCATAGTAGACTACACCATCTGCAACAATGGGAATAAAATCCTGAGTACTCAATTGTACTCAGCTAGACTTACCCGACAGGGAGTAAATAAAAAGACTCTCAAAGATATGCAAGGCTTATTTGGTGGAGCTCAGAGGATAGCATCATTTTTGCATCAAAAGCATTACTACAGTAGTTCCTCAACTTATTCATTTTAATTGTGATAAGCTTCGATTTCAGTTAAGCTACTTAAGCTAATGTTTGCAGCTATACTAAGCAATCACTGAATATTATAGCAGTCAATAAAACCATATGATTTCCAATATCCACAGATATCAACCTCATCTCACCATAATCATTATGTTCAGTTATTAGCCTCTACCTCACCAGAAGATCAGTTCAGTTTCTCACTAACCAGGAGAGATGGTGATTCGAATCGATTGTACCAGCTAGCAAATATGCCAATCACAAACCCTGTCAGCCGGGCCACTGGCTTCTTGGGTCACCGTTAAATCTTTCTGAGTCATAATGTATCGCGGGCTTGGAGGGGTCCATATTCTTAGAGACAAACCCACTTCCAGGATGCATCAGGTCCCTGACCTGCCCTTGGTAAGATGGTGTCTCCGCACATCCTTCCTACCTCCAGAATATGTCTGCCTAATCACACCCAATTCCCGGCTCAGAAAGAAATACTCGGCTTCGCGGTCGGAACGACTTATCCGGCCAGCTATGTGACGACGTATTTCAATCTCAACTGATGTCTGGTGGCCTCAGTCCTAGTCGGCCGCAAGCAGCACCGAAGACGGCATGACCTCAACCATGTCATGCGGCTCCCCGCTACCTAGCCTTGATTCTCTCATTAGACACTGTGGCATGGTGGCACATATAATCCATCATGTGGAATCCAACCCCCTCATCATTAGTAACCACCTATGCTCGCGAAGGACAGGAAATCCCTCGACTTCTACCGGTCTAAGCATGGCTAAGCATAAGATCGAACCCACCCCTTGTCTAGTAATAACTTCAGGATCAAGTATAAGTGGACAAGGTATAAATGCAGCAACGGTATCATATCAACTCCTATACTTAAGTGCAAAATCATACGATTTAATAAAGACCAATGCATTTGTAAAAAGAGTAGGTGAAGACTTAGGGATGCTCCTAGGCTTGCCTTTCACAAAGTTAGTAGATTGGTGATCAGGGCACTCAGGAAGTTCAACCTCCTCCTCCTGGCCTTCGGGAATCTCTGGCACCTCAATCTCCGGCAGAACTCCCTCCTCCGATGGATCGAACTGCAATAGCGTCACCCCTCCCGGCGATCCTGTATGCATGACATGCATATATGAGAACTGAGAATGCACATGAAATGCAATATAGAGATGCACAAATTAACCCATGATATGCAATCAGTTTAACAATCCACACTCATTTACTGAGTACGTGCATATTTCTCGTCCCTTCGTAAGCAAAGCATAGTACAATTTCTCGTCCCGGGTAAGAGGTCTACAACCTGCACTTAATAATTAACATGCATCAACTAACCTACCACAATCATCTTATAGGTAACAAGCACGAGCAACATCATATGAACAAAACATTGACTTTGCTGCCATAAGCACAAATTAGGATCAGCTTCACTGTTTTAAACAAGTGACAATGTGGGAGCATCACAGAATGCATGAAAACACTTCGCGACCAAAAGATACTTGCTTAAAAACAATTAAACAAACCCTAGCCTACAACTGGACCTACTATTTACTCTACCTAGAAAAATCTATAAAAATTACAGTAGATAAAGCATTTCTAGATTAGCCTACTGCTAAAATTTCAAGTCATTTGCACAAGTATAACAGTCTACACAAAAATAACAAACAACCAGCCTTTTAAGCAATGGAAAATACTTAACACAGTGAAAAGTATCAAACAACAGATTTCCTATTTTTCTTAGCTTCTTCCCAACATAGCATGGTTCAGAAAAAATATTCATGACCATATCCTTAACACATTAAGCATGGTGATTTTTACAAGATTAAACATTAAAAGGCACATTATACAAGACATCATATAAATAACAGTGCAACACCAGCAAACATATTTTTCTTAGATTCTACTTCCCTAAAAAAGATTAATTCAAGTGGAATCACATTTTTAGCACATTCCTACCATTACTTATGCATTTATCAAGTTTGCAAGCAATTAACAATTTAAATATAACTGCTCAGAAAAAGTATTCCAAAAATACATTTTATATTTTTCCTTGATATAGCTCAGAAAGACAAACACAACAAAATTTGGTTCACCCCAATTGGACACTCCTAGCTCCAGATATGAATTTTGGAAGATTTTACACATTTTCTGGAAATCCATTTTATAAATCTTTAAAATCCAAAACCGACTTAAACTGGTACGTGCACTCGGCTCAGTGAACCAGAAGCGCACCAGAGCGGCTGACTCATGGGCCCCTGGGTCAACCCGACCCCACGCGTCAGAGAGAGGGGCAGAGCCGATAGCGCTGACCGGCGAGTCTCCGGCGACACCACGAGCACCAACGGACTCCTGACGACGAGACGAACCCAGCGAACCAACTCCTGAGGTCTAACTATCACCAGAGCAAGCTCAACGGCGGCAATGGCGGACGGCGGCGGTCCGGCGAACTTGCACCGGCCGATTCCGGCCGTTACTCGCGCGGCTAAGCTCCGTTCCGCAAAACTGGAACCCTAGCGGACCTACTTGGACGGCAAATCGAACTATTGTGCACGGGAACACACTGACCGCACAAGCATGGCGGCACGGCGGCGAGCGGGTTCACGGCGAGCTCGGGTTCCGGCGAACCTACGGCGAAATCGACCCGACCAACGACCTAGGCTAGATCTACGACTCACGAGGACACCCAGACAAGCAAGAGAGAGGGAAGCCGGCCTCGGCATTGTGCTCGACGCTGCGAGCAGAGAGCTCCGCGGCACTCCGGCGAGTTCACGGCGGTGAGAAGCTCGCTACGGCTATACCTTAGCTCGACTAAGGCTGACAACGGGTCGAGGATGAAGAGCAGAGCAAGGCGAAGCTATGGCGGAGATGGAGCGGTCGGAGACGGCTCGGTGGCGGCGGATTTCACCGCGGCGACGACGCGGCGGACAATGGTGACGGCGGAAGGGAAAGTGGAGAGCAGAGAGGCGAGAGCGAGGGAGAAAGCGAATGAGCCGGCCAGGAGACAGGATGGAGTCCCCTTTTCGCCTTTGCAGAGCGACGGCAGGCGGGCGTGGCCCGACGCCGGCGTACGGCCGCCACATGGCGCGCGGCGTCTGACGGTTTGCCAGATGTTCGGCTGAATGCCGATTTGAATCGGCCTAATTCAGTTGCACGAAACCGACTGAAACGCGATTTTGATCGATCTCTAGCTGGCGATCTAGGGCGTTTCAGCGAGAACTTCACTAATATGGATCAAAGAGCTACATGAGTACTCCATTCCATATTAGAACATTTTACTCTAGATCGGCCTGGATTGAGAGATATGGATCGAAGAACAGGGGTACATCGAAACTGAAAACCAGTTTAGACTTAGAGAAATTTTTGAAAACTCAAAACAGCTCCAAATCTGCACTAATTCAACTTTTTGACCACCTTCCACCCATTTTCATGAGTTGACCCAAAAATAAAGTTTGTTTCTTATAAAATTCTACACAAATTTGATTAAGGGTGCACTGACATGCAAAATATCTAAAATGCCCTTCTTGTTTGGTCAAACAGAATAGCTTTTAGAGGGCTCTCTAGTCAACTATGAGCTAGAGGGGTATTTTGGGGATTTCACCAACATGAACATTGTTCCAAATGTTAACCCAAACATGTTTAGAACATCTAGAACAGTAATCATGCATCACATTTACATGTCAACACATCTAGCATGTTATGGACATATAAACAAACATATAGCAATTAAAGGAAACCAATTCAAATGCAATGACGATGATGCATGAAATATGATGATCTATGCTTGATGACATGCAAATGCAAGTGTGAAAATAGTAACTAACACTAGGGTGTTACAGCCCTTCCCCCCCTTAAAAGAATCTCGTCCCCGAGATTACAGTTAATTACCATTGTTTATAGAAAGAAGAATAGACTTCCTTGAGATAATCTTCTCGCTCCCAAGTCGCATCCCAATGACTTTGGTTGTTCCACACCACCTTGTAGAACTTAATCGCTCAGCTACGGGTGACTCTTTCCTTGTAATCTATTACTTCCACAGGCCTTTCTTCATAGGTCAAATCTGATTTCAACTTGATATCGCCAAGATCCACTTGTTCTTCCGGTACCCGTAAGCATTTCTTGAGTTGGGATACATGAAACACATTGAAGATAGTGGACATGTGTGGTGGCAATCGTAACTTGTATGCTACTTTTCCACTTCTTTCTAGAATTTGAAAAGGACCTACAAACCTTGGAGCTAACTTTCGTTTCACTCTGAAGCGTTGTACGCCTTTCATAGGTGACACCCTCAAGTATACATAGTCACCAACTTCAAATTTCAATGGCCTTCTTCGCTTGTCCGCATAACTCTTTTGACGAGTCTGAGCGGCCTTGATATGTGTTTGAATGGTATGCACTCTCTCTTCGGCCTCTTTCACAAAGTCAATGCCGTAGTACCTCCTTTCACCTGATTCAACCCAATTGAGAGGAGTTCTACATTTGCGCCCATACAAAGCTTCAAAAGGAGCCATTTGAATACTCTCTTGATAGCTATTGTTGTATGAGAACTCGGCCAAAGGTAACCATTCTTTCCACGAACCTTTAGACAATAAAACACAGGATCTCAACATATCTTCGAGAATTTGGTTTACCCTTTCGGTCTGACCAAAAGTTTGAGGATGATAAGCTGAGCTGCGAACCAAATTGGTTCCTAAACACGTGTGTAGATGCTCCCAGAAGCGTGCAATAAATTGCGGGCCTCTGTCGGAAACTATCATCCTCGGCACACCATGTAACCGAAGTATCTGAACAAAGTAGAGCTGTGCCAACTGATGAGGACGATCTGTAGTTCGAACTGGTAAGAAATGTGCAATCTTAGTCAATCGATCTACAATCACCCAAATAGAATCATGGCCTTTTTGCGTTAGAGGTAACCCAGATATGAAATCCATGGTTATCTCATCCCATTTCCAACCAGGAACTGGTAAAGGTTGCAATAGACCTGCTGGCTTAAGATGAATAGCTTTCACGCGACAACAGGTATCACACCTGGCCACATAAGCCACAATTTCCTTCTTCATTTTGGTCCATCAGAACCTAGGTTTCAAGTCTTGGTACATCTTACTACTACCAGGATGGATAGACAACTTGGACAAATGAGCCTCGTCCATAATCTGATTTCTCAACTCGCGGTCTTTTGGTACTACCAACCGATCCTTGAACCACAATATACCTTTTTCATCTACTTGGAAATGAAGTATTTCTTGTTCTTTCATCTTTCTCTTGAATATAAGCTTCACTGATAAACTCGTCGAAAGTTGTACGAGCGTTGTTCACCAAAGTCTTCATGAGCTTGGTACTAAGGCCTCTCTTGAAAGTTTCAATCTTCTTTTCATCAGTATCCACCATCCACGGAGCATACCTTGACAGATTGTTAAAGGCATGATGATACTGAGTGAGGGTCTTGGTACCCTGAGTAAGCTGCATGAACTCATTCACCTTCATCTTGATCAAGCCTGCTGGAATGAAATGTCCCCTGAAATCCTTAGTGAACTGCTCCCAGGTGATATCGGCAACCACAGGGTAGGCAGTCTTGCGATTGGCCCACCATATTCCAGGTTGGCCTTGCAACAACATAGCAGCAAAGCTAGCCTTCATGGTTTCAGTCAACCGCAGCACAGAGAATGACTGCTCAATAGTGTTCAGCCACTCATCAGCTTCCAGTGGTTCAACAGCCTGCTTGAATACCGGAGGCTTAGTGTCCATGAAGTCCTTGTAGTTACTATACTGGTCTTCATCATTTCCACGACGCCCATCTCGGTTGCGATTGTTATTGTTGTTATTAGCAACCATCTGCTGCAGAATAGCTTGCTGAGTATCCAGGAGCTGAGCAAACATCTGCTCCTGGGTACGTGGTGGAGGAGGCGGTAACTCCTCATCCTCATGCTCGTTCCCACCACCACTGGTTGACCCATGACGACGGGTATGAGGTGCCATCTGTAGCAACACGCAACAACCATTGTTAGGTGTCAGTTATGCCAAAGAGAACCGAAAAATTATGCCTAGAAGATATCAATGATCATTTTTGATAACCAACAAACGGCACAATAATAAAATAATCATCACAAAACCGCACAATAACAAGGCGCAACAAAAAAAAGGGGTTTCCAAACTGCATAAGTTACCATTACTTAATTAGAACTTTGATGGTTCCAGCCCTGACACACAGGGTTCACATATTACAAACCAGGTTCTACCCATTACATTACATTAAAGGTTTTTCCACTACAAAAGGGTGCCGATCATGGCAAGAGCACTAGAAAGAGCCTAGTCATCGTGGTCACTGTCCATGCCGGACACGTTCCCACCATGGTCATCACTCTCGTCAACAGGCACGATCTCCTCGGGGTCTTCTTCCTCTTCTTCCTCACTTGCTTCACCATCATCAGCTGCAACGAAGATCTCAGGAGCAAACTCCACTGCACCCGGAGGATGAAACGGATCAACACGGTTGTTCAGACGATGAACATCCTGCTGCAACTCCCAAACCTGTTGCTGACTAGCACGCAACTCCTGCAGAAACTCCTCGCGCTGACGTGTCAAGCTCATATTGCGATTGTCAAGCTGGCGGCGAAGATCTGCATTCTGCCTCTCGAGCACCTCAACACGGCGATCAGCTACCAACAAAGCACCAGTGCATCGTAACAACTCATTGCGACAGGCAGTGAGAGCTACCACCAAGTCATCTGAGCTACGACGAGCCATACGTGCCCACTCTTCAGCTTCTAGCTTCTTCTCCACAGCATCATGCAGGGCTTCAACGCACTTCATCCAACCATCCCTAGTGGAATAATGCATCCTCAGGACAGCAAACATAGCACTCATAGAAGCACCCGTGCTATGAGCACGCTCATCTCTGCCTCGCTCCAAGGAAGCTTGGTTAGACTGAGCCCACTCACCCTGGGAAGCATCCACCCTGGGAAAAACATTTGCTGGCCCCAAATCAGCCCTCTTGTTGAACCTGGTGCAAATGTCCGTTAACACCTCGAAAGCTGCAAGCTGCGCACCATCCCATGGCGTCTTCATGTCAACTTCCACCTTTATTCCTGGAAACGACCAGCCCCTTCCAAGCACAGGGATAGTCACCCAAACATCAAACCAAGGCTGCACCATGGTTTCCGCTGGCTTCCAGAAATACAGTGGTGGCTCTGCATACCCCACAGACTTCAACAACCTCCACAGCACAGTGGGTGTGCCAAACTGCTCCAGAAACTGAACACTCTGCGGCTCACCTTCAGCTGCCATCTGGTACATTACAACATCTTTCACCATTTAGAATAAGATAGAGCAGCACAACTTTTATCATAGGGGAGGGAAATAGTACAAATAGCTTGAATTAATTTCATGATCATGATGCATGCACGTGCCAACGACCTCACACCTAGTATATATATTAACTAACGTTATAGTCGGTGGCATACCACGTGCTCTCATATACGTAACTAACCGTGCTATACATTTTGCGTGGTTAGTGTTCCTGCAGAAGATTCATTTCAGCCCAATTCCCAATGTATGCATGGCAACAAGAAGCACTTTTTGCCGGAATTGCTCCCATGAACATTTGCGACCCCAAAAGTAATTACTCCACCTTACTTCCATAAGTACACATATGGATCACATGTACTCACTTCAGTAACCATAACACTCACCATCGATCGATGGTTGTTCGATCTTACACTCACATCTCACCTTACCTCAGGCGACGTGGCACATTGACCCATAAGAAGCAATAAGAAACCGACAGTTCATAATTATCCGCACGATAAACCCAAATGAACCACAAATAGGAACATGATGCAATTTCCCCCAAGTCAATACTTACATAAGCCACCTAATCACCACATATATATAGGGCTATAGGACTTGGTCATTGGTACTCATAAGTTTTACAAACACTTGGTTTAAATCACCTATAAACACTACCAGTTGGCAATTAGTTTGTAAAACTCAAAACTCTTTTAAATTTTTAAATAGTCAAGTGACGGTATATGCTGAATTATGCTCTGGTACCAGCTGTCGCAGAACCGACCAATTTATACGAGCACAAGTACAACGATCGCATTTTTAATAGCAATCAAGTCGCACTTGAGCCAATATAAACCCGGTAGTCCGGAAATCTCGAAGGATTTCAAACCTTTTCATACCCCAAGGATCATTCATTTAGCAACACCCGATCACACGATACATAAGTTCGCAACCGAATTTAAACATCAGAGTACAACATAGTCTTTTACACAAATACAGTAGTAGCGGAAGTCAACATAGTTTTACACCACAGAGTTCAAATACGAGTACCAACACGTGACCATGTCACAGCAATCTTACAACGACTAAGGATGGATAATGACCCTGCCCTCAGGTCTAGTCTTCTTCACCCGCAGCGGTGAAGCAATTCTTGCAATACGCATAGTAGACTACACCATCTGCAACAATGGGAATAAAACCCTGAGTACTCAATTGTACTTAGCTCGACTTACCCGACAGGGAGTAAATAAAAAGACTCTCAAGGATATGCAAGGCTTATTTGGTGGAGCTCAGAGGATAGCATCATTTTTTCATCAAAAGCATTACTACAGTAGTTCCTCAACTTATTCATTTTAATTGTGATAAGCTTCGATTTCAGTTAAGCTACTTAAGCTAATGTTTGCAGCTATACTAAGCAATCACTGAATATTATAGCAGTCAATAAAACCATATGATTTCCAATATCCACAGATATCAACCTCATCTCACCATAATCATTATGTTCAGTTATTAGCCTCTACCTCACCAGAAGATCAGTTCAGTTTCTCACTAACCAGGAGAGATGGTGATTTGAATCGATTGTACCAGCTAGCAAATATGCCAATCACAAACCCTGTCAGCCGGGCCACTGGCTTCTTGGGTCACCGTTAAATCTTTCTGAGTCATAATGTATCGCGGGCTTGGAGGAGTCCATATTCTCAGAGACAAACCCACTTCCAGGATGCATCAGGTCCCTGACCTGCCCTTGGTAAGATGGTGTCTCCGCACATCCTTCCTACCTCCAGAATATGTCTGCCTAATCACACCCAATTCCCGGCTCAGAAAGAAATACTCGGCTTCGCGGTCGGAACGACTTATCCGGCCAGCTATGTGACGACGTATTTCAATCTCAACTGATGTCTGGTGGCCTCAGTCCTAGTCGGCCACAAGCAGCACCGAAGACGGCATGACCTCAACCATGTCATGCGGCTCCCCGCTACCTAGCCTTGATTCTCTCATTAGACACTGTGGCATGGTGGCACATATAGTCCATCAAGTGGAATCCAACCCCCTCATCATTAGTAACCACCTATGCTCGCGAAGGACAGGAAATCCCTCGACTTCTATCGGTCTAAGCATGGCTAAGCATAAGATCGAACCCACCCCTTGTCTAGTAATAACTTCAGGATCAAGTATAAGTGGACAAGGTATAAATGCAGCAACGGTATCATATCAACTCCTATACTTAAGTGCAAAATCATACGATTTAATAAAGACCAATGCATTTATAAAAAGAGTAGGTGGAGACTTAGGGATGCTCCGGGGCTTGCCTTTCACAAAGTTAGTACGTTGGTGATCAGGGCACTCAGGAAGTTCAACCTCCTCCTCCTGGCCTTCGGGAATCTCTGGCACCTCAATCTCCGGCGGAACTCCCTCCTCCGGTGGATCGAACTGCAATAGCGTCACCCCTCCCGGCGATCCTGTATGCATGACATGCATATATGAGAACTGAGAATGCACATGAAATGCAATATAGAGATGCACAAATTAACCCATGATATGCAATCAGTTTAACAATCCACACTCATTTACTGAGTATGTGCATATTTCTTCTCTAGACAACCAACTCATACTCACCCTTCTTAAGCAAAGCATAGAACAATTTCTTGTCCCGGGTAAGAGGTCTACAACCTGCACTTAATAATTAACATGCATCAACTAACCTACCACAATCATCTTATAGGTAACAAGCACGAGCAACATCATATGAACAAAACATTGACTTTGCTGCCATAAGCTCAAATTAGGATCAGCTTCACTGTTTTAAACAAGTGACAATGTGGGAGCATCACAGAATGCATGAAAACACTTCCCGACCAAAAGATACTTGCTTAAAAACAATTAAACAAACCCTAGCCTACAACTGGACCTACTATTTACTGTGCCCAGAAAAATCTAGAAAACTTACAGTAGATAAAACATTTCCAGATTAGCCTACTGCTAAAATTTCAAGTCATTTGGACAAGTATAACAGTCTACACAAAAATAACAAACAACCAGCCTTTTAAGCAATGGAAAATACTTAACGCAGTGAAAAGTATCAAACAATAGATTTCCCATTTTTCTTAGCTTCTTCCCAACATAGCATGGTTCAAGAAAAATATTCATGACCATATCCTTAACACATTAAGCATGGTGATTTTTGCAAGATTAAAGCATAAAAGGCACATTATACAAGACATTATATAAATAACAGTGCAACACTAGCAAACATATTTTTCTTAGATTCTACTTCCCTAAACAACATTAATTCAAGTGGAATCACATTTTTAGCACATTCCTACCATTACTTATGCATTTATCAAGTTTACAAGCAATTAACAATTTAAATATAACTGCATAGAAAACGTATTCCAAAAATACATTTTATATTTTTCCTTGATAGAGCTCAAAAAGACAAACACAAAAAAATTTGGTCCACCCCAATTGGACACTCCTAGCTCCAGATATGAATTTTGGAAGATTTTACACATTTTCTGGAAATCCATTTTATAAATCTTTAAAATCCAAAACCGACTGAAACTGCTACGTGCACCCGGCTTAGTGAACCAGAGGCGCACCAGAGCGGTTGACTCGCGGGCCCCTAGGTCAACCCGACCCCACGCGTCAGAGAGAGGGGCAGAGCCACCGGCGCTGACCGGCGAGAGCTCGCCGACGGCGAAGTCTCCGGCGACACTACGAGCACCAACGGACTCCTGACGACGAGACAAACCCAGCGAACCAACTCCTGAGGTCTAACTATCACCGGAGCAAGCTCAACGGCGGCAATGGCGGACGGCGGCGGTCCGGCGAGCTTGCGCCGGCCGATTCCGGCCGTTACTCGCGCGGCTAAGCTCCGTTCCGCAAAACTGCAACCCTAGCGGACCTACTTGGACGGCGAATCGAACTATTGTGCACGGGAACACACTGACCGCACAAGCATGGCGGCACGGCGGCGAGCGGGTTCACGGCGAGCTCGGGTTCCAGCGAACCTACGGCAAAATCGACCCGACCAACGACCTAGGCTAGATCTACGACTCACGAGGACACCCAGACAAGCAAGAGAGAGGGAAGCCGGCCTCGTCATTGTGCTCGACGCTGCGAGCAGAGAGCTCGGCGGTGCTCCGGCGAGTTCACGAAGGCGAGAAGCTCGCTACGGCTATACCTTAGCTCGACTGAGGCTGACAACGGGTCGAGGATGAAGAGCAGAGCAAGGCGAAGCTATGGCAGAGATGGAGCGGTCGGAGACGGCTTGGTGGCGGCGGATTTCACCGCGGCGACGGCGCGGCGGACAATGGCGACGGCGGAAGGGAAAGAGGAGAGCAGAGAGGCGAGAGCGAGGGAGAAAGCGAATGAGCCGGCCAGGAGACAGGATGGAGTCCCCTTTTCGCCTTTGCAGAGCGACGGCAGGCGGGCGTGGCCCGACGCCGGCGTACGGCCGCCACATGGCGCGCGGCGTTTGACGGTTTGCCAGCTGTTCGGCTGAATGCCGATTTGAATCAGCCTGATTCAGTTTCACGAAACCGACTGAAACTCGATTTTGATCGATCTCTAGCTCGCGATCTAGGGCGTTTCAGCGAGAACTTCACTAATATGGATCAAAGAGCTACATGAGTACTCCATTCCATATTAGAACATTTTACTCTAGATCGGCCTGGATTGAGAGATATGGATCGAAGAACAGGGGTACATCGAAACTGAAAACCAGTTTAGACTTAGAGAAATTTTTGAAAACTCAAAACAGCTCCAAATCTGCACTAATTCAACTTTTTGACCACCTTCCACCCATTTTCATGAGTTGACCCAAAAATAAAGTTTGTTGCTTATAAAATTCTACACAAATTTGATTAAGGGTGCACTGACATGCAAAATCTCTAAAATGCCCTTCTTGTTTGGTCAAACAGAATAGCTTTTAGAGGGCTCTCTAGTCAACTCTGAGCTAGAGGGGTATTTTGGGGATTTCACCAACATGAACATTGTTCCAAATGTTAACCCAAACATGTTTAGAGCATCTATAACAGTAATCAAGCAACACATTTGCATGTCAACACATCTGGCATGTTATGGACATATAAACAAACATATAGCAATTAAAGGAAACCAATTCAAATGCAATGACGATGATGCATGAAATATGATGATCTATGCTTGATGACATGCAAATGCAAGTGTGAAAATAGTAACTAACACTAGGGTGTTACAGGGATGACAACCTAGTTATTTCTAAGAGATAGAGGTTAAGAGTTCAAGTGATCTGTAGACAAATCAGGTGGCACATTAATTTATACCTCCCAGCATTTCGTTAAGAAATGTCAGCAGGCATTTTTGGCGTCGTTGCCGGGGAAGGCTGTTTGGCATACATAAGATGTAGATAGGTCATATGCATAACACCAAATATGTTGAGAAACCATACAAACCTTACTCAAACAGGATCACCCTGTCCTGGATTATTCTTGTGTAGCTTATGCAGGGTGATGTATGAACGGATTTGACCTTCTGCAGAATTTTGTTGAAGATCCAGAAGCTTTGATCAGGAAGACCCGAGCCAGGCTCAGGAACACCCTAAATCCTTTGCTGGAAGACGTACGCACAAGAAGAAGTTTGACACTGGAGTTTGAGGCCATTGCTAACAAGAGCCTTCACAAGTTCTCTACTCCAACCACTGCTAACATCCGTACTGGACCACCCACTGATGTTGGAGACAATGGATTCGAGCTCAAGCCTGCGCTCATCAACATGGTGCAAGCTAGTCAGTTTTGTGGAAAGGCACATGGGGATGCGAGTGCACATCTCCAACACTTTTTGGAGATATGCAGCACTTTCACCATCAAGCGAATAAAAAGAGATGCTATTCTGCTCTGCCTGTTTTCATTCTCACTGTTGCGAAGAGCAAAACAGTGGTTCTACGCAAACAAATACAAGAACCCTACATGGGATATCTACTCCACTGCCTTCCAAGCAAAGTTCTTCCCTGTGGGAAAGACGAATGCTCTCAGAGGGAAGATCACAAGCTTTCAGCAACAGCACGATAAATCTGTCCTGAAAGCATGGGAGCACTTTCAAGACTACATTTCAGAATGTCCTCACCATGGGATGGAGAATTGGTTGCTTATGCAGACCTTCTACCATGGGTTGACTACCAGCACCCATGAGACAATGGATGCTGCTGCTGGAGGAGCTTTTCTGCCACTCACCATTGAGCAAGCTACCACCCTTGTGGAGAAGATGGCATCCAACCAGCACCATTGAATGAGCTCCAACCCGCAAGAGAGATGGAATGCACTAGCTCAAGGAGACTGACATGATTTGTGCCAAGATGGACTTGCCAATGAAGAAGCTTGATGACTGAGTGAATGAAAAGAGAGAGGTCAACCACATTCATGATGCCTACATGACCTGTGAAGAGTGTGGAGACACTGGCCACTCAAGTCACAACTGTTCGGAGATTCAGGAGGACGTGAACTACGTCAGTAACAACAATAACTACCGTCCTCAAAATCAGAATTGGATTTCGAGCCAAGGTTAGAATTAGCAACAGAGGCCCACCTACCTAGGTAATTACTCAGGTAACAACTTCAACACATTGTTGGGAGACCTAGTTTCTGGCCAAACCAAACTGCTAGATCAGATTTCCAAGAAGCTAGTCTCCAATGACAAGTTGCTAGAAACCATCAACAATAGGATGGATGGTTTTGCCTCTGCTATCAAGAACCAGCTCAGCTTCAATAAAGTGCTAGAATCCCAAATAGCTCAGCTGGCATCTTCTATCCATCCAGACAATGAAGGAAAGATCCCAGGCCAACCAGAAAAACTAAAAACCACAAATCTAGTGGATATCTTCAATTCAAGATGGTACTATGCAAAGCATCGGTTCAAGGGCTGGAACGATGATTCCCTACCAGAGAAGAAGGGAGACCTAGGAAGACTCATCATACCAATAACCATTGGTTAACACGCCTTCGAGGAAGTAATCTGTGACTTTGGCGCAAGCGTTAACATTATGCCCAAAGTGATCTATGAGAAGATCCATGGAGATCCACTCCAATACACAAACATGTGCTTGCAGCTAGCAGACCAGTCACTCTGCTATCCAAAGGGGATCCTGGAAGATGTCTATGTACGAGTTGGACACTCGTATGTACCTGCTGACTTTGTGGTACTTGAGATAGGACGAGATGAGAAGTCACCAATCATTTTAGGACGACCATTCCTGAGCACCGCCAAGGCTATCATCTACGCCGATAGCGCCAAGATCTATTTCACTATCCGGGGGAGTAAAGAAAGATTCAGCTTCAAGAACAAGACACTGAAAAGTCTTGCCCATCCATAGAAGCCGTACATTTATGAAGACAAACCAGCACAGAAGAAGACAAGCAAAAGAAAGAACAAAGCTAGGCAGGCTCACACTGAAGTTGTGAGGATGATCAACTCAGTCCGAGCTGAGTACGATTACCTTCTGGTTTCACCACACATGCCCAAGCTAGAAGATCCAGGAGTACCGACGATCGACTGCACAATCAATCAGAAGATCTTCTACAAGACCTTCTGTGACACAGGATCGAGTGTCAATATAATGGCCAAGGTAACCTATGGCTTCCTATTTGGCAAGACACCCTTGTATTCTACCTACACGCAGCTACAGATGGCAGATCAGACATTTAGATTTCTAGAGGAGATTGCTAAAGACATTATGGTAAAGATTCGAAATCACTATGTCCCCACCGACTTCTTGGTCCTGGACATGTTAGAAGAAGAGTACGACCCACCACTCATACTTGGAAGACCGATCCTCAATACTACAAGAGTAATCATCTATATGAGATCAGGGGAGGTCCACTTTCAGTTCCACAAGGAGAAGGTCCACTGCTACTTCAACAGTTACACAACCTATGAGCAGCCAAAGAAGAAGAGATCAAGGAGGAGACGCCGTTCCTCCTGAAGAACCAACCACTCAAGGATGGTTGGGCAGATTATGAAGGAGAAGTCAAAAGGAGTGATTACGAAGAGAAGAAGGATGAAGAGACTGTGAAAGATGAGCTCTCAGCTTCAACCCCGCCAGCAACATCAACTTCACCAACTAGAAAGGTATGGAGGAAGAAGGAGTCACCTTCCAGCTCATCATCAGAAGTGCAACCAGGGTCAGCATCTCAACCTGACGATGCACCAAGCAAGGAATGAGCAAGACAAGGAGTCCTGTTCAGAGGACTATAAACCACCGAGCCTTCGCCAAAAGGTAAACTAGTACTTATCCATATTTACTTTTCAGCATTACATTAGTATCTTAGTAGTTGCATATCTACTTTTCTACACTTACAAAGAAAAATAAAAATATTTATTGCTTTTCATAATAAAATCTAAAAAGCCCCATGTGACTAGTCTTATGGCATAGCTCATAAAGACTATTCACTGTGGTGGCACAAAAAAATTTGCATTGACATCTGCATCATATTTACTTTTTGCATTCATAAACTTGAAAATACCAAAAACATGTGGGCACATGAAGGTCCACACTTTTTAGAAAATACCAAAAATATGTGGGCACATGAAGGTCCACCCACTTAGGGAAATTTCTGCTAGAAATATAAAATCAATCACTTACCATGGAGTGTTATTAACCTAACCGCTCTCCATGTGATTTGATATTCTTGTTGACAATTGAGTTTTATAGGATAATACAAGATCAAAGAGCTAGTCAACACGACGCCCTTACGCTGCCAGTACACCTGCTCCCAGAAGGGTCACTCAACTTGCAACATCAAAGACCACGTCAACATTCAGCTTGGAGGAGGGCACCCTCCACTTGAATCCAGCTAAGTATAAGTTTCCCACCTTATTATTGTACCATATTATTTTTCGCGTGAATTAGCTAGTGAGATAAAATTTGAAAACCATATAAATAGTGTTTAGGTTAGT
The DNA here is from genome assembly GCA_038502445.1 of Eremochloa ophiuroides. NCBI lineage: Eukaryota > Viridiplantae > Streptophyta > Magnoliopsida > Poales > Poaceae > Eremochloa > Eremochloa ophiuroides. Next base: position 49,055,461 of record JAHLJS010000001.1, read on the forward strand.
GAGTTGCTAGATTTGAATAAAATAAAAAGAGAGTGCTTACAATAATTTTTGCTCAGACTAGATTGAAACCATGCATAGGAATTGATAAGTAGCACCCCACTATGATTCCTCATAACACTTAGTTTTTAGCCTTGAATCATCCCAAGTTTTAGACACAACCATTTTAACCTGAAGATTTACTTTGAACCTAAAACTTGTGGGTAGCAAATGCTTGATCTAAGTCTAGGTCATTGAGGGATATGATATGCAAATTATGAGCTGCTATTTATCTTGTTCCTAGTGATACTTGAATTCTGGAGATTTATTTTGAAAATCCTTAAAACCACATGATGAGTTCCTGCATGACAAGAGCTTTACATTCCTACCACAGCCATACATGCTAGACTAGGAAAACATACACATTATATGCTACTTGCGTTGTTTTGAGTTTTGTCAAGTTTGTTGATACCTTAGGAATTTGTCATGCTTTCACAATCAACATCACTTGCACTCTACCCATATAATGCACTACTCATATCCGAGTAGGCGCATCTATGGCAGAACCGCCTAATTATCAAGGCCCACGTGCACCTGTCGTCACCCCATGGGTCTCAGACTGCTATGCACAGGAACCCGATAACTTGGAAGTTCTTTCAGAAGTTCCCGGAGAACCCCGAGCCCTCCCACTCCTTATCTCCGAATAGGATCGATCATTACAGAGAGCATGACAACAGGAACTCATTTGTACCAAATTACATTTCAGAGTAAAATGCGAAAGAATTACAATATCATAGCTTCACAAGATCGTAATTGAAAATATTACAAATCTTAAGTTTCCTCTCTTAACCTAGTAAGATAGCATTAATATATCAAATAATACTATACCATATATATCCTGCCCAAGGATATGATAAGAAAATGTCATCTATTGCGGAGGTTCCTGCTCTGAACCATCACGCAGTATGATAGGTTTAAACTTTCCGAAGCGACTTCACCCGCAACAGGGGGTTAAAAAACCCTGAGTATGAAGGTACTCAACAAGACTTACCCGACTAAAGAAAAAGACTCCAAGGATATGCTGGCTTATAGGAATCAAGGAGAGGCTTTAGCAAGAATCAAGATCAACCATTTTGCGGAAAAAGCTTACTATCAGTTGATCCTATTTATGATTTTTAGCCAGATTAAGTGTAGAATAGTATCCACTTTGCACCTAATCTAAATCAAACACTTTGTTATTCATTCCAAAATGTACTCAAAAATCATATTCTGGTTATTACTACGGTATAGGTCAGTTTATCGTGTCTCCATAACCGAGGAGCAACGACGATCCGAATCGATTATACCTAGCTGGGGATCCCTGTCCACACTGCATATGTAGCACTTAAGCTTGCATATGCCAACCCTATCTACCACAGCTCCTCCAAAACCTAAACCGTTCCATCGCTACCCGGGAACATGGTACTCCACTGCCTACATCGCCCCTGTGACTTTCCCGGCATCTCAACGGATCCTTTGATAGCGTGGGTACCCGCTGCTCCCGCCATCTCTCCGCTCCGAGTGCGTGGTTGTCATTTGAAGTAATGGAATCACTAGAGCCAGGGCTTCCCGTAGTATGTGGCTAGTTGCAAGTCACGATAACAAGCAGGCCTATAGCGGTACGGTTCCTAGGATGACACAAGCGGGACTAGTACCTCAGCATGACCAGGCAACTCCTGTCTGTGACCACATGCACGAGCAGGGATTCCTGTCTGCTCAATTCTTACTTCTTTTTATTTTTCTTTCTCAAATCCTGTTGTCCCGCCCGGTGTCGATTTAACCTTCCATCATGTTCAGTAATCAGTTTCAACTGACTCATATGTCAAGTCATCACCCTCAGGGCAAACCTGAGTAAAGCAATCTTGTGAGTGACAAACTTAAAATAAGAGTCTGACTAGCTAAGCGGCAATAGATTCATTTATAAACATATAGGAATCCAGGATAATTGTAAAAAGGATATGGTAAAAATGCAGCAACGGTTCGACAATCAACTCCTATTTCACTTAATGCACATTACACTAGACTTAAAAGTGTAATAAACATTTTGTAAAACACAAGAAAGGGGTTAATGCACTGGGGCTTGCCTTTGCTTTGCAGATGAGTCACTTCTTCAGAAATACCAGAGAAAACCCGCTTGACTTGATCTGAGGAAATCACCTCCCAATGTGGATCAATCAAGTAGGGCTTCGGAAAACCGTTCACTACACGTAAAGTAATAATGCATACTTAATACGATGCATGATGAGATGGTTATGTATGCAAGCTAAGGATTAAGAAAGTTAACTAAACTACAAAGGTTTTGCTATGAAATACCCTAGGTTAGGGTCTTCATGGGCTTCACCTTATCCCAAAAGTGATTTGAAACCATTTAATTATTTTTCATAATAATTTATGCATTTATTATATTAAAGAAAAGTCATTTTTAAGCATGTTTAAATTTACTAATCAACCAAACAGTACCAAAACAGCACCAAACTTTTTCTGTAAGCCACATTATGTGTAGATAACATGCACAAAAGGTTTCGTAATTTTCTGATCTATATTTTTATTTCTATGAATAAAACAATCATCATTAAACAAGATATAATTATATCCTGCAAATAAGAGTTTCTTCTTTTACACAAAACATATTTTTATCAGATAAAGAACATTTTTAGGATACTAACAAAGTTAGTTTCATATTTGTACCACACTCCAACAAAAAGATATGAAAATAATAAATATTGGGGATTCATCAATTATTTTCGAAAATTATAATGGGCAGAAAACCCTTTTACTCCCACGCCCAGTCAGCCAGAGGCACTGCCGAGCAGGGCCTGGGTCAACAGACCCGACCCCGGCCTTGACCGCGGCACCGGCGGCGGGTAGGCCGCCCATCACGCCGGCGGCTAGTTGTTGGCCGACGGGGAGGGTACCGGGATGATCACCAGGACAGGACGAGGCATTCTAGCGAACCGGTTGGGCAACTAGGGCTCTGGGAAAGGCTTGCCGCCAGCCATGGTGGACTAGAATCACGGCACTCGGCGGTGTGACCTGTTCCGGCTACTCCGGGCCGAGAGGATGCAAAAGAAGATGACTACAAGTACTAGGGACTCACCACGTCTCTGATGCTCGAGCTGGTTGGGTCGAAAATGGAGCAGAGCATGATGGCGACGTTGGAGACGGCTTCGGCGGTGCGAACCGGTGGCAAGGTCACTGTTCCGGCTGTGCTGGTTCACCAAAGGGGAAACGACTTGGACCGTGAGCTTCCTGGGATCAATTGGGACATGAAACGCAAGACAAGATGGAGAGTAGCTCACAGGGTCGTCCTGTTCGCGACGGAGCCGAGGCTAGCGGCGTTCCTGCCGGCTGCAGGGAAGAAAGGTGGCGCCAGGACAATTCTGGCAACGGGAAGAGGCAAGGCCGGGCTCCAACGATGCGCAAGGAGGTTACTAAGCTGTGAGCACGGTGAATTGGATGAAGGTGGACCGAGGATGGTCAATTTCACTGTTCACCGAAGACCTGTCGGCGGCGACCGAGGAAGAGGAAAGAAACTCTGGTTCGTCGACTTCGTGTTTTAAGAAGAACGAGGGACCTCAACGGCTTGCCACACTGCTGCCCGACTCACCACGACATCAATCGCGTGGCAACGCGAGCAGAGACTGTGGTAGAGGACGGCGGGCGGCGGAGGGTTCGTGGCCTGCTCGGCCCTGCTCTGGAAGCTCCAGAGAAAATTGCATTTTCGCCCTTTTCTTCAATTATGAAATTACTTTTTTATATAATAAGCCAAAAAATTGTTAAAATATAAGTTGTTGCAATTTCAAAACTGAACAACTTTCATTTTTGAATCATAATCAAATTTTGCCTAGTTTCTGAAATATAGAAAAGTGGCTAAAATGAGATTTCAAATAGAAACCTGAAAATCAAATTTTTATGTAACAATCAAAATCTCCAAATATATAAGTTTCTCAAAATCATGTGTCCTACAACTTTTATTTGGGACTTTTCTTCAAATTCCCAATAACTTTCAAGATAGGCTTTTGAATTTAAATATTCAAACACAAATTTGGGTTTTATTTGAATTTTTATTTAATAACTACAAACTTGCCCAATATAAAACTTGCTCCAATTAAAAAGAGCTACAACTTTAATTTTGGGCTCAACACCAAATTCTAAATAGTTTTGAAATTAGGGTTTTAGCCTGATTTAAGGTTTTATTTATTTGGTTTTTCAAATACAATATTTTATGTTCAAATGCAACACTTGAGAATTTCTCATGACATGTTATTTAATTCCTAGAATGATGATGCGCAATGATGACATGCTCAATTTTTATTGGCGCTTAACACCAAGGGTGTTACACCTCTACCCCCCTTATAGGAATCTCGTCCCGAGATTACAAAATGCCTAAACCCTGGGTTGAGTAGCGAAGAAGGAAATGTGTCTCACACATTGTCCTTAAAGAGTTTTAAAACATAATTACATCCCGTTGAAAAGAAAAGTTTATATTACAAATACTTTTACATTTTAAACAGAGGGAAGGAAATCTGGAAAATTTTACATGAGATAGTCCTTAGATTCCCAAGTAGCTTCCTCTTCCAAGTGTTGATTCCATTGTACCTTGTAAAACTTGATTGTCCTTTTTTCGAGTGACACAATCCTTCTGATCGAGAACTCGAATCGGGTATTCTGCATAAGTCAGATCGGGCTCAAGATTCACATCTTCAACTTCAATGGCTTGGGCTAGCACTCAAAGACACTTTTTCAGCTGAGACACATGAAACACATTGTGAACTGTAGAGAGACGCTCTAGCAATTTGATTTGATAGGCCACAGGTCTACAACGTTTGAGGATTGGGAATGGGCCTATGTAACGAGGTGCTAGCTTTCCTTTAACACCAAACCGGCTCACTCCTTTCATCGGTGACACTTTCAAATAAACATGATCACCAACTTTGAACGTTAAAGGTCGACGTCTTTTATCAAAATAACTCTTCTATCGAGACTGAGCTATCTTTATATTATGTTGTATAAGTCTAACCTTTTCTTCAGCATCTTTAACCAAGTCCAATCCAAAGAACCATCATTCTCCAGACTCGGACCAGTTCAAAGGAGTTCTGCATCTTCTGCCATATAAAGCTTCAAACAGAGCCATCTTGATACTCTCTTGATAACTATTATTATAAGAGAATTCTGCAAGAGGTAAACATTCATCCCATTTCTCTGAATAAGAGAGGACACATGCTCTCAGCATATCTTCCAATACCTGATTAACTCTTTCAGTCTGCCAAGAAGTTTGAGGATGATAGGCTGAGCTATGAATAAGTTTTGTACCCAAAGATTTGCAATTCTTTCCAAATTTAGAGACAAACTGCAGACCTCTGTCAGAAACAATAGTCTTGGGTACCCCATGAAGACTCATAATACGGGCAATATATAGTTTGGCATAAGTTATGACAGGATGGTCATTTTTGACTGGGATGAAATGAGCTGACTTAGTAAGACGATCAATAATGACCCATATAGAATAATAACCTTTTGATGTCTTTGGTAGGCCAACAATAAAATCCATACTGATATCTTCCCATTTCCATGCAGGAACAGGCAAAGGTTGTAATTGACTAGCAAATTTCAAATGAACAGCCTTTACCCATTGACAAGTATCAAACCTGGCGACATATCGAGCAATTTCAATCTTTATTTTGGTCCACTAGAACCGTTGTTTTAGATCCTGATACATCCTATTGCTTCCTGGATGGATAGAATATCTGGACATATGCGCTTCATCGAGGATTTGTTGATGTAACTCAGGAACTTTAGGTACTACCAGACGATTCTTGAACCAAACGACACCTTCATCATCAATTCTGAAACATGAAGCTTTCCCTGCCAACATTTTCTCCTTGACATGTGATATACCTTTGTTTCTCGATAAGCTGCAATGATCTGACTCTGAATAGTTAACTCAAGTGCAAGGTTGGCTATTGTTCCATACTGGACAATCTCCATATTCAGCTTTTCCATCTCGTGACACAAGGCGACATCATATGGTCTAGCAAAGAGACAACTGCACTGAGACTTGCGACTCAGAGCATCTGCTACAACATTCGCTTTGCCAGGATGATAATGTACCTCAAGATCATAATCTTTGATCAGTTCCAACCACCTTCTCTGCCTCATGTTCAACTCACTCAGAGTAAAAATATACTTCAAACTCTTGTGATCGGTATAGATGTGACATGTATTACCTAGCAGATAATGGCGCCAGATCTTAAGTGCATGAACAACTGCTGCTAACTCATGATCATGAGTTGGATAATGCTCTTTATGGCACTTGAGTTGTCGAGAGGCATAAGCAATCACCCAACCTTCTTGCATCAGTACACATCCAATGCCAATGCTTGAAGCATCACAATATACATCAAATGGCTTCTCAATATCGGGCTGAGCTAATATAGGTGCAGTGGTCAAAAGCTTCTTCAAAGTTCTGAATGCTTGCTCACATTCAGGAGACCATTTGAACATGACATTATTCTTGAGTAGCTCAGTAGCCTAGAGAAATTTGGGATGAAGCGACGATAATAGCCTGCAATTCCAAGGAAACTGCGAACTTGGTGTACTGTGGTTGGTGGTTTCCAGTCAAGGATATCTTTAACTTTGCTAGGATCAACAGGCACACCGTCAGTGGATAAGACATGACCAAGGAATGGAATCTTATCTAGCAAAAACTTACATTTGCTGAATTTGGCATAAAGCTTGTGTTCTCTTAAACGAGTCAGAACAATGTGAAGGTGTTCTGCGTGCTCTTCTTTGGTCTTGGAGTATATCAAGATGTCATCAATGAAGACAACCACCACTACTAGGGAATTGCTCATCAATGACGCTCACCTTTCGTCACTGAAGGCACCAAAATCGTCACCGAGGAACTTCTATGATGACCTTATGACGAAAAGGGTTTCGTCATGGAATGAGCGTCATTGATTGTCTACGGTGACGAAACGACTATTTTCGTCATTGATGTGCTTTTGTTCTATGACAAAATAATCATTGTCACAGAAAGGAATTCATTCCATGATGAAGTGTATTCATCATTAATGTGACCACCTTTTCATCATAAGAGGACGGTTCGTCAGGCTGACAAACGGTGTTTGCCACGTGTTAGCTGACTTGGACTGACACGTGTCAGCTGACGTGGACTGCTACGTTATCAACTGACATGGCTCAACACGTGGCAGCTGACATGGCAGCTGGCGTGGCTTGTGATTGGGTGTCCACGTGTCGCTTTTTAATGGGACCACGTGTCTTCCAGTGATTAGTTCACGTGTCCCGCTCTGATTAGAACTTATTTTCATCACAGAACAAAGTAAAAAAATTGTCACAGAACAAACTAAAAAAATTGACACAGATTGAATTATAAAATCATCACACAATGACAATATTTCATCACAGGTGCTCATGCTAATTTCATTATAAAATGCAAATAATATTGAATTCACCAAAAGCTTCAGCATGTTAACAGATCCAGTATTCTAATGCCATACACTACTAAACTCAGTTCACATAACTAAGTTTACATCACTAGCAACATTAGTTCACCATAAATACTACTAAGCTTGGTTCAAATAATAAAAAGTTACCAACCACCAGCAACATAAGTTAACATGCCAACCACCAGCAGCTAAGAGTTTCTGGTCATTCAAACTACAAGCAGCTAAGAGCAGCGCTCATGACGAAGAAGCATTGTTGATGGACAAGATACGCTTGAGCAGCGCATTGTTCTCCTCTATTGTCTTGTTGTTTATCTCTGTCAGCTTCTTGTACTCCTCCATCTCTTTTTGTGTCCTCGCCAGCCTTTCCTCAGCTTCTTCACTTCTATTCTTGAGATCGTTGAGGTCACCTTGTACAGCAGCCTTAGCTTCAGCTGCTAGTTGTTCCTGAAGCTCGCTTTCATTTAATGATGATGCTTTGGAGGAAGGCACTGGTTTGATGCCAACACTCTTCAGGAAAAGGTTTGAGCTGTTCTTAGAGAGCACCTGGGACACAACCTGCACACTTGATATTCCTGTCTCACCTTCAGCAACCGGTTCTGTCCTCAAAGCTTCCATGTTTGAATGAAACACCAACGAGCCATCATTAGTTCATAGTTATTGCATTAATCTGAGGAGGAAATATGACACAAGATGTACTTTTAAAAATATAAACAACAATAGAGAGGTACAAGTACAATGGACAGGCTGTAGCAAATTACAAAAAACAGAACAGTAATAGATCAACTGTGGAAATAATCAGTTCACATTGTTCTCAGCCAAATGCAATCTTATTTACAGACAAGTGCTTGTCATTGGTGTAGTGAAGGAAAATCTAAAACTAAGGTAAGTTTCACAATGGCTCAAACAGGTATCTGATACAATGGTATTGCGGATCATGTGGTCTGATTTGACAGACTCATGCTACAATTTAAGAAAAGTTTGACAGAGGTCTGCATGAAAGTGGATACAATTTCAATAGAATTTGGACATATAGGTTGTCAGAATAGATAGGTAGCAGTTAAGTTACAATTTCATACTACCTATAATACTAATGACTCTCTTACTTGGGTATCTTATATTGAGTTGATAAAGAAATAAATGTATCAAATACAACTATTTCAGAAGGCAGTTTGCTTTCAGTAAATAAAGAATAAACTAGAAACCTTAATAACATTGATTTGTATGCTTATTCCTAAATAACATCAGCCATGCCCTACTTCAGTTAATTGCAACGAAATGTTAAAGATAGTGTTTGCTAAGTTCACAGCAAGTGACCTTCAATCTGCGACCAAGGTGAGTCCTATCTTCTATAGTTTTTCTGAGTGTCAGTACAGACCTTTCTGCCTAATCTCTTAGTACACTTTTAATTTGCTGGTCTATGAAATTTGAAGCCAACAATGACCAGATATGTATCAGGACACATTGTTCAGCCATGAATACAATTTTTAGATAAGTAATCTGACATTATCAATCTGATAGTTAAAGCAGATAAGTAGTTTTTCTGAATATAAGTACAGACCATCCTGGATTTCTAGGTGTTTTGGTTTCAAACAATTTCAGAACAGAAGAGATGATCAATCATTCTCGATACACATGTAGCAAATTCCAGGTATCTACAACTACTAATTTAGTTCTTGGTTTCGTGTCTCCTGTCCTGATGATAGGTACAATTAAGAAAGATATATAGGTGAAGACCAATTCATAAGGAAGCACAACTGCACAAGTTATCTGATTAATGAACAATATGGCACAGCGAAACAGATGTTGGGACTTACCACTGCTTCTCTAGCTGGTTCACTGAGACCATGTTTGGAGCTGGTATGGCAGGTCTTGAAGGCCTCCACCACATCAAGTTCTTCATTCTTCTCTGTGCTGGGTTCTGCATTGTTCCTGTTCTTCTTGTGTTTCATAGAGAATCAATTACAGCAAAGTTGTCAGTCTTATGATACAGACAGTCTTATGTAGAGAATCGATTACTTACATATGCATGCAAGTGTGCCACATAGCTGCGAGAGCCAGTAATATGATGATACTTGACTTTACGATGATTATTCTTGTTCTTTTCACTTGTTTCCTAAAAGAGAATGAAAATGTGAGATGAGATCATAGGTTTGAAATGAGAAGATCCACTGTAAACTAAATGAGAAAGAATATATGACAAGATACCCATACCATGTTCTTTGGATTAGTCCACTTTGCAGTCAGTGCCTTCCACTCTTCATCAGACTTGCATGAAACTGGAGAAGTTGTCGAAATCTCATTTGCAGGTACACCATTAAAGTACTTCTTCTTCAGCCGATAACGCATTTGTCGCACCCTAGATTGCAGCATATCGGTGCAAGCATCCTCTGTTGCCTCGTCCTTGTCGTTAATGGCCAAGCGCACCTAGTCATATGACAATTCCATATTTAGTTAGTCAATTCAGGTTAAGAAGATATACAAGTCAACCATAGAAACAGTAAGGCACTTACAGAGAGCTTTCCCACAAACTCTTTATAATATTTGTCGTCCTTCTTGTACAACTTCCAATGAGGTAGGATAGGAACCTTATCCCAAATGATGACACCAGACTTAGATGCAAACTTGGCTACTTGAACAGGTTCATGAGGCCTTCTTTTGCCTTGAGCAACAGCTATGGGCAGTCTTTTTCCCATAGCTTTTGTCATCCTGTCCAGCTGTGCTCCCTTGGTGGCTGGCCTAGGTTCCCTTGGGGCTTGCTATGCAAGAGCTACAAAAGAGAATTTGCATTTAAATGCTTCAGTTTCATGCAAATCAGCTAAAGAGATAGCATATTGGAATGACAAAGAAACTTTAACTTGCCTTGAGTGTCATTCTCTGCAGCTACATTGTCTTCATCTGTAGCTGTAGTGTCTACCATAGCTCCACTTTCTTCCTCTGCAGATGTACTGTCCTGGCCACCAACTCCATTGCCTTGCTCTGCACCAGCTCCATTGCCTTCCTCTGCACCAGCTCCATTGCCTTCCTCTACGGTCCGCCCATCTCTTGCTGATAGTTGAAGCCTTTTTGATGATCTTAATTGGGCCATAGGAGGTTGCACCTATGAACCTTCAGGTGCCCTCACTCTCTTACTAGCTCTAATTCCTGGTGGTATGTTGGGACTTGTCTTCTTCTTCTTTGAAGCAAGCACTTTCCTATACCCTCGCGGAGGCTGTGAAGAAAAATCAAGTAAGTCATGTGCATTAATAAGCAAGAGCACATATTAAGGAACAGGTATGATGTAATACCTCTGGTATTATTGCTTAATTAAATTGCCACGTCATCATATTTATTATTAATCATCTGCATATGATTGTGCTTAGGGCCCCTAGAGTAATTTGATTTCATTTAGTATTGATTGTGTAATTTAGTCCTCAATCAAAAGTCAAAAATAAAAATTAAATAGAAATCAAATTAAGCCCTAGAGTTGACCTAAAACCCTAATTCAAAATCTATAAAGAATCTGATGAAAGTGTCTTAATGAAAGTTGTAGAACATTTAAAATGGAACAACTTTTATTTTTGGAGATTTTGAAGTTATATTATAGAAAGTCAAATTAAACTCAAATTAGTATGTTGATATTTAAATTTAAAACTTCAATTTCAAAAATATTGAGAATCTTCCAAAACTCATTTCATAGAAGCTGTCAAGCTCACTGATTAGAACAACTTTCATGTTTACCTTTTTCATGTAGTAGAGAAAATTTAAAAGTAATTTTAAAACTTCAGTTTGAAATTCAAAACCAAATTCTACCCCCTTTTGTATATTTTCAAATTGGTGCGGAATTTGAACATGGCGTAAAAAGCAAAAGTGTTCTAAATAAAATTTGGCACAACTTTTATTTTTGGAGCACCTACTATAGCTACATGGTTTAGGAGGAATTCAAAATTTATAGCATTTGACCCTAACTGATCTGCAGTACCGGGTCCCCCCCTCTCTGTTCCGGCTGCCTGGGCAGTGGGTACGGGCGCGTGCCGCGCCACACGCCGGCGATGTCCGGCTGGGGCATGGCCCTGTCACCGTCGAGCTATGACCGCATTGGGGCCCCGGACCCTTCCCGGCCTTATCCCTGAGCCCTGGCCGCTTAAAGGCGATGGCCGCATCCGTTTTTCCTCCCTCATCCCATCTCGGTCATTGGCCGAATTGCCGCTTCTTCGTCCATCTCCATCCTCTCCCTCGTGCGGTAGTGTGATTCGGTCCATTGCGCACCTTCTGAGCCGTTTGGGTCGGCTGGTTGCTGTCGGAGTCCGCCGCACACCTCGTCATCTTCCTCTGCTCCGACCGAGCGCCGCGGTGGGCAACTTCGACGCGACCAGCTCGTCTCGGTGAGTCCCTCCCTGTTTCAACTAGCGTTTTGTGCTCCATACGGTTCAGTGATACTCATGCTTCCATGGGTTCCTCGTTTGGGGTCTTAGGTACCTCGGAACAGAACCTCGCCGTGGTGTTCGCGCCGCCCCGTCCGCCTTCGTCACCGTTCTCGCCTCTCCGTACCGTCGCGGGTCGAACCATCTTGCCAGACCAAACCATGGTGAGCCCCTGAATCCTTAACGCGTTTAATCTTGGCCTCTACTGGCTTTAGCTCACCGGCGTGTGGCCTGCCGCCGCCGCCGAGCCGCCATGGTCCGCGACGAGCTCGTCGCCGGTCGGGTCTTGTCTTTTAGGGTCACTAGAGTAGTGTCCTAGGGCTTTGCTCGTCGTTCGGTGGTGCCTCCCTCGGCGGAGGAGTCGCCGGCGGCGAGCCGCCGTGCTCGCACGCGGGCGAGAGCCGGGGAGGAAGAAGAGGGTGTGAGAGAGAGGCTGACGGGTGGGGACGCCCGGTCAGCGAGTTTGTGAGGGCGCGGGTGCGCGCGGGCGGGCTGCGGCCAGTTTGGGCTGGCCTGCGGTGCTGGGCCGACTTGGGCTGTTGGTTCTTTTTTATTTTCCCGAGCTATTTTGCATAGCTTTTCTTTTTATTTTTGAAATGATTAGTATTGCATTTTAATCTTTTTGTATGAATTAATCTACTGCCTCAAAAATTATGGAAAAATTTGTGGATGCTCTTTGTAATTTGTAGAATTTAACAAAAATATGAAATGTAGGATTTAACTGCTTTCTTTATGAACTTTAAATCTGTAGTTTAAATAATAAATGCAACTTTAAGTAATTTTAATTAATTCTCTGTAAGCCCAAAAATCATAAAAATTTATTTGGTACTGTTTTAGGCTTAGAGCTATCTGTTGGTGAAGTTTGGTGTCAGATATAAATAGTTTAATTATGTATTAAATAGATGTTTGATTAAATGATTAATAAAAATAAATAGAAAACATTAATAACTTAGGGTTGTGTGATTTTCTGGTTGATTGTGAACTTGGGTCAAAGGCCTTTATGATCTAGGGCATGTTGAGTTAGAATAATCATGTTTAGCTAAGGTAGGGTCTTGTGCACATGTGTGTTTTATTATTATTAACTTTCATCTGTCATTTCATGTGCATCTTATTCATTCATTCATTATTGCACACGTGTAGTGACCGAGAACACTGTGGTGGAGCCCGAGGTGACAGTTGAGGAGCCTACTGCTGAGGTTGTGCAGGGCTTTGATATTTGTGGCACTGATCCGGACCCGACTCTCTACACCATCCAAGGCAAGCCCCGGTGTATTTGCCACTCTCCTTGTTGTTTTAAAAATATTTATCACTTGAGTTAATTAATTGCATTAGGTTAATAGGAGTTGGGTGACAACCAATTGATGCATTACCATCCTTGAATACCTGACTATACTTGAGAACCTGATTTATTAAAAGTATTGAAAAATGCTTAGTCATGCCTAATGGTTTTTGCAAAAGAAAAGCTATTTTAAATTGTGATGATCTAAAGCACAAGAATCACTTTATGGGACTGGTTATGTCCTTTTTGGTTGGCAGTGTTCCTAGCTAGTTCATTGTCATCAACGAGGAAGGGTTTTCCAGCTCAGTGATCGTGGCATTGGGTTAGAGTCCCAACAATTGTCACCGACGGAAACGGGATTTGAAAAACTGAAGGGACAGGGGTATTTGGGTTAGAGTCCCAATGCACTATCGCCGTCAGAAAAAGGCTTAGGGACCGTTCGTTGTAGGCCTGCTAGATCGAGACTTTGCAACTAGCCACATACTACGGGAAGCCTCTGACTCTGGTGGCTCTACTGCTGAAACCGACAACCACGCACTGGGAGTAGAGAGATGGTGAGAATAGCGTGTACCCTCGTGGCCGTCGTGCCTAGTGACGAGAGGAGTACTGTGCTCTCGGGTGGCGCAGGACCGGTTCCGGGGTATGAAAAGCCGTGGTAGGCGGGGTTGGCGTATGCAAGTTTAAGTGCTACATACGCAGTGTGGATAGGGATCCCCAGCTCGGTACTAATCGATTCGAATCGTCGTTGCTCCTCGGTTATGGAGACTTGATCCTTCGACCATTCAGTGAATAGTGGTTCAAAACTAGGGTGTTTTTTGAAGGGATTAAGCAAATGAAAGGATGTTGATATATGAGAAAGAACTTGGAGATATGGTTAATGATTAATAGTATTATTATAAAATATTGAAATAGGACTAGTAATGCTTTTTCCGCAAAACACTTGAACTCTTGCTAAAGCCTTACCTTGACACCCCTCAACCTGCATTCCTGAGTCTAATTTTTCTCTTTTAGTTGGGTAAGTCTTGCGGAGTACCCCATGTACTCAGGGTTTGTTAACCCCGTTGCAGCTAGTTAGCAGGAGCCTGAAGTTTGTCTTGCTCCGTGCTATGTCACTATCGTCCAGGAGAGCGAGGAAGAATAAAAGTTAAACCCATGGGCAGGGTTCGTGTACTACTTATCTATCGTATTGTATTATTGTTCTACCGCTACTGCTACCCTTTAAATTATGATCTGTAATAACTGCACCTAATTTCCACTTGAACACTGCTTTTTAATATTAAGTACTACTTACTCTTCCGCACTTTTACTCTGATGTATTTTGTTATGAAATGTTGTAATCCTGTAATGGCTTTGCAATGGGATCCTGTCGGAGATAACGGGTGCTTATGTAGCCCGGCAGAGCCCGCCTAGGTCATCTGGAACACGGGCCCGGCTGTCAGATGTCATTGGTGGCGATGACAGGTGCCTGGGGGCCACGTGATTTAGGCGGTTCTGTTATAGCTGGTATCAGAGCATTCCATTGCTAAATCATTGTGGGTTACATTTTAAAAACTTTAAAATGTTTTGGATCATAAAAACTTAAACTTTTATTTTGAGTCCAAACTACTTACATTTTTATCTTACTCGGTAGTTCTTATCTTGTTCTGTAATTTATCATATCTTATTATGGTTATGGTAGCAGGTGGAACAACATTATTAACATTAGCCCTATGTTCAAATTATTTATGCTTTGATTTATGTTGCATGATTTAAATTCGTAGGTACGTGCATGCATCATGATAATCACACATGTTAATAACTTCCTCCTTAAAAGTGGGTATATGGGTTAGGATTTATCACACCTATTCTTGCTAGCCTGTTATATCCTCACTAATCCAAACTTACCTTTCCAGCTGGCACGTTCTAAGTTGACCGCATGCAAGATGACTGGACCCCGTGGAATTCCGCACCACCAGTTGGCACCACACGGCGGTGAGGAGGCATCTGGCAGACGCCCTCCCCACCGTAGTCATAAGGAGTTGAAGAAGGAGATCAAGGAGCTGCACAGGGAGATGAGTCTCATGCGCGAGGACTTCCACGTGGCCCGGGCGGACCACTACCGAGATGTGAGGACCAACAGGGATCTACGTCGG
The DNA here is from genome assembly GCA_038502445.1 of Eremochloa ophiuroides. Classification (NCBI taxonomy): domain Eukaryota; kingdom Viridiplantae; phylum Streptophyta; class Magnoliopsida; order Poales; family Poaceae; genus Eremochloa; species Eremochloa ophiuroides. The sequence continues at coordinate 49,070,756 of JAHLJS010000001.1, forward strand.
GAGATCGACCGCCTGACTCAGCAGAGGGATTAGGCCTTAGAGCAGGAGGGCATGGCCCGTGAGAGGGTCGAGGAGCTGGAGGGGTATGTGGAGAACCTTGAGTGGAACAATGGTATGCTGCACGACGAGGTACATAGGCTGAATGATCAGCTTAACCCAATTCTGGTTCCACGTGAGGAGGAGCCCGAGGAAGGTGTTGTTGTGGGACCAGATGAGGAGGAGTATGACAGTGAGGCTACTGAGGGCGGTTACTTTGAGGTAGTTGATCCGATGGAGGACGTGGTCATTGAGGAGGACGACGAGGAGGAGATTGTCTTCATCGACTAGGCTAGTCTTAGGACTAGTGACTTTAGTCTTCTGCTATCCAAGTGTTGTAATCGTCGTACCTAGAACCTTAGTCTAGGGTGGAACTTGTTATGTTCATGCGTGTTGAACCTTGTTATGTTTAATGTTTTAAGTTGTAATGCTACCATGTTTTAATTATGCAATGTAAGTCCTAAGTTGGTTGTCCTAAAAACAGATGGTCAACACCCGCTCGACTGGTGCCGGTACTTTCGATGAAGGAGCTGCTCCCAACCCACCACCCATTCCACCAAACTTAGCCGATGCCATCGCAGCCCTTGCTAATGCAGCCAATGCTATGGCCCAAAACCGGGAGAACCGTGGCGGGCGTCGAGGCCACCGCGAAGATAAGGAAACTACCTACGTGGACTTCACTGAGACATGTCCCCCAGTGTTCACAAAAGCCAATGAGCCCTTGGAGGCCGATGATTGGCTCTGAACCATGGAGCAAAAGTTCAGCTTGATCCGTTGCACAAATATCCAAAAGCCACTGTTTGTAGCTCAGCAGCTGCGTGGACCAGCCAGTGCCTAGTATGCCAACCTGTTGTCTGCGTAGCCCGAGGGACATCAGCTTACATGGGCAGAGTTTTGCGAAGCCTTCTGAGCACATTACATCCTTGCAGGTGTAATGAAAATGAAACTGGATCAGTTCTTAGCTCTGCAGCAGAAGGATTCTTCTGTTATGCGATATGTGAACCAGTTCAATCATCTTGCCCAATATGCTCCTGAACATACCAACACCGACCAAAAGAAGAAAGATTTCTTTGTCAGGGGCCTAAACTTTAAGATCCAGCGTAGCCTATCCAACAACCATAATTGCTCATATCACGAAGCTATCAACAGTGCCATTGCTTACGAAGAAAGTGATCGTAAGCATCAAGATGAGAAGAAGAAGAAGAAATGAGGCTTTTCTGGCGGTCAAAAACGCTAGAAGATCATCCATCATCCTACTCACCACAACCGTCCAGCTTACCCCCAGTAGCAAGTCGTGGTACGCACCGCGGCTACCTCTCATACCTTAAACCAACAGAACACCACTCAGCCGAATGCCCTAGGTGTTCGTATCAATACACCTCAGACCACCTACAATCATCCTTGCTACAACTGTGGCAAGATGGGACATTGGGCTCGTGACTGTCCATATCCCAAGAAATACAATCAAAATGTCCAGAAAGGTCCTGGACAGCAGCAGCAGCATCAGAATAAGCACCATGGCCAGCAGCACCAGGCTCAGAAGGTCAAAATTGTCAAGAAGGCAGGACATGTCTATTATACTCATGTGGATGACATCCCTGCAGGAGATCCCGTCATGATGGGTAGGTTTCCTGTCGCCAGTCACCTTGCTATTACACTTTTTGATTCTGGTGCATCACATTCATTCATCAATCGTACATTTGTTGTCAAGCATGAGATTCCAATTGGGGAAATAAAGGAAAAATTCCTTATACATTCGCCGGAGGGCGTATAAATACTAAGGAGGTAGTGCATCGAGTACCTATCGAGTTGGGCGGGCATATATTCCCAACCACCATGATAGTGCTCAAGGATCAGGACATAGATGTCATATTGGGTATGAATTGGATGTATCAGCACAAGGCTCTGATCGATGTGCTGAATAGGACCATAAAAGTCAGCATACCTAGTAGTCAATCTCAGCTTCTTATCCAGCTTCCACTACCTGTGAGAATGGTTGAAAAGTCTGTGCAGAGACTGTGTGCCACCTCAGTCCAAGAAATCCAAAATATTCCGGTAGTCTGTGAATTTTCGGATGTATTTCCTGATGATCTACCTGGTCTGCCACCTGACCGTGACATGGAGTTCGCTATTGAGTTGAAGCCGGGAACTGCACCTATATCCCGTAGAGCCTATAGGATGCCTCCCAAGGAATTAGCCGAGCTTAAAGTTCAACTGCAAGATCTGCATGATAAGGGTTTCATCAGACCTAGTTCATCTCCCTGGGGTTGTCCTGCTATATTTGTGAAAAAGAAGGACAAGTCACTCAGACTCTGTGTCGATTATCGCCCACTTAACGAGGTCACCATTAAAAATAAATATCCTTTACCTCGCATTGATCTACTCTTTGACCAATTAGCTAGAGCCAAGGTCTTTTCCAAAATTGACCATAGGTCTGGTTACCACCAAATAAAGATCCGTCCCGAGGATATCCCCAAAAAAGCATTCACCACCAGATACGGCCTTTATGATTATCTGGTCATGTCTTTTGGTCTAACCAATGCACCTGCCTATTTCATGTACCTCATGAACTCTGTCTTCATGCCCGAGCTTAACAAGTTTGTGGTCGTGTTCATCGATGACATCCTTGTTTATTCCAAAACCCCTGATGAACATGCCAACCACCTTCGTGTTGTCCTAACTCGCTTAAGAAAACACCAGCTATATGCCAAGTTCAGCAAATGTGAGTTTTGGTTGGACCGAGTTCCTTTTCTCGGCCATATTTTATCTGCTGAAGGTGTATCCGTGGACCCGAGCAAGGTAGAAGAAATCTTGAATTGGAAGCCATCAACCACACTACATCAAGTCCGCAGCTTTATGGGAATGTTGGGGTACTACCGTTGTTTTATTCCGGACTTCTCCAGAATAGCCAAGCCCATTACCAACCTGTTAAAAAAATCAAGTCAAATTTGTCTTGTCACCAAAATATGAGAAGGCATTTCAAACTCTGAAGAAGTTGTTGACCACTACACCGGTACTAGCTCAACCAAACATTGAAAAGCCATTTGATATGTACTGTGATGCATCTGGCACGGGATTGGGATGTGTCTTGATGCAAGAAGGTAGAGTCATTGCTTATGCTTCACGTCAACTCAAGCGACACGAAGAGAACTACCCTACTCATGACCTAGAGTTAGCAGCCGTGGTACATGCCTTGAAGATATGGCGTCACTATTTGCTAGGCAGTACCTGCAATGTATACACAGATCACAAGAGCCTGAAATACATCTTCACTCAAGAAGAGTTGAACATGAGACAGCGAAGATGGCTCGAGCTAATCAAGGATTATGATATTAAAGTGCATTATCACCCAGGCAAGGCGAATGTGGTCGCCGATGCACTCAGTCGGAAGGTGCACTGTAATTGTTTGACAGTCAAGCCGTATGATCTATCCTTGTGCTATGAGTTGGAAAAATTAGGAATAGAGATAGTTCCACAAGGCAGCCTGGCCAATATTAGTATTAAACACCCATTCGAGATGAGGTTATTGCTGCTCAGCGGGAAAGTAAAGAAATCAAGCACATCAAGGAAAAGGTTCAAGCTGGCAAGGCAGATTGCTTCAAGATTGATGATGATGGTGTCGTGTGGTTCAAGGGTCGTCTAGTAGTTCCAAAGGTGCCGGAGTTGCGACAAAAGATCCTTGACGAAGCGCATTTGACAAGGTTTTCTATCCATCTTGGCAGCAACAAGATGTATCAGGATTTGAGGCAAAATTTCTGGTGGACAAAGATGAAGATAAATATTGCTCGGTATGTCGCGAGATGTGACACTTGTCAGAAAGTGAAGGCTGTTCACATGAAGCCTGGAGGAGAGCTGTAGCCATTGCCTGTTCCTGCATGGAAGTGGGAACATATTAGTATGGACTTCATCACAGGTTTACCCAAGACCACAAGAGGTTTTGACTCCATCTGTGTTATTGTGGATCGTCTCACTAACCAGGCTCATTTTATGCCAGTCAAGACCCTTTATCCTACCTCTACCTATGCTGACCTATACATAAAAAATGTTATGAAGCTTCATGGGGTACCCAAGACTATTGTTTCTGATAGAGGTACACAGTTCATCTCAAACTTTTGGAAGTCTTTTCACAAATTGTTGGGGACGAAACTCCTGCATAGTACCGCATATCACCCACAGACTGACGGACAGACAGAAAGAGTCAATCAAGTACTGGAAGATATGTTGAGGGCTTGTGCACTCAATTACCCTGACAAGTGGGATGGGTGTTTAGCATTGGCAGAATTTTCATACAACAACAGCTATCATGAAAGTATCAAGATGGCTCCGTTTGAGGCAGTTTATGGTCGTAGGTGCCGTACATCATTGAATTGGTCTGAACCTGGAGAAAGGTGGTTTTATGGCGTGGACTTGGTCAATGAAGCCAAAGAAAAGGTTAGGCAGATCCAAGAGAATTTAAAGGTAGCACAGTCTCGACAGAAAAGTTATGCCGATAAAAGGAGTCGACCTTTGGCATTCAAAGTGGGAGATTATGTTTACCTGAAGGTATCACCAATGAAAGGTGTCAGTCGTTTTAGGGTCAAGGGGAAATTAGCCCCTCGTTACATCGGACCATTCTAAGTTTTGGGACGTTATGGAAAGTTGTCTTACAAGCTGCAATTGCCCGATCATCTCTCAGGCGTACACAATGTATTCCATGTGTCGCAACTCAAGAAATGTCTGCAAGTACCTGACCAAGTTGTCGATGTTGAAGGAGTAGAGCTAGAGCCGGATTTGACTTATGTTGAATATCCAATTCGGGTTTTGGATATAAAGGATCATGTCACACGAAGGACGACTACCAGATGGTACAAGATCCAGTGGAGTGAGCATTTTGAAGAAGAAGCCACATGGGAATCTGAAGACTATCTCGCCGAGAATTTCCCTGAGTTTTTCGCTACCCTGTAGGTGTAATTGTCTGGTGATGAAGCATGTAGAGTTCCCTAGATAGTTGTATCAGGTGGGTTTAGATTGCTTAAGACATTTTCTTTTCCATTACTTTGTTTAAGTCTTGTTTTATCTTGTATCAAATCTCGGCGCGAGATTTCTTTTAGGGGGGAAGTCTGTAATACCTCTAGTATTATTACTTAATTAAATTGCCATGTCATCATGTTTATTATTAATCATCTGCATATGATTGTGCTTAGGGCCCCTAGAGTAATTTGATTTCATTTAGTATTGATTGTGTAATTTAGTCCTCAATCAAAAGTCAAAAATAAAAATTAAATAGAAATCAAATTAAGCCCTAGAGTTAACCTAAAACCCTAATTCAAAATCTATAAAGAATCTGACGAAAATTTCTTAATGAAAGTTGTAGAACTTTTAAAATGGAACAACTTTTATTTTTGGAGATTTTGAGGTTATATTATAGAAAGTCAAATTAAACTCAAATTAGTATGTTGATATTTAAATTTAAAACATCAATTTCAAAAATATTGAGAATCTTCCAAAACTCCTTAAATAGAAGTTGTCAAGCTCACTGATTAGAACAACTTTCATGTCTACCATTTTTCAAGTTGTAGAGAAAATTTAAAAGTAATTTTAAAATTTCAGTTTGAAATTCAAAACCTAATTCTACGCCCTTTTGTATATTTTCAAATTGGTGCAGACTTTGAACATGGTATAAAAAGCAAAAGTGTTCTAAATAAAATTTGGCACAACTTTTATTTTTTGGAGCACCTACTGTAGCTGCACGGTTTAGGAGCAATTCAAAATTTATAGCATTTGACCCTAGCTATCTACAGTACCGGGTCCCCCTCTCTCTTCCGGCTGCGTGGGCAGCGGGTACGCGCTCGTGCCGCACCGCATGCCGGCGATGTCCGGCCGGGGCATGGCCCTGTCACCGTCGAGCTACGACCGCATGGCGGCCCTGGACCCTTCTCGGCCTTATCCCCGAGCCCTGGCCACTTAAAGGCGACGGCCACATCCGTTTTTCTTCCCTCACCCCATCTCGGTCATCGGCCGAATTGCCGCTCCTTCGTCCATCTCCATCCTCTCCCTCGTGCGGTAGTATGATTCGGTCCATTGCGCACCTTCTGAGCCGTTTGGGTCGGCTGGTTGCTGTCGGAGTCCGCCGCACGCCTCGTCTTCTTCCTCTGCTCCGACCGAGCGCCGCCGTGGGCAACTTCGACGCGGCCAGCTCGTCTCGGTGAGTCCCTCCCCGTTTCAACTGGCGTTTTGTGCTCCATACGGTTCAGTGATACTCATGCTTCCGTGGGTTCCTCGTTTGGGGTCTTAGGTACCTCGGAACAGAACCTCAACGTGGTGTTCGCGCCGCCCCGTCCGCCTTCCTCACCGTTCTCGCCTCTCCGTACCGTCGCAGGTCGAACCATCTGGCCAGACCAGACCGTGGTGAGCCCCTGAATCCTTTACGTTAATCTTGGCCTCTACTGGCTTGCGCTCACCGGATTGTGGCCTGCCACCGTCGCCAAGCCGCCATGGTCCGCGACGAGCTTGTCGCCGGTCGGGTCTAGTCTTTTAGGGTCACTAGAGTAGTGTCCTAGGGCTTTGCTCGTCGTTCGGTGGTGCCTCCCTCGCCGGAGGAGCCGCCGTGCTCGCACGCGCGCGGGAGCCGAGGAGGAAGAAGAGGGAGTGAGAGAGAGGCTGACGGGTGGGGACGCCCGGTCAGCGAGTCTGTGAGGGCGCGGGTGCGCGCGCGGGCGGGCTACGGCCGCTTTGGGCCGGCCTGCGGTGCTGGGCCAACTTGGGCCGTTGGTTCTTATTCATTTTCCCGAGCTATTTTGCATAGCTTTTCTTTTTATTTTTGAAATGAATAGTATTGCATTTTAATCTTTTTGTTTAAATTAATCAACTGCACCAAAAATTATGGAAAATTTGTGGATGCTCTTTGTAATGTATAGAATTTAACAAAAATATGAAATATAGGGTTTAAGTGCTTTCTATATGAACTTTAAATCTGTAGTTTAAATAATAAATGCAACTTTAAGTAATTTTAATTAATTCTCTGTAAGTCCAAAAATCATAAAAATTTATTTGGTACTGTTTTAGGCCTTGAGCTATCTATTGGTGAAGTTTGGTGTCAAATATAAATAGTTTAATTATGTATTAAATAGATGTTTGATTAAATGATTAATAAAAATAAATAGAAAACATTATTAACTTAGGGTTGTGTGATTTTATGGTTGATTGTGAACTTGGGTCAAACGCCTTTATGACCTAGGGCATGTTGAGTTAGAATAATCATGTTTAGCTGAGGTAGGGTCTTGTGCACATGTGTGTTTTATTATTATTAACTTTCATCTGTCATTTCATGTGCATCATATTCATGCATTCATTATTGCGCACGTGTAGTGACCGAGAACACTGTGGTGAAGCCCGAGGTGACAGTTGAGGAGCCTACTGCTGAGGTTGTGCAGGGCTTTGATATTTGTGGCACTGACCCGGACCCGACTCTCTACACCATCCAAGGCAAGCCCCGGTGCATTTGCCCCTCTCCTTGTTGTTTTAAAAATATTTATCACTTGAGTTAATTAATTGCATTAGGTTAATAGGAGTTGGGTGACAACCAATTGATGCATTACCATCCTTGAATACCTGACTATACTTGAGAACCTGATTTATTAAAAGTATTGAAAAATGCTTAGTCAAGCCTAATGGTTAGTTTTGCAAAAAAAAAGCTATTTTAAATTGTGATGATCTAAAGCACAAGAATCACTTTATGGGACTGGTTATGTCCTTGTTGGTTGGCAGTGTTCCTAGCTAGTTCATTGAAATCAACGAGGAAGGGTTTTCCAGCTCGGTGATCGTGGCATCGGGTTAGAGTCCCAACAATTGTCACCGACGGAAACGGGATTTGAAAAACCGAAGGGACAGGGGTATTTGGGTTAGAGTCACAATGCATTGTCGCCGTCAGAAAAAGGCTTTGGGACCGTTCGTTGTAGGCCTGCTGGATCGAGACTTTGCAACTAGCCACATACTACGGGAAGCCTCTGACTCCGGTGGCTCTACTGCTAGAACCGACAACCACTCACTGGAAGTGGAAAGATGGCGAGAGTAGCGTGTACCCTCGTGGCCGTCGTGCCTGGAGACGAGAGGACTATTGTGCTCTCGGGTGCCGCAGGACTGGTTTCGGGGTATGAAAAGCCGTGGTAGGCGGGGTTGGCGTATGCAAGCTTAAGTGCTACATACGCAGTGTGGATAGGGATCCCTAGCTAGGTATTAATCGATTCGAATCGTCGTTGCTCCTCGGTTATGGAGACTTGATCCTTCAACCATTCAGCGAATAGTGGTTCGGAACTAGGGTGTTTTTGAAGGGATTAAGCAAATGAAAGGATGTTGATATATAAGAAAGAACTTGGAGATATGGTTAATGATTAATAGTATTATTATAAAATATTAAAATAGGACTAGTAATGCTTTTTCCGCAAAACACTTGAACTCTTGCTAAAGCCTTACCTTGACTCCCCTCAGCCTGCATACCTGAGTCTAATTTTACACTTTTAGTCGAGTAAGTCTTGCGGAGTACCCCATGTACTCAGGGTTTGTTAACCCCGTTGCAGGTAGTCAGCAGGAGCCTGAAGTTTGTCTTGCTCCGTGCTGTGTCACTATCATCAAGGAGAGCGAGGAAGAATAAAAGTTGAACCCGTGGGTAGGGTTCGTGTACTACTTATCTATCGTGTTGTATTATTGTTCTACCGCTACTGCTACACTTTAAATTATGGTCTGTAATAACTGCACCTAATTTCCATTTGAACACTGGTTTGTAATATTAAGTACTATTTACTCTTCCGCCCTTTTACTCTGATGTATTTTGTTATGAAATGTTGTAATCCTGTCTTTACAATGGGATCCTGTCGGAGATAACGGGTGCTTATGTGGCCCGGCAGAGCCCGCCTAGGTCATCTGGAACACGGGTCCAGCTGTCAGATTTCATTAGTGGCAATGACAGGTGCCTGGGGGCCACGTGATTTAGGCGGTTCTGTTACATATGAAAGAAAGAATATGTATCTAAAAAGCAAGGGCATATATTAAAGAACTAATTAAAAACGTTCAAATGCAATGCAATTATTCCTCATCCAGTACTTTGAAGATAAAAGAAGTTCGTGGGTTGTGGCTGATCAACAGATTTAGTGTCATCATCATCACTATCTCCTTGATCATCATTTTCAAGGAGATACTCCGATGAATCCGAACCTTCACTATTTGTTTTCTTGTTTGCTGATTTTTCCCCTTGTCATTTCAGATTGTGGTAAAGAATTATTAAATTCAGCAGATAGTTTATTCAGTCCGAGCACTGCAAACACCTTATCAATCTCTGCCACTTGTACCTGTCTTCTCTCATAATCAGTTTTTGGAGGTTCTTACAAGAACAAGCAAATTGTGTGTATTAGAAAATGAAAACGAGTGAACTAAGAGGAAAGAGGTAGTAACAATAGATGCTAATTAGATAAGAGGTAGGAGCTATTAGTGCTTGAAGAGCTAAGGGATAAGAGGTGATAGGTGAGAAGTCCCAAAACATGTTGAGTGTGTACTGTGAGATGGGATTTTTTGGTTGGGTTTCTTGACATTTTAAGTGTAGCCCATTTTCAGAATATCCCTTGTAGCCCAGCAAAAGTTTCATAGGACTTTTATAATAGTGTGTACCAGTCATACTACAACAAGTGTCATGCACATTTAGACTATAACAGATATTTTAGGCACTTACTGATGAATGCATGGGTAAAGTTTCAGTAGCTACACAAATTTGTTTGATCAGTTCTGTTGACATTTAGTAGCTACACAAACATTTAGTAGCAATGATAGTATATGGCAAGGCATTGATAGTTAACTTGCCACTAGCACCTAAACATATAATCCTAGAGACCAATAGGATAGCAGTGAAACCTGACAGATTATGATGACAGTAAATACTTTCATAATTGTACTACAATAGCTTTCGGAAAACATCACTGGTGCTCCAACAATATATTTGGTTTCTTTATTTCAAATTTCAAATCCTGGCATGATAATCTGACAAAACAAAGTAGTCAACTACATCTCAGTTTCAATTATTTACAGAAGGGAAGCACAAACTTGTAGAATTGTACAGAGAACTCGCTACTAGCAACAAAATTATACTACTACTTCAACAAACAACAGAAAACATCAATCCATAAAATACAGAAGAGTTTTGCTTACCTTGTTCTTCTTGTGCAGGTCTCTTCCTACCTTGACCCCTTGTTGCCACCATTGTGGTTGTGACTAAGTTGCGGATGTAGACCAGGTACTCTTCGGCAGTGGCGCTCAAGGGGGAACCAAAACCTGGTGCGATGAACCCTAGTCGCTGGGGAAGCAGATCCAATGCGGCGATGACCCACAATCCGGCAGTGCTTAGGGTTAGGTTGGGGCAAGAAAGAGGTGGATGGGGCGAGATAGGTGCATGCAGCGATGAGATAGAGGGGGATGCGGCGATTGTGACCCGGCGGTGGCGAGGATGCAGCTCGTCGAGGGCAGTTGTGTCCCAGCAATGGCGGCTAGGGTTGGAGAAATGGGGGGAACAGAGGATGAGTGGTTGAGGTGGTGACGGGAAAGCTGGGGGGAAATGGCTAAGTATAGCATTGTTTTTGGCGGTAATTTTTGTTGAGGCAATTTATTTTGGCGCGGCCAGAGAGGTTGCGGTCTCCTTTTGTTGGCGTTGTGGGATCTTGTAATGTTTATCTAAAACAGCACTCGACAAATGACGAACCCACTTCAATAGCGCAATGGTATGGCCTTTGAGTTTTACCCTGACCATCTGGGTTCGAACCCTACGGTTGCCACTTTTTTGTTTTGCTAACATTTTTTTGTGTTTATTACATTTTTTATTTCCCTATATTCATTTTTTGGCAGATTTTTAATTAGTATAAATATTGCTTAATGATTTACCTCATTTATTTTCAAACTTATTATGAAATGAAATGTTTGTGGAGCCAAATTATGAAACCGTGTGTATCTGTGCAATTTTCTAACAAAGATTACCTATTATAATATTATTTTTAAATGATTAGTGAACGGTAAATGTTAAAATGCCCTAACATAGTAAAAAATTCTACAAACTTGCATGGACACCTCATTTTTGTGTATAATGTGACAAAAAAATTTCAATTGAATATGAGGATGTGGTCATACACATCCTCACTAAGGTATACATGTCTCACATATAGCCTTGTGAGTAAGCGAGAGATGACACTGTCTGTGGTGGCTGTATAGTACCACTTTGTCGAAACGATTTGAAACTTTTATGGAATGTTTGTGGAGCCAAATTATGAAGCCGTGTGTATCTGTGCAATTTTCTGACAAAGATTACCTATTATAATATTATTTTTAAATGATTAGTGAACGGTAAATGTTGAAATACCCTAACGTAGCTAAAAAATTCTACAAACATGCATAGGCACCTCATTTTTGTGCATAATGATGACAAAAAAATTTTCAATTGAATCTGAGGATGTGGTCATGCACATCCTTACTAAGACATACATGTCTCACATATAGCTTTGTGAGTAAGCGAGAGATGACACTGCCTGTGGTGGCTGTATAGTACCACTTTGTCGAAACGATTTGAAACTTTTATGGAATGTTTGTGGAGCCAAATTATGAAGCTGTGTGTATCTGTGCAATTTTCTGACAAAGATTACCTATTATAATATTATTTTTAAATGATTAGTGAACGGTAAATGTTAAAATACCCAAACATAGCTAAAAGATTCTACAGACTTGCATGGACACCTCATTTTTGTGTATAATGGTGACAAAAAATTTTCAATTGAATCTAAGGATGTGGTCATGCACAAATTAAAAGGATTCAAAATTACAAAACAAATTAAAACAACTATGCAAATGTACACGTGGGTTTACAAATTAAAACTGAGATCCAACACGATGTGGACTGGGTGGGCCCATCTTATGCATCAATTCTGGCCCATCTTAGTCATCAAAACCCTGCGTCTTCATCCCCATCCACAATCCCCACCTCCAGGATTGACCCTCGGGCGATGGCGGCGAAGGCGACGGCGTGACTCCCACAGTTGATGGACGCGAGGGCGGAGTCGACGACGCGAGTCGGTGCGGACGACCATGGCCGGCAAGCGCAGGCATAACTCCCGCACCCAAGTGAGGAACTCACGGGGCCAGTTCACCCCCGCCCGTGAGGTGCTCGTAATCTCCTCTGACTCCAAAGGCGACCGGCTGCCGCTCCATCTTCCGCGGAACGGTGGCGGAAACAGCAGCAAAGGGAAGGGTCCCATGACACGCGCGAAGGCCGGCAAAGGGGTAATGGGCACCTTGTCCACGAAGAATGTTCGTTTTCGATCCCATTCCTTGTCATTTTTTTTGGATGGATTTAATAGCAGAATGCGTGTTTTGTTTAGCTATTATATATGAATTTCCAATGCTAGTCAATTGTTTCGGATGGATTCAATATTAGTGAACTGTAATATTTATGCAACCAAACTAAAATTATATCGCATAAAAGGATATATCCAGGACCTGCACCAATTTGAAAAGAATCATCTGTCAAATACATAGTTGACCAAGAATATACAAGGTACTTCTTGAGCAAGCACAGTCATTTGTAGCAAAACAGTGGCACCAACAGAGTGAAACTATTTGACAGTAGGCATACCAAGTGGGCTTATTTCATCCAAACCCTTTGAATCGACGACCAATGCTCTCTTCATTCCAAATTTCTGAGCAGCCTTAGCCATCTTGGTAACCTATTGCCGAAAGATTGCAACGCTTTGGGTCAATGAGTATTGCATTGGATCAACATTAATTATATGGAACTGGTTAAATTATTTCTATTTTCAATAAAGCTCTGTTATAGTTGTAGAAACTATCAATAATATTTCCTCACAACACAGTAAAAAAACTGAAAAGGAGCATCCAACTGATACAAGACTTAGTTTAATGGATAGACTGAATTTTCAATTGTATATGTGATATGCAATTGTGCACTGATATTGTGATATGTTCAGTCCTAACTATACTTTTCTTTTGAAGGATGCTCATGACACTGCCAGCAAAGACCAGTCTTCGTCTGATATCTTCGTCAGTGACTCAGACGTTGAAGTTTCGGATGATGAAGAGCTCAAATGGATTTTTCAGCAATGCGAGACCAAAGTCATTGCCACCATTAACTACTATGCTGAGAAGTCCTCCCTGAAAACTGAGAACTATGCTGAGAGGGCAAAGCTTCGAGTGCATGATGACTTCGAAAGGTTCTACGAAGACATCAGGAACGGCAAGGTGGGTCCACCGAAGTACAAGGCCAAGAAAGGGTCGTCAAGGAACAAGTGAAGAGCTTGCAGATGGTGGACTCCTCTTTTGGACATGTATATATGCATGAAGGCATGCTAGTTAGATCCTTCCTGTCAAGTGGAGCATTGTTAGTAAGTCTACTAAGTGCTGGTAGCTAGGTAGTTGGTTGGTTGATGTAATGTGAACCACTATAAGTTGGTATTAGTCTGTGCTGCTACTTAGTTTGGAACAAGTAATGTGTATTTGCAAGTGGTATGATGGTGTAAACCTCTTTATGCAGTAAATGTCATGTTGTTTCATCCACAATTTGCATGCTTTATATCTGATTTGTCGTTTCAGCTAATGCACATGCTCAATTACTCTGGAAATGCTGTGAATTGTATTCAGTGCACAGAACCTGATCCTACTTCCCACATGGTGAGTCAGTGAATTGTATTCAGTGAACCTGATTATATGGCATAGTCCATGAATATATATGGCATAGTTGTGTTTTTCTTGCAAGGACTCAAGTGAATTGTATCATGTCATATCGGAAAGTACTCAAGTGTATATATATGGATGCTGTGAACCTGAAAATATATGCATGCTGTGAACCTGATTGTATATCTGAAAGCATGCTGTTAAAATCTATCAGAAATGGAGCTGTTGATATATTTCTGTCAAATTTTTATGAGCTTTGGTTTTTGCCTGATATACTAGCTGCAGACACGTCTATGCTTTGTCCTGGAGACTTTCATTTGCACACATACTTTTGGATGAAGCACCAGCTGGTACACAGTTACACTTTTCAGCTAGAAGGGAATGCACAGCTAGAAGGGAATGCAAACAGTTACACTTTTCAGCTAGAAGGTGTATTTTCACAGAAGCTGTCCATGTGCTCTGATGTTTCAGAAATTTAGCCACACCTCAATAACTACATGCATGTTCTAGCAGAACACAGGTCTCTCAGGTTGATACTAATATAACAATTAAATAGAACTATAAACACAAGACTCTTTCTATAAGAATTTGCACCATTTTACAAATGTCTTTCTAGAAGAACAAACAAACATAAATATATTGTTGCTGTAAAATATAGATCAGTCTAGGGACATGTCATTGCTCCATACTAGAAATCAAAAAAGCACGTCAAGGTCCATACTAGAAAATCATCATCTTCATCATCTAGGGACATGTCATCAATGTGATCATTGCCACCATCACTACAGTACTGCTCTATTGTCTCATCTTCCTCCTCATGCTCACAATCTTCATGAATAATATGTTGCTTCTTACTTTTTATAAGGTGTTCTAAATTTCCTTCAATTACAGTGGCTTCTCCACCTTGAATATTCTGCATTACCTCATTTTCAGCACCTGCTTGCACTACATGTTCAGTATCAGAACCATACTCATCCTGATGCACATCATGACTGGCCTCATCATTTTCAGACACATCATAAATATTCCTATGTTCAAATTTCTGCACAACTCGCCAATCGTTACCTAAAGATGTGTCTTGCAGGTAAAATATATTTTTCGATTGAGTCACTAAGCTGAAAGGATCAGTCTTGTACCATAATGAATGCACATTGATGGATTTGAAATGTCCGTCATCTTGAAGGCCTCTCGTCTTGCCTTCTAGATTGAACCAATCGCATCGAAATAGAACCACCGTCAGACGGACTTGCAGATTCTAGTTATATTCCAATTCAATTACCTCTTTATGGACTCCATAAAAATCTATGTCCTTCCCATTACGTGAACCTGCAGTCACTACACCACTATTTTATGTCATAAGGAACTTCTCACGATCCACAGTGCTATACCGCACTCCATTGACCTTGCAAGCTGCACAAGTCTTAACTCGCAGATCTGGGCCACATGGTAGTGCCCACAGTCCTTCGCTAACCGAATCAGGATTCTCCTTGCGTTTGTTCGCAATCTGTTGCAACAAAAGTGATCAGTTCACCAATTAGATATGGATACTAATGCATTTACTGAAACTAGAAACACAATGTGTAGTGACTTACATGGCACTTAAACCACTTTACAAATCCTCTTTCAACCAGTCTATCAACATCACGTGCACCTTGCTTCTCTAGCTCGGCCCTGTACAAGCTGCAGAGCAAAGTTTAGTCATAATAATGATTTTAAAATTAAAAAAATAAAGTCAAACATCTAAACTATACTTACTCCACATATTCCTGAACTTCGTCATAATTATTTAGCACATACCAAACTAACTTACATAATTATTTAGCACATACCAAACTAACTTATTTAGGACAACATCATCAATGTACTGCCTCCTATGAGATCCAACAGGAGTAACACCATGCTTAAAAACAGAGATGTCATCGAGCAATGGCACCTCTCCATCACTACCATCATCACGGTTAAATCTAGTGTCAATATCCTCCATATACCTAGAACAAAAATTCAAGGTGTCACTTGCCATATATGCGTTAGCAATTGATCGTTCCGGCCTACCCTGTTGCTTACAAAATTCTTCAAAGTGCCTAGTCGCCTTTTAGTTGGGTACATCCATCCGTACTGAACAGGTCCTCTAAGCAGTGCCTCACCAGGAAGGTGGACGGCCAAGTGCACCATGACATCAAAGAAGGCAGGTGGAAAGATTTTATCAAGCTTGCATAGGATCAGTGGAATTTCTTCTTTCAGTCGTTTCACAACATCAATCCGTAGATTTCTATTGCATAGTTCCCTGAAGAAGGTCCCGAGCTCTGCAACTGCGTCATATACATCCTTCCTCACCAGTCCTCTTAGGCCAACAGGTATGATTCTTTGCAGGAGTATGTGACAAGAATGTGTTTTCAGCTTTCCCTGGATCTTTGAACCATCTTCACTTATGCATCTTGCCAGGTGATAGATCCAAAGAGGCTAGAGGGGGTGAATAGCCTATTTAAAAATCTACAAACAACACTTGACCAAAGGATTAGTAATAACAATGGCGAAGTGAATTTTGCGCTAGCCTACTTAAAATTGCAAGCCTCCCTAACCGTTCTAGCTATGTCTCTAGAAGCACACACAAGCTAGCCTAGGCTGTAACTAATTTACTCCTAGGTAGACAAGCAAACTACAAGAACTACTACTACACAAGTAAAGTGCTCAAAGTAAGGGAAGAAGTGTAGTAGTGTTATGCCTCTGAGTAGGGTAGTTAGCCAATCATCGATATGAGTACCAATATACACGAAGGTGATGGTCACAATGAATCCAAATCAACACAATGGAGACAATGAATTTATCCCGAGGTTCACATGCTTGCTGGCACGCTAGTCCCCATTGTGTCGACCACTACTTGGTGGTTCGATGGCTAATTGACAACTAATGCCAAGCTCAACCAATGAGCGCCACTAGAACCTACCACGAGCAAGGTAACTCAATGACACAAGCAATCCAATAAGCTACCTTGCGGCTCTCTGCCGGGAAAGGTGCAAACCCCTCACAAAGACCTCTGGGAGTGGCCGGAGACAATCTCCAACTCTGCCAACTCCTCTGCTACTCCAAGACCGTCTAGGTGACGGCAATCACCAAGAGAATAGATGAAATCCCCAGCAACAACGATCAACAAGTGTCCAAAGATGATCTAGATGAACACAATGCACTTGGATCACTCCCTAGCTCACTATGGATGAGAATCAAGCTCTAGAGTGAGTGGGAGAGGCTTAGGAGGCTCAAGAGAGGCTTAGCAACGAGTGAAATGCGCAAGAGAGACTCCCAAGACCGGTTGATTGGCTATTTATAAGTGAGGGTGAAAAACTAGCCGTTTTACAGTTTCTGCGTGCACACCGGACGCTAGTTAAGTTGGCACCGGACGCGTCTGGTGGCTGTCCAGTGTACCGCTCGCTGCCACGTGTACTAGCCGTTTCAAACTTCCTGCAGCCTGCCAACACACCAGACGCGGAGTCGTCACACCAGACGCTCCGACGCCCATGTCTGGTGCACGTCCAGAGAGCATCCAGAGAGCTCAAAGTTGCACCGGACGCGTCCGCTGTTAGGTCATCGGACGCCCACAGCGTTCGGTGCTTTCAGACAGTCAGAAAGCACGAAGTCTCACCGGATGCTCGGAAAACATCACCGGACGCGCTAGAGTTACTGTTCCAGCATCCAGTACTCACTCAGAGAGGTTCCAGAGAGGTCCGGTGCTTACCCACCGGACAACAGCAGCGTGCGGTGCACCTTTGAGAGCTGTTTTTGCCCTCTCTTCAACTACCTTGCTTCTAGGTGCCAACAACCAAGTGTATGAGCACTTAGGCACGAGTGTTAGATTGATTTTAAGTTCATTTGCAAGGTTTTAGGTTAGTGCTCTAGATCTAAATGCATATGCTCAACTATGTCAACTAGAGGCACTTGATGACAGAGGTTGTTATTGAAATTTCATCCCCCTTAATAGTACGGTCATCTAACCTAAACGTGATCACACTCTCTACAGTGTCTTGATCACCAAAATAAAAAGAGCCCTATGAAATTTACCTTTGCCTTGAGCCCTTTTCCTAACTCCAAGTTGAGAAGCATTTGATCCAACATCTTGATGGACTTACACCACTTGCATGGATGTTGACACCAAAGGTGGCAAACGGATATACCGCAAGCTGTACAGTAGTCAATGTAGCTTTCACCGGGAGTATTCCAGGTATCGTATTTTCCACGGGGACCGTGAAGTGGACTAACTAGGTTCAGGATCATCAGATAGTGATCAAGGATGTTGGTGATCAGCGAGGTTTAGAATATAGGTATAGAGAGGTTCTATGTAGCAAAAGATATCTGGTCTTGGTTTTCTAAGTATAAAGAGGTTTACCGCCTCCTCCCTTTACAAGAGGCGACAGGCGAAACGGGAGGAGATATAACTCCTCCAGAGGCGGCTGTACTATTGTCTTGATGCCCTGCTATTTTAATAACTTGTCTTACACACGTGGTGGAACACAAAGACCACACAAGGCTGTCACCACTTGCTAGCTACCACAAACAATCCGTGTGACAAGCGGCCCACACTGATAAGATATAGCCTAGACACCACGTCTACACTATACTTTGTACTCTAATCTTAGTTAGAGACTAGAGCAGTTCACAAGTAAAGCAATGTGCAGGTAAAGCAAGTATATACTTAAAATACCAGAACCAGAATATTAAATGCTAGAAGGACTCAGATGGAAAACTTACTAGAAGCTTGCATCCGCTGAGATACACCTTGGAGAAGACTCCCGACAGGCCCGGGGCTTTCTCCTAAAGACTTCCCTCACTCTCTTCCCTCTTATTCTAACACTAAAACTACTATGATACACTTGATATTTACTCCGTTGATGCCTCTAAAGTGAAGGACTAGGGGGTATTTATAGGGGGGATGAGAGGAGTGCCATGTCATCAATCCATGTGCCTTTCCTCCTTGGTCCTTGGATAAACCACCCTTGAAACCGCCTCAAATCAACGGAGATGATCAATCCAGCACGTGGGAAGTGTGCTTAAGTCGGTGGGGAGGTAACCGACCTGGCTGGGCACCAGGGAGGGTTCGGCCGACCCCCCTATGACCAGTGGGCCTAGCCAGGACCTTCTAGAAGGTGTCCCCACCTGTCCTGGAGTACGTAGGTAGCCTGGGTCCACCTTCCATGGTTCCGCCGACCCATGGGTTGGGGCCACGTGGCTTCAGCTCTCTCCCACATCACTGCCTTGCTTGATTCTTGGAGGTAGAGTGTTGGGGCCACTATTCATGGTTCGGCCGAACCATGAATAGTGTCCACCAAGTGTCCACTTGATCCTGGAGTGAAGTCTTTGATAATTGTGACATCACCTAGCCATTTTGTCATAATTGGGTTTGCATTATATCTTCATCTTGGGCTTCTAAACTATAAAATCACCTGTTTTGGGTACCTGCAAACAAATCTAACATGTACATATGGAACCAAGTTATTTGTACCTATGTCGCTATGTGTTTGCTTGTTCCTTCCCAAAAAGAGTGTTTTGTTGACGGTTATGATTGTAGAAAAAATGGTATAAATACCGTCAACAAGACCCCCCACACTTGAGTCTTTGCTCATCCTCGGGTAAAGTTTAGAAAAAGAGGTAGAAATGACATATCCAAGATAGTGGTGATCAAAGTTTTCATTTAGCACATAGGTTATACTAGTGGGTTATGTGGCATTGTCTAGCATATATCCTTGAGATGTTGAAAAATGGAATAACTCTCAAGGCAAATTCATCTTACTTTTTACCTTCTCAGTACTTAGAATTTTTTATATTGGTTTCAAAAAGAAGGCACATAGTTCATTCTTACTCCTCAAATAGCACTTTCAAGTCACTCAGTTGTGTTTGATTCCTTACCAAGGCATATCTTGAGTATGCCTTCTTTGCTTTATCCTACATCTATCAGGCTTAGGGATAAATATGGCAGGCATACTCGCATTGCATATATTGTAAAATCAAAACAAGGATCCAAGGAGAAAAATGTCATAGACCTAGATCAAGATGTGCAAGTTTGTGGAAAATGGTAAACTATAATGCCACTTTAATTGAGATGATCTCTCTATTTTGTTTTGGGACATGGCTATCATTTTTGTTTTCTTTTATTCATGAGCCTAGATTTTGCTCATATATATATATCCTTTTTCTTGGACTTTCACTTGTCCATCTTTTCTTTCTTTTTCATTTTGCATAGCCATTGTCCCTTTTCTATATCAACTAAGAGAGACATTAATTGATTTTTAAAACATGGAGCAACATATATGTGTGGTGTGTATGTGCTCTTGATCTTTGGACTATGACATACTTCTCAACAAGGGTCAACAAGGTTTGATCGAACTCAAAGCAATTGCAAGTAGCATGATTAAAAAGGGTTTCAAACATGATGATCATATATGTCTTTGGTAGGAATTCTTTTCCTATTGAGGAGTAAGTGACACTATGGTTTTATGACATTTTCAAAAATAAACCTCTAAGTACTTTGAATGGAAAAGTTGTGAATCATGAGCCAAGAGTTATTTCACATTTATCAATATCTTAGTCAATATGGTTTCCTATCAAGATATTTACCCACAAGCATAGGCATATGCATAAATTTGAACTTTGTGTCACCTCTATTCTTCAGATGTCATAAATTTTATTCAATTTATTTTGGGATGCAAGATTTCAAGTTTTTATTTTCATTTTTTATTTAAGAACAAAGAAATGAATTGAATAAATGCAAAATTTTGGAGGAGGAGAGGGTGCACACCTGCTAGGGAGCATACCTTCACAGCAGGGAGCCTGGCTGGTGGGACCAGGCCACATTGGGCCGTTCGGCCGAACCACCTAATGAGCCGTTGTTCCACCATTTGAATCTCCTCCTCTCAAAATGCATTCCTGCAAAGTTGTTCTCTTACTGGACTTCAACTTGTGGGTCGTTCGACCCATGTTTTGTGAGGTTTCAGGTCCTGTTTGATCCAGCAAACGTGTTGTGCACCTTGACATGTTTGAAATCACCAGTAGATCTGTTGATGGGGTCATCCAAACCCCCCACACTCGTTTCTTTTCATCTGATGACACAAACACCGAACAACATCAGGTGCAGGTGTTCTGCTGGTGGCAACACACTAGCAGAACATAACGCCATTTTATTCAACTTCTTAAGATTGATGTAGGCATGATTACATTTGTAAAGAACAAAATTTGAAATAGGGAAATCTAACTAATGCCTACTTTATTCTGAAGAAATTCTAATCTAAGGAGAGGGTGGATTTAGGATGTCTTCTTGGCCAATGGCTTTAGCTGCGTGCTTGAGCTTCGTATTAGTGCTAATGCGGAGCGCGCGGAACTTATCCTCCATATCTAAGTTTGCCATCCTTAATTCCGACACCGTCTCCTCTAATTCATTATTTCTCTTCCTAAGGGTGGTTACAATCTTGAGCATCTTATCCATGTCACTTTTCTCCTTCCGATCGTTTTCAAATTGGCCTGGCGGGCCATTGATCGGTGGTGGATCCATCCTCCTCCGAATGGTTGAAGGAGAGTTGGAGTTGGAATCAAGGGATTCCCTCAACTGCTTCCTTTCATCCGAATTGAGAGAGGGGACGAACACCTTCCCTACATTCAGCCCACCACCAATGATCTTGCGGCCTTTGAATATGGTGGCTGTAGGAGTGTAGGAGCTGATGCTCTTTGATGAATCCGAGTAGAGGGAGCTAGGGCGCTGTTCTGGCACCTCTGGAGCCTTCCCTTTCAATGCCAATTGGCCTGTGGTAGGCCTAATCGGCGTGGTGGAATGAGCAGGGGGCTTCCGGAGATCCCATCGCGGAGAGAGGGACCTCGGCGACGAAGTGGACCGAGGGGATGGCCAGGGGGTGGTCGGCCGAACCCCCTAGGGTCGGCCAAACTAGGCCTGGCCCCTGGTGACACTTCGGTCGGCAGCAGCGAGTTCAGTGGTCCACCTCCAGCACGTCGACGGCCATTGCTCTCTCTAAGCTCTCGGTTAAGGACCTTTGTGGCTTGGAAGTGCCCTCTCCCATGGGGATGGTGGCATTTTTGCTAGTTGGAGCCATGATGGGATTCTCTGGTGTCTCAAGGTCGAGGAAGGATGCAAGGATGGAGAAAGAATGCAAGTGAAAGAAGGAAGAAGGAGAGGAAGGGGTTAAGAAGACGAGTGCCAACGTTGTCCTTTTTGAAATTGCGAGAGAACGTCGGGGGAACATTGGCACAACGTTCTGGACCTGATGGGTCACAACGGGTCGCATAGGGTAGTTCGGCCGAACCAGGGTTTGGCCCTTTTTGCCGTGGCAACTTCTCCACATGCTCCCCGAATGCCCCCTAAAGCGTGACAGCGTCGAGGGGTTGCCCTTCATGGTTTGGCCGAACCATAGGGGTTCCCCAGACTTCTGTCACGTCTCATGAAGGGGCTCCGGAACACTGCCCACTTTTCCAATTGTCAAGTTTTTGCCAAGTGTGGTTCACCCAACCTAGGTTTGGATTGCCCAGTGTGACCAAAAAGTGTAATTTGAACATTTTATCACTTGGGTTAATTTTGGTCCAAGTGGTCACCGAGTTTCGGCTATCCACTTCTACTTGGGGGTTTTGGGGACCAAGAAGCTAAAAAGGAGGAATTATTTGAAACCTATCTAGTGATCAAGCTATACAACATGAGAAAGAAGTAAGACATGCGGATTTTAATTATGTGACTTCATTATCAGGGATAAATTCTATCATGTCAACTTCTTCTCCTATTGGTGCATGTTCGTGAAAAACTTTGAGATGATGACCATTTACCTTAAAGATGTTGCTGTCGTCATCTTGAAGCATGACGGCTCCATGCATTGCTGCATTGATTACCAGGTACGGTCCTTCCCATTTGCTCTTTAGCTTTCCATGGCCAAATAGCTTGACCCTTGAGTTGAACATTAGGACTTTGTCTCCAGGATGAAATTCCTTGGGCTTGATCCTTTTGTCATGCCACCTTTTGGTTCTCTCTTTATAAATCCTAGCATTGTGATAGGCTTTTTCTCTCCATTCCTCAAGCTCTAAGATTTGCATCTTTCTATTCCTTCCAGCAGAGGGCAGATCCATATTCCATTGTTTGATTGCCCAATGTGCTCTGTGCTCTAACTCTACCGGTAGATGGCATGTCTTCCCGTATACAAGTTGGTACGCTGACATACCAATTGGGGTCTTGTATGCGGTCCTGTATGCCCAGAGTGCATCCGGTAGTTTGCTCTTCCAAGCTGTTCCCATTTCATTGACTGTCTTTTGTAGGATGTTCTTGATTTGCTTATTGGACGTCTCCGCTTGGCCACTTGTTTGGGGATGGTATGAAGTTGCAACATTATGCTTTATCCCCATGTCGGCTAGGAAACGTCGGAAGCCTCTATCTATGAAGTGTGATCCTTCATCGCTTATGACTAGTCTTGGGGTGCCAAATCTTGGGAATATGACTTCTTTAAACATCCTCTTTGAGTGTGAAGCATCTGCGGTTGTGCAAGGTGTTGGTGGTCCTTAGAGCCTATTTCTTACCGCCAATATGTTACTAAAATAAATAGTAGGTAGGGCTTTAAACTAACATTTCCGCAAGTTTTGGTGTGTACTTGACTTGCAGGTGTGACATGTGGAAATGCACAAAAACCATAAAGAAAGCGCATTCCAGAATTCGTATTCAGAAAAGGCGCAAAGAAGAAGAGAAGCCCACCTTCATTAGCATTCTGGGCCCATTCGCAACCACAGGAGAAGTCCAGGCCCAGAGACAAACCGACCACACGAAGGCGGTGGCCTAACGGACCCACCAGGGGGCGGCCGGTCCCCTAGTGGGGCCTCTCGGGCCCAGTCTTCTCAGGCGGTGCGTAGGACGGTTCCCTCAAGGAGGTTCCACCTGCTTCCATATTTGTTGGCGCCCGAACCATCCTTGCTAGACTATAAAAGAGAGGGAGAGCTCCCGTCCAACACACACCATCATTTGGAGCCATTTACCTCACTTCTCACTTGTATTCTTTAGATTAGTTTTAGTATTAGAGCAAGGTAAGAGCTAGCAAGGAGAGTTTGTATCCTTGGGAGAAGAAGGAACACCTCGGTATGAATACACTGTAGTTCTCTTCCAAGTTCAAGTTCTTATCTTATTTATATAGCAATGCATATGAACTAGAGTATAGTCTTGGTCATGTTACGATCATGATATATGAACTAGCATATAGTTTATGTGTTATGTTCTTGATATGTTCACCGTTGTTCTTCATCGTTCATCGACTTAGTATGAATAGAGGAAGAACTAGGGATGAGGTAACGGTTCGTCGTGCCTTCTCGGTTGCTCTTAGCCTAGCCTGTCACTCCGAAGGGGTGGGGTCCTAGGGGGTTAGAAGCTGTTTCCAAGTATGCGAGCATGGTGCTCGGGTATGCGGAGATCGGTGAATATGTCGGTATCCCACGGGCAAAGGGGTAGGGGGGCAGGTGGTGACAGCCCTGTCCATCCCTAGCACTCCCCCACGTTCGGATATTGGGTAGGAGTTCGTAAAGTCTCTATCGGCTGGCAGACCATCTGCGGGGATCTCCCTGTCATCCCAGACCTAGTCCTGATACTAGACATTCTAGTTAGATGTTTACTAACAGTTCTTTGCATAGTTATATATGACCAATGCCTGCTCAATTAGATATATTCTTTTATTCTTTATTTCTCTTTTATTCTTGAGGTCGGCTCAGATGTGTGTCCACTATCTTTGAACTATGATTTACCCCTGCCTATGCTATGTCTACCTATGCATTCAACAAGTGATCATGTTTATGCCAAAGCTAGATGCATTCGTCCTGCCCTCCTACGGGAAATTATAAATACGACACCCCTGAATACTCACGGGTTGAAATGCTACAATGATAGTTCCTTGCGCTTGTGGATTTATCCATACTGAGCTATCATGATTGGCATACCTAAGTACCATTACCTAAGGACTGTAATTCTTGTTGCACCCCAAGGCGTCGTGCTTCAGTTTTGCATATCGTAAGTAATGATGGTTGGGAAGGCCAATCAGGCACTTCTAACTGTTATTACCAGACTGCATTATCTTGGCCGACGCCATTAAGGACCGAGAGTTACATTTCTAAAGTAATGGTGGTTAGGGATGTCAACACACGTTTCTAGTATCGTTGCTAGGGATGGGCTTTTAGTCTATCTTTAGTAATGACGCTAAGAAACGCCAACACAAGGCATAGCTTCTACCCATTTGGACACATAATCCACTGCCACCAGGATGTACTCACAGCCTTGAGACTTGGGGAATGGCCCCATGTAGTCAAATCCCCCATGCATCAAATAGTTCCACTTGAAGGTTGTTTGTGAGTGGCATTGCATCCCGGGTGTTGATATTCCCATGTTTTTGACATCTTGCACATCTCTTCACATAGTCTTGTGCATCTTTGTACATGGTAGGCCAAAAGAATCCACTTTGCCATATCTTTGCATGGGTTCTGAATACCCCATAATGGCCTCCATATTCTGCTCCATGGCATTTCTCAATGATCTTGATTGCTTCATTCATTGGCACGCACCTCCTCAACATTCCATCATTGCAGACTCTGTACAGATATGGCTCATCCCAGAGGTGCACCTTACTCTCTTGGATGAATTTCTTCTTGTCTGCCCCCGGTGGCACATATCCTGTGACCATGAAGTTCACAATGTTTGCATACCAGGGGTTGGAGTCCGTGACCTTGAGGAGTGTGTCGTCTCGCAGGAAGTCGTCGATGGGCAGATCCTGTTTGTCTTTGAATTGAATTCTAGACAAATGATCAGCTACAAAGTTTTCTACTCCCTTTTTATCTTTAATTTCAAGATCAAATTCTTGGAGCAGTAATATCCATCTTATTAATCTTGGTTTAGCATCTTTCTTAGTGAGCAAGTACTTTAATGCAGCATGGTCAGTGTAAATGATGACTTTAGCTCCAACTAAGTAAGATCTAAATTTGTCTATAGTAAAAACCACGGCCAACAATTCTTTTTTAGTTGTTGCATAGTTCAATTGCGGCCTAGTTAAGGTTTTGCTAGCATATGAGATTGCATGATGTTTCTTATCTTTGGTTTGTCCTAAGACAGCACCTACAGCATAATCACTAGCATCACACATTATCTCAAAAGGAAGCGTCCAATCAGGGGGTTGTATGATTGGCGCAGAGACGAGTGGAGTCCAAGCACTCATCATCAAAGTTAAAGGGTCCATCTTTAGCAAGCAGGTTTGTTAAAGGTCTAGCAATTTGGGAAAAATCTTTTATAAACCTTCTATAAAATCCTACATGACCAAGAAAGCTACGGACACCCTTAACATTCATGGGCGGTGGAAGTTGCTCTATGACCTCTATTTTAGCTTTATCCACCTCTATCCCACGCTCGGACACTCTATGTCCTAGAACTATTCCTTCTCGAACCATGAAGTGGCATTTCTCCCAGTTCAAGACTAAGTGCTTTTCCTCACATCTTTGTAAGACACGGTCCAGATTCTCTAGGCAGTGATCAAAAGTTTTGCCATAGACTGAGAAATCGTCCATGAACACCTCTATGATTTCTACGATCATATCGGAGAAAATGGATATCATGCACCTTTGGAAAGAGGCAGGAGCATTGCATAGGCCAAAGGACATGCGCCTGTATGCATATGTTCCATAGGGGCATGTGAAAGTTGTCTTACTTTGATCGTCGGGATGGATTGGGATTTGGTGATAACCCGAATACCCATCAAGGAAACAAAAGAAAGAATGTTTTGCAAGCCGTTCCAACATCTCGTCGATGAATGGTAACGAAAAGTGATCTTTCTTTGTGGCCTTGTTAAGTTTTCGGTAGTCTATGGACATTCTCCAGCCCGTGACGGTTCGTTGAGGGATTAGTTCATTTTTCTCATTTTTCACGACCGTCATCCCTCCTTTCTTAGGCACTACTTGGACGGGGCTGACCCACTCGCTGTTAGGAACAGGGTAGATTATGCCTGCGTGCAAGAGTTTCAAGACCTCTTTCTTCACTACTTCTATCATCGCATTATTTAGCCTCCGCTGCGGCTCCCTAGAAGGTGTAGCATCTTGCTCAATTGGGATGCGATGGGTGTAGAGAGTGGGACTAATTCCCTTAAGATCTTGAAGAGAGTATCCTAAGATAGAGCGGTGTTTTTCTAGAATGGTGATGAGTTTGGAGGTTTCCTCCTCAGAAAGTTGGTCACTAATGATTACGGGAGTCTCCCTATCACCATTAAGGAAGGTATACTTAAGTCCAGAAGGAAGGGGCTTAAGTTCTATAGAGGGTTTAGATGGGGGTTCAGATTTATCCAAATCTAAAGGTTCTTCTAATTCGGCCTCTTCTTAGATGAAATCCTTAGCATCTTCTTCTAGATCAGGAAGAGAAGGTTCTAGAAGCGATGCAGCCATCACTTCCTCTATCAGGTCAGTCTTGGGGTGCAATTCTACTTTAGAGTTGGCAGAATTTGCTAATGGAATTGAAACGCAAAGGTTCTTCCCGAGATGACCTTCAAGGTTCCCCTCATGGAATTCATCCAGGAATCTCATGAGCGGGTGTCCAATCAACAAGTCAAATTCCTCTATATCAAATATGAAGAAGTGTAAGAGGATATGGACCTTGTTAATTGTGACAGGAATGGTCTGTGCAATCCCGCAGCTCTCGACTAATATCCCAGAGGGTAATTTAAGAAATTTGTTGGTTGGGGCTAGAGGTTCCTCTCCTAGGAGTGCATTTGCTAATGACTTAGACATAATGCTAACTCCTACGGCAGGGTCATAAAGAGAGTCTATGGTAGTCCTATTTATGACGCAAGGAATGGTTGTGAAGCAAGATAGGCTCCTAATAACCTCCGGTGAGGCTTCGGCTTCCTTCAGCCATTCGTCACTCATAATAGACGCGAGCTCTTGAACAGTCTCCTTGAGATAGTGGGTCTCAAGGCGATGTGGAATGTGATCATTTGGAGCTCTACGTGTTGTAGACTTCTTTTGCACAGGTTGATTCGAGGCATTTCTGAAATCGGAGAAGAGATCGGCCTCGATATCAAGAGGAAATTCTAGAGGTTTAACTTGCTCTGGAGGATTTGGTGGTTTTGGTTCAGGTTCGACAGCTTGTGATGTAAGTGGTGAGGTTCCGGCTATCGTAGGTTCATCCTTCGGGGCTTGATCGTCCTCGGGGGCTTCATCATAGATATTAGTGTAGGGGGTGTTCTCGAGAATTTTCGCAAGAACTTCCTTACCTTCACTAATAGAGAGATGCAAGAACGCTCCCTTGGAGGCTAAATCAAGAAATTGTGCAGAATTTTGGCTAAGACCGAGGTAGAAATGTTGCAAGAGGGCTGGCTCAGTTATAGCTAAATCAGGGCCAGCAGATACTAAGTCTGTGAAACGGGCCCATGCCGCACCTAGAGGCTCCTTATCCTTTTGTCTAAAGGTTAGGGTCTCTACACGAAGACGAGCAACTCGGGGAATGGAGAAGAAGGTGATACAGAACTTTGATTGCAGCTTCTCCCATTCTCCATTTACACTACCTACATGACGAGTATACCATCATTTGGCAATTCCCATCAAAGAGAATGGAAATAGCTTCCACTTAAGGGTATCTCGTTTCATCCCGTGGATATGTATGCAAGAGCATAATTGTTCGAAATCTCGTAGGTGTGTATAGGGGTTCTCATCTTCATCCCTAGAAAAAGGTTTCTCCTGAACCATCGCTATGAGACTTGGGCGTAGCTCATAAGGAACTGCCAAAATGGCCTGTGATGAGCTAGGCGGCTCCATACTAGCGCCCGATGGAGCACCATACTCGAAGATGGGTATTTGATCCATGTGTGTGTGAAAGAGATAGTTTTGATCAAACAAGGATAACTAAGATGACTCGACTCTAGTTAAGACAGCTACCGTTCCCCGCCAACGGCGCCAAAAAGCTTGTTGACACCAAAGGTGGCAAACAGATATACCGCAAGTGTACAGTAGTCAATGTAGCTTTCACCGGGAGTATTTCAGGTATCGTATTTTCCACGGGGAACGTGAAGTGGACTAACTAGGTTCAAGATCGTCAGATAGTGATCAAGGATGTTGGTGATCAAAGAGGTTTAGAATATAGGTATAGAGAGGTTCTATGTAGCAAAAGATATCTGGTCTTGGTTTCCTAAGTATAAAGAGGTTTACCACCTCCTCCCTTTACAAGAGGCGACAGGCGAAAGAGGAGGAGATATAACTCATCCCGAGGCGGCTGTACTATTGTCTTGATGCCCTGCTGTTTTAATAACTTGTCTTACACATGTGGTGGAATACGAAGACCAGACAAGGCTGTCACCACTTGCTGGCTACCACAAACAATCCGTGCGACAAGCGGCCCACACTGATAAGATATAGCCTAGACACCATGTCTACACTATACTTACTACTCTAATCTTAGCTAGAGACTAGAGCACTTCACAAGTAAAGCAATTTGCAGGTAAAGCAAGTATATACTTAAAATACCAGAACCAGAATATTAAATGCTAGAAGGACTCAGATGGAAAACTTACTAGAAGCTTGCATTCGTTGAGGTACACCTTGGAGAAGACTCCCGACAGGCCCGGGGCTTTCTCCTGATGACTTTCCTCACTCTCTTCCCTCTTATTCTAACACTAAAACTACTATGATACACTTGATATTTACTCCTTTGATGCCTCTAAAGTGAAGGACTAGGGGGGTATTTATAGGGGGGAACGAGAGGAGTGCCATGTCATCAATCCATGTGCCTTTCCTCCTTGGCCCTTGGATAAACCGCCCTTGAAACCGCCTCAAATAAACGGAGATGATCAATCCAGCACGTGGGAAGTGTGCTTAAGTCGGTGGGGAGGTAACCGACCTGGCTGGGCACCAGGGGGGTTCGGCCGACCCCCCTATGACCTGTGGGCCCAGCCAAGACCTTCTAGAAGGTGTCCCCACCTGTCTTGGAGTACGTAGGTAGCCTGGGTCCACCTTCCATGGTTTGGCCAACCCATGGGTTGGGGCCACGTGGCCTCAGCTCTCTCCCACATCACTCCCTTGCTTAATTCTTGGAGGTGGAGTGTTGGGGCCACTATTCATGGTTCGGTCGAACCATGAATAGTGTCCACCCAGTGTCCACTTGATCCTGGAGTGAAGTATTTGATGATTGTGACATCACCTAGCCATTTTGTCATAGTTGGGTGTAACTCCCCAGGTGTTAGTCATGAGCTAACCAGCGAGTGTGAACCTAATCGAGTTATTTCAATCAATGATCCTAATCACTATTTCATATTCATCTCCATCTACCATGATCATTGGAAATGGTTCATAAAGATCCGAATTGAGAATTCACATGGAATGACAAGTTATTCACTTAATTGGATTATGGATTAAGTGAAGATGAACATGCAAAGTCAACCAAACCTTGCAACCTTGCCCAAACAACTCTACTTGAACTCTACAACAAAAGTCATGAAGGACTCATGTTGAGCAAATGCCAAGAAAATACCTTTATTGGCCTAAACATTTACTTTGAGCTCTCTAATTACATTAGTTTGACCAAAGTAGAAATACTATTTGTGAGCAAGGTATGAAGTTTTACCTTTAATGAAAGTTGGAGATATTTTGGAGTACAACAATTGTTATTTATGGACCAAGTCATGATTCAACTCCTAAGTGCCTCAAATAGTGGAATCAAGACAGGAAGAAATCCTGATTTCAGGACTTTAAATGTTTCTAAGTCTAAATTCCGTGCCGATTTAAATGACGTGCCACTTTCTTCAAATTCCTTTAAGCAACTTGAGTTGGACCAAATATAAAAGTTGTCACAAACTCTTTAGAGCACAACATATCAAAATTTAGCATCAACCCAAGACTGTTTGACAAGGTTTGCTACTCGATCTTTGATCATAATTAAGATGTTGACAACATCAACTTCGGGCTTAATTACACACTAATCCAGTTATCAAACGGCCGAGCAACCTTAACCACTCTGGTAGATCAAGCCGAGGTGAACAACTTTGTCTCTTGCTCCCAGGTCCGAATCTTGACCGAATATGCCGAAAGCGGCTCCCGAAGCGCTTCAGAACCACACCCGCCACCTGTTCGGCGAAATGGCGACGTGGCGCCCGAGCTCTGTCCGCGCCCCCACCATTGCAGCTCGCTTGAGCTCTTCTCCCTCTCGCTTCTAGAGCACAAAATGGACAGAGGGCTCCCCCATCTCGCCCTCCACTCATTCCTCTCCCAATCGGTCACTCTCCCACTCTCTCTCTGCCCTCTCCCCCTCGCCGGCGCGAGCGTGCGGAGCGCCGCCACCATTGCTGGCCGAGCCGAGCTCGCCGCCGCTGGCGCTCTGGCTCTTCTCCGCTCTGCACTGCTGGACGGGCACGGCATTGGCCGGCTGCTGTGGAGCTGCGGCTGGCCGTTGCCGCTGCGGCTGACCTGGCTGCTGCTGCACCGCCCTTGCCACCGCTGCTCGCGAGCCCGTCGGCGTGCCGAGGCCGCTGGTTGCCGCTGCTAGCCCTACTGGACTGAGCTGCCTCTGGGAAGTCGCGGCCGGCCATTTCCCTGCTGTCGCCAAGCCGCTGCTAGCTGGGGCTGGCCGAAGTCGGCAGTGTCAGCGCTCGCCGGCCTCCTCCTCCCTGTTTCTGTTCGTGTTCAGCTGAAAGGAAGAAGAAGGCCCCTTGTGTCTATGACGAGTGGGCCCCACAGTTTCTATTATGCAGCAAAAATTCGCAGGAATTGTGTTGTGGTTTGAAATTCCATATCTAGCTCTAGGAAGCTCCAAAAATTGTGAAACAAGTTTTGTTAGTTTCCTTGTTAAGTTCTTTACATGTTAGATCCAGTAAATGTGCTATGTTATTTATATTTTTATGCTCTAGAAATTATTTTGTAAAAGTGGTTTTTAGGATTGATTAACTTGCTTTTGGCCATAATCTGAGAAATATAAGTCCAACAATTGTGGTTCCAATTTTGTTAGTCTTCTAATAATATGTACTAGCACTTAAGAATATGAAACATATAGGTTGTTTACTGTTTTATTGGTGTTTCACATTAATCTTGTTAAATAGGAAATAAAGGGTTGAATTGCTTGTTATTTTTGTAACTGGAGTTTTATTGCTCCAAATGGCATGAAAATTTAATTGTAGACTCTCTGTATGATGTGTGATGTATGGTTAAAATTTCATGATTTATGGTGCATGTATGACTGAGTTGTTGATTTATCTTCTTTGGTGCATATTAAGTAGATTTAAATACATTATAAATAATATATTGTGGTAAAAATGGAAAATGGTGTTCCACTACCTTTGTATGATATTGTGCTAACCTGAGAAAACATAATATGGCCATGTTGTTGCAGAAAGTATTGAGTTTCACATTTATCTTACTCTCCAATGAATTGTTGCATTATAAACTTGTTTATTTTGTGGTAATTAAATTATAACACCTGAGCATGTGAAATTCGTACCTTGGTCATGATTCATAATTAACTAGCTCTCATAAAAATGTCAGCTCCAGTGGAGGTGTGTACCATATAACTTAAATAATTAAATAATAGGATTTTATGTAATGGTTAGTGAATAATTATAGGCCAATGAATCCATATATGTTTCTTGTGATTCCTTAATATGCTTTGGTCTAAGATGAGTCTTGTATGACCATGTAATCATGTTTGGAGCTATCTAAATAGCTCATTCCTATGTGTGCTTAGGTGATAAATAAGGGAAAAGCATGTTTTGCTTATACGCTGAAAATGGCTGCAGGCATAGTCCCTGTTGTTGTAATGATTTACCTAGGAAAATGATGTTGCATGAGAATGTGTTCTATACAAAAGTTGTAGCTAACTTCATTGTATAGCTTTTCCTAAAGTTTCATGGTCATAGGCCTGATATTTTAGGAGTTATGGCTTTTAGAAGTCTGCTGTCAGGTTTTGCTTGTTTTCGGTGCAGACCTGAATGTTTGCTTTGTTTAACCAATTTATGCTTTGAATCACCTCTTGGTGATAATAAAGAAGTTGTAGTATATTTCTTTGTCTTTCGAAATTGTCTAGGATCATCCCTTTTGATGGTCTAGATCCGTAGTTTTGATTGTTTGAAGCGTGAGGACAGAATCTGTCCAAATCTGGACAGAGCTGCCTTCTTTGTGTTGTTTGACCTTTATGTGTATTGAATCATCTTAACATGATAATAGCAAAGTTGTAGATAATTTCAATAGCTTTTCAGAAAGGCTTAGATCACCCTGGTTGGATGTATATAGCTTCAGTTATGATTAAATCTTATACTTGCTGTCCTGCTGCCCATAAACTGCATGTGTGGGATTATGATTGCTTTGACTTTGCTTTGCTTGGTGTGATTGTTAGCTTATGATTCAGTGATGGTAGATTAACATGCCTTGTATTACTTCCTTTTATTCATACATGTGCATTGTGCATCTCATTTAGATACGATAGATGAACATGTGGAGTGAAGGACATGATGATGGAACTAACCACAAGACGGTGTGGTGGACTAATCACGAAGGTGGAAGGACTAATTGAGTGCTTGGATGGAAAATGCTCGTCGAACAAGTGTCATCTAACAAACACTAACTTAGTGCTGAACCCCAGGCAAGCCCCGGAGCATCCCTAAGCCTCCACCTATCTCTTTTTATAAATGCACCGGTCTTTATTAAATCGTATGTTTGTGCATTTAAGTATAGGAGTTGGTTTGAAACCGTTGCTGCATATCTACCTTGTCTACTATATATGTGAACCTGATACTATTACTAGACAGGTGACCGATCTTATGCTTAGCCCTGCTTAGACCGGTAGAAGTCGGGTGATTTCCTATCATCCGCGAGAAAGTCAGGTGATTTCCTGTCATCCGCGAGTGTAGGTGGTGACTGACGAGATCCACATGGTTGGCTATATGTGTCACCATGCCACAATGAAATAATGAGAGAATCAAGGCTAGGTAGCGGGGAGCTGCATGACATGGGTCATGTTGACTTCGGTGCTGCTTGCGGCCGACTAGGACTGAGGCCACCAGACATCAGTTGAGATTGAAGGACGTCGTCACATAGCTGGCCAGATAAGTCGTTCTGACCGCGAAGCCGAGTATTTCTTTCTGAGCCGAGCTTTGGTGCGACTAGGCAGACATATTCTGGAGGTAGGAAGTATGTGCGGAGACACCATTTTACCAAGGGCAGGTCAGGGACCTGATGCATCCTGGAAGTGGGTTGGTCTCTGAGAATATGGTCCCCGCCAAACTCGCGACATATTGCGTCTCAGAAGGATTTAACGGTGACCCAAGAAGCCAGTGGCTCGGCTGACAGGGTTTGTGATTGGCATATTTGCCAGCTGGTACAATCGATTCGAATCGCCATCTCTCCTGGTTAGTGAGAAACTGAACTGATCTTCTGGTGAGGTAGAGGTTAACAACTTGAACGTGATTAATGGTGAGATGAGGTTGATATCTGTGGATATCGGAAATCATATGGTTTTATTGATTGCTATAATATCAAGTGATTGTTTAGTATAGCTGCAAACCTTAGCTTAATAGCTTAACTGAAATCGAAGCTGAATCACATCTAAAACTTATAAGTTGAGGAACTATTGTAGTAATGCTTTTTCTGCAAAAATGATGCTATCTCCTGAACTCCACCAAATAAGCCTTGCATATCCTTGAGAGTCTTTTTATTTACTTCCTGTCGGGTAAGTTTAGCTGAGTACAATTGAGTACTCAGGGTTTTATTCCCAATGTTGCAGGAGGAATGCTTGGTTGACTAAAGAGTTACTTCTATCCTTCGGGAGAGGAAGACTAGACCTTGGGCAAGGTCATGTTATTTGTCTCATCTATGTTGCTCTGACTGGTCGGTACTTGGCACTGTATTATGAAATTAAGCTTATGTAAAACGATTTCGTTTCCGCTATTGAACTTTTATGTAAAAGTTTATCTTGTACTCTGATGTATTCGAAATATGTGCGAATCTATGTATCATGTGTATGTGTACTGCTGAGTTTCTGCGATCCTTGGGGTATGTACTGTGTAAAAGTTTGAAATCCTTCGAGATTTTACAGACTACCGGGTTTATATTGACTCAAGTGTGGCTTGATAGCTGGGAAAACAGCTGTCGCTGTACTTGTGCTCGTATAAATTGGTCGGTTCTGTTACATTGGGTTTGCATTTAACTTCATCTTGGGCTTCTAAACTATAAAATCACCTATTTTGGGTACCTGCAAACAAATACTAACATGTACATGTGGAACCAAGTTATTTGTACCTATGTCACTATGTGTTTGCTTGTTCCTTCCCAAAAAGAGTGTTTTTTTGATGGTTATGATGGTAGAAAACATGGTATAAATACCATCAACAATGGACGCCGTCATAGCTCCCCACTTGTTCTACTAAATTATCTTGTAATCACAATATTTAAGTACATGGTTAGATACTAGGTGTCATCAATTAGACAAAAACAAACTAGATTTTTCAATCTCCCCCTTTTTGGTAATTGATGACAACCTCTACAAAGATATTCAATGAATTCAATTTGGTAGTATTAGCTCCCCCTACATATGTGCCAAGTGTTTGGATTTGAAAGGCTTTGCACATATGCATTGAATTAGAAGTGTGAGAGAGGTATTACTTCCAATTTGATGCTAAGGTTTATAGAATTGGACCTTTGAAGCGCGATACCATCGGAGTGCATATAAACCATCCTTAGCACCATGGATAGCTAGATTCCACTTGGAAGAATTCTTGCAACCAAAGACACTAGAATAGCTCATGAGATCAACATTAGAAATAAGGTTCTAGAGTCACTTGGAAAGACCGGAAACTAGCTACCACTTTCTATGCTTACTGGTACTTCAATTCATCACACAATTTAAGTCTAGCATATACCAAGCATGCATATATATTGAATTTAAGTACAAATGCAATGCAACAATAATATGAAAATACACAAACAAATGCTTGCAATCATGCTTGTGAGTGTGCTCCCCCTAAGTGTGAGGTCCAAATTTTAAAAGTTTGTGATCCCTCTCACTTGGCCTATAGCTCTCCCATCATCGGCCTAATGATGGTTCATCACTCAACCTCCATATGTTTGTACCATTCTCTCCCCCTTTGTCATCAAAGACCACAAAAGAGTAGCATGGGTAGGATAGGATTTGAAATTAATGGAGGGAACCACTTGTTAAAATTGTTAGATTGTTTCCATTGTCTTCCTTCTTTTAAGCATTTAGCTAGATTACTTGCACAAATATATAACTAGGTTTGTCCTTTGGTGAGCTTCTTCACGCCACTAGGGGTTATCTTGACAAAGTTAAATTATATACCATAATGCTCATATTCTAGTTAAATACTAGGTTCACAATCCCACAAGCTAGTCATATGTCGCCACTAGATCAAATAAGACATAGAAGCAATAGTGGTGGCATATGACCTCAAAAACATTTAGTTTTTCATGAATGAGCCTATTTAAGGAAGAAAGTATGTCTATATGCTCTACACAAGTCCTAACAACATATGAGTGACATGCCAAACAATGATACCTTTGCTTTGACGGAGTAGAGGCAAGTCATGTAGTGGGGGTGCATGCTCAACTCATGTTGGAGAGATCTAGGATGTTCAATTCATTTTTCAACTTGTAGAATCTTGTTTCATCAAGTGGTTTGGTTAGAATGTCGGCGAGTTGATCATCGATGCCCACACTCTCAACTTGAATGTCACCTTTGGCTTGATGGACTCTAATGAAGTGATGCCTCACATCAATATGCTTCGTTCTTGAATGTTGACCCGGATTGGTGGCTATCTTCACGGCGCTTTCATTATCACATAGAAATGGCACATTCTTGAATTTGATTCCATAATCACTCAAAGTGGCCTTCATCCATAACAAGTGTGCACAACAAGTCCCCGCACTAACATACTCGGCTTCGGCGGTAGAGAGTGCAACAGTGTTTTGCTTCTTGGATGACCATGATACTAGTGATCTTCCCAACATTGACATGTGCCGGAAGTGCTCTTTCTATTGATCTTGCATCCTGCATAATCGGAGTCCGAATAACCAATCAATTCAAAGTTTGACCCCTTTGGATACCAAAGTCCAACATCGGGTGTGTGCTTGAGATATCTCAATATCCTCTTGGTTGCCTTCAAATGAGACTCTCTTGGTGAAGCTTGATACCTTGCACACATGCAAACACTAAACATCACATCCGGTCTAAAAGCGGTCACATAGAGTAAGCTTCCAATCATAGACCTATACTTCTTTTGATCTACCATGTTTCCACTTTTGTCTTCATCAAGGTGACCATTTGTGCCCATTGGTGTGCTAATAGATTTTGCATCTTGCATCCCAAACTTCTTCAACATGTCCCTAATGTATTTGCCTTGGCTTATGAAAGTTCCATTCTTCATTTACTTGATTTGAAGACTAAGAAAATAACTCAAGTCTCCAATCATTGACATCTCAAACTCATTTGCTATCATCTTCCCAAACTCCTCACAAAAGTCTTGACTGGTTGAACCAAAGATGATATCATCAATATAGATTTGCAACACAAACAAGTCTTTGCCAATTCTTTTGGTGAAGAGAGTGGTGTCAACTTTCCCCATTTTGAAACCCTTGGATAACAAGAAATCTCTCAATCTTTCATACCATGGCCTTGGAGCTTGTTTCAAACCATACAAAGCCTTTCTCAACTTGTAGACATGTTTGGGCCTCTTCTCATCTTCAAAACCCGAGGGTTGCTCAACATATACTAGCTCATTGATATATCCATTCAAGAAAGCACTTTTGACATCCATTTGATAGAGCTTGATATCAGGTGCACATGCATAAACTAGAAGGATTCTAATTGCTTCCAATCTTGCAACCGAAGCATATGTCTCTCCAAAATCCAATCCTTACACCTGAGTGTATCCTTGTGCAACTAATCTTTCCTTATTTCTAACCACAATGCCATCTTGATCTTGCTTGTTCTTGAACACCCAATTGGTTCCAATGACATTATAGTTCTTCGGCCTCTCAACTAGCTCCCAAACTTGATTTCTTTCAAAGTTGTTGAGCTCTTCATGCATAGCATTGACCCAATCACTATCTTGCAAGGCCTTCTCAATAGTTGTTGGCTCTTCAAATGACACAAAAGAGAAGTGCTCGCAAAAGTTTGCTAACTTTGATCTTGTTTGAACACCACTTCTAATATCCCCAACTATTTGATCCAATGGATGATCTCTTGCAATGTGAACCGGTTGGAGAACTTGATTGCTTGAGCTTGGTTGACCCACTTGAGATGGACTAGCATGTTGATCTTCATCATGTTGCACTTAAGTTTGACCATGAGAACCAGTAGAGCTTGCTTCATTTTGATTTGCTTGCACACTAGGTTGAGTTTGCACTTGATCTTTGTCATCTTCATCTTCTACATCAACCACTTGTCTTGGCCGGATATCACCAATGTCCATGTTCTTCATTGCATTTAACAATTGAGTTCCTCTCACATCATCAATATTTTCTTCCTCGTCTTGGGAACCCTTGGTTTCATCAAATTCCACATCATGAGCTTCTTCTACTAGCTTGGTGGTGTGATTCCATACTCTATATGCTTTGCTTGTAGTGGAGTAGCCAAGTAGAAAACCTTCATCACATTTCTTCTCAATTTTTTCCAATCTTGCACCTTTCTTCAAGATATAGCATTTGCAACCAAACACTCTAAAGTATGCAATGTTGGGCTTTCTTCCATTCAATAGCTCATATGGTGTCTTCTTCAATAGCCAGTGACAATAGAGCCGGTTGCTACAATAGTTAGTCGTGTTGATTACTTCGGCCCAAAAGTCCAAACTCACATTGTATTCACTAAGCATAGACCTTGCCATATCAATAAGTGTTCTATTCTTCCTCTCAACAAGGCCATTTGATCGTGGAGTGTACTTGGCCGAGAATTGATGCTTGTTTCCAAACTCATCACATAGCGCAACAACTCTTGCATTTCTAAACTCTCTTCCATTGTCACTTCTTACTTTCTTGATTGTCACTTCAAATTCATTTTGGTTTCTCTTGATGAATGACTTGAACATGCCAAATACTTCACTCTGGTCAATAAGAAAGAAGACCCATCTGTATCTTGTATAGTCATCCACTATCACAAAGCCATATTTATTTCCACCGAGACTAGCATAAGTGGTTGGGCCAAATAGATCCATATGCAACAACTCAAATACTCTAGATATGCTCATCATGCTCTTGTTAGGATGTGTGTTTCCAACTTGCTTTCCCATTTGATAAGCACTACACAACTTATCTTTCTCAAATTGCACATTTTTTAATCCTCTCACCTTGTCATGCTTGACCAATCTATTGAGTTGCTTCATTCCAACATGACCAAGCCTTCTATGCCATAACCATCCCATACTTGATTTGGTGAACAAACATGTTGACAATTGAGTTTCACTAGCATTGAAGTCCACCAAATAGAGATTGCCATACCAAATCCCTTGAATATCAAGTTGCTTTCATCAACACTAACAATCTCCACATCATCAACACCAAAGATGCATTTGAATCCTAAGTCACACAATTGAGCCACGGACAATAAGTTGAAATTCAAGCTCTCAACTAGCAAGACATTGGAGATAGACATATCATTTGAAATTGCAATCTTTTCAAGACCAATAACCTTGCCCTTCTTGTTGTCACCAAATGTGATACTATCAAGATTCCCGTCTTCATTTGGCTTGATTGAATTGAACATGGTTGATTCTCTGGTCATATGTTGAGTGCACCCACTATCAAGCACCCAATGCCTTCCTCCGGACTTGTAGTTTACCTACAAAGAAATCAATTAGATTTTGGTACCCAAGTTTGTTTGGGTCCTTGGAGGTTAGTGACCAAGCTCTTGGGCACCCAAATAGCCTTCTTCTTTGGGCTCTCCTTAGGTGCACCAATGTACTTGACTCTCACTCCCTTTGCACTCTTTGTAAGCACATAGCAAGAATCAAGTCTAATGGATGACACATTAGGCTTACTTTGCTTCATCATCCTCTTTTTGCAATATTGCTCTTTGTGCCCCACTTGCTTGCAACTATAGCAAACCACACTATTGCCCTTCACAAAAGTAGTCTTGTGAGGGACAAAGGTGGCTTCGCCCTTCTTGGGGGTATAGCCAAGACCCTCCTTGTTAATGGAGAACGTTTGACTACCCAAGCACTTAAGCAAGTAGGCATCTCCACCATAGGCATTGCCTAGTGCTAGAGTGAGCTCATGCACCTCCTTCTTGAGGTTTTTGTTGTCAACCAAGATTGTGGCATCACAAGTGACACCAACATCCTTAGATGAGGTAGAGGTGGATGTGCTACAAGAAGTGTTAGTGGAGGCAACAACAATAGGTGTATCAAGAATATCACAAGTAACACCTACGTCACATGTTGTGGGCACATCCTCTATCTTAGCCAACTCCGAAACTGATGAGTGAGCTTTCTCAAGCTTGGAGTGAGCTTCTTTTAGGCTCTCATGGTCTTCCTTTGGACACTCATGAGAAGCACTAAGCTTATTAAAGGATTGCTCAAGAATCTTGGTCAAAGTTTTGCACTCTTTCACTTTCTTCTTAAGATAAGAGCGTGTGTCACGCAACATGTCAAGGAGCTCCTCCTTGGAGAAGTCCTCCTCCTCACTCTCACTACCGCTCTCATCGGTTTTGGATTGTACCTTTGATGGCTTAGCCATGAGACAAGTCGGTGCAGAGTCAAATAGAGATGGCTTGCTAGGAATAGCAAGACTAGCAATGGCCTTCTTCTTGGTGATCTTGTGATCATCATCATCATCGGAAGAAGAAGCATCACTATCCCATGTGACACAATAAGAATGCCCCTTCTTCTTCTTCAATTGCATCTTGTCTTTCTTTTCCTTCTTGTTCTTCTTCTTCTTGTCATCCTCATCATCACTATCATTCTTGTGAGGACAATCGGCTATCAAGTGGTCCTTGCTCTTGCACTCATAGCATCTCATGGTTGGGCCCTTGCCTTTGGTGAAGTCCCTTCTCTTCCTTGCACCATAGCCCTTCTTTCTCATGAATCTTCCAAATCTTATCACAATAAGTGCCATCTCCTCATCATCACCACTTGAGCTATCTTTATCATCACTAAATATTTGCTTCTTTGCTTTGCCTTTGTGCCTTGATGAACTTGCCTTGAATGCAATGCTCTTCTTCACATTCTTGTCTTTCTTCTCATCCTCCTTTTCTTCCTTGACTCCTCCATCCTTCTCTACTCGGTATGTCTCATGTATCATGACATCACCAAGCACTTGTGTTGGGGTCACCTTTGAGAGATCCTCCCTCACAATGATAGTAACCAAAGTCTCAAACCGTGGGGGTAGGCATCTTAAGAACTGGTGGGAGAAGTCTCTATCACTTATTGTCTCACCAAGAGCCTTGAGATCACTCACAATGACACTCAACCGGTGAAACATCTCCGGTATGCTCTCATCATCCTTCATCTTGAAACTTGCAAACTTATCCTTGAGAATGTATAGCTTTGCACTCTTGACCATGGTGGTGCCTTCATATGAGTCTTTCAATCTCTTCCACACCTCATGAGCAAACTCCAAGTCTTTGATTTGCTCAAAGACCTTCTCATCAAGAGCACTATAGATTGCATTGAG
Source organism: Eremochloa ophiuroides (assembly GCA_038502445.1). Taxonomy (NCBI): domain Eukaryota; kingdom Viridiplantae; phylum Streptophyta; class Magnoliopsida; order Poales; family Poaceae; genus Eremochloa; species Eremochloa ophiuroides. The sequence goes on from JAHLJS010000001.1 coordinate 49,112,117, forward strand.
GACAATATCATTGAATTGAAGCTTCTCTTCTTCTCTTGGAGTGCGATCATTCACATCAATCACAATAAAGTCCTTCTCAACAATTTCTCACATCTTTCTATTCTTTGATTTGAAATGAGCTTTCATTTGCTTCTTCGAATACCCATAGCTTGTGCCATCAAACTGAGGTGGCTTGCCCGTATGGTTGATCAAGTTGTTGTGAGCCATCTTGACACCGAAGGATGTTAAGCCTTACAACAATGGTGACCACGGCTCCGATACCAATTGATAGATCCAAAGAGGCTAGAGAGGGGGTGAATAGCCTATTTAAAAATCTACAAACAACACTTGACCAAAAGATTAGTAATAACAATGGCGAAGCGAATTTTGCGCTAGCCTACTTAAAATTGCAAGCCTTCCGAACCGTTCTAGCTATGTCTCTAGAAGCACACACAAGCTAGCCTAGGTTGCAACTAATTTACTCCTAGGTGGACAAGCAAACTACAAGAACTACTACTACACAAGTAAAGTGCTCAAAGTAAGGGAAGAAGTGTAGTAGTGTTATACCTCCGCATAGGGTAGTTAGCCAATCATCGATATGAGTACCGATACACACGAAGGTGATGATCACAATGAAATCCAAATCAATACAATGGAAACAATGAATTTATCCTGAGGTTCACTTGCCAGCATGCTAGTCCCCATTGTGTCGACCACTACTCGATTATTCGGTGGCTAACTGACAACCAATGTCAAGCTCAACCAATGAGCGCCACTAGAACCTACCACGAGCAAGGTAACTCAATGTTGGCGGTCCTTAACAACCAAAATATAACATCATTCTAAAGCTAAAATAAATAGAAGGTAGGGCTTTTATCTAACCTTTCCACGAGTTTTGTTGCACATGTGACTTGCAGGTCGAACACGTGGAAATGCATAAAAATAACCGAAAAGCGCACTTCCAGAAAACATATTCAAAAAAGGCGCAAATCAAGAATAAAAGAGAAAAGTCCATCAAACCATCAAACAGGATCCATCCGTAACCACGGGGGAGGCCTAGGCCCAGGGAGCAACCGACCACCCGAAGACGGTGGCCAGTTGCCGCCTCCCAGGGACTAACCGCCCCGGGTGCGGCCGCCCCCCAGTTGACGCTTCCCGGGCCCAGTCTTCAGTGAAAGTGCTCATGGCGGTTCCCTGAAGGCGGTTTCACCTCCTCCTATACTTAGCTACGCCGAAACCGACCTGTGGAGCTATAAAATGAGTCCCTCACCCCTCCATAAAGAACAACTTGATACAAGAGAGAAGAAGAAGGGAGTGCCACCATTTTTCCATTAGTTTAGCTTCTAGCTAGGCTAGTATAGGGTTAGAGAGAGATAGAAGCTTGAGAAGTGAGAGCGGGGTCGAAGCAGTTTTACTCTCGGGTGGACGAAGTGCCGGACTTGTCGGCTCTCGCATCCAACTTGTACCTCTACAACCATCTTGCTACTTGAAGTAAGAGGTTTGTGATACATTCTAAGTTTCGATTCAATAAGTAAGTAATTTTCATAAAACTACTTGTTTGTGGGATCATCGCTCGTCTGTTGGTAGGGTGCTCTAGTTAGAGGACTCCTGATAAAGACGGAAGTTCCTGGCCATCGCGAGAGTAGTGGTCGCCGTCGTAGACGTGGTGTCTAAGTCGGGGTCTACCTTCGTATGTTGCGCGTGCCCACAGGCAGAGGGGTAGGTGGCAGGTGGTGACAGCCCTGTCCACTCGTATCTGAATTCCTCCACGTTCGGCCGCGGAGTAGCGCTGATACTGGTATCGGCTGGCAGACCAGCTGCGTCAGTGGGCCTGAAGCAGACAAGTAGTGGGGAAGTTATCTTCACTTAGTGTATCCTCTCTACCCAAGTTATCCCCTCTACCTTTTTCTAGGGTAAACTAGCTAAGAGCCTATAAACATAAGACATTCCTTTGGGAAATTATAAATACGATACCCTGAATACTTCCGGGTGAAGTGCTATAACGGTACTTCCGTGCGCTTGCAGACTTTTCTGCTGACGCTAAGAAGCACCAACAAGCATTTCTGGAGCCAGTTGCTGGGGAACGGTCGTCGTTTTTAGTCTCTGAACCTAGTTGCCCGTGTATCCTTTGTTTTTACCTTTCTTTTCTTTGACCTCTTTTGATCTGATGGAGCAACCCACCATTTTCAAACTATCTGCTCCCAAGGGCGAGTTCGTTGAACCTCCACAATCCGCGAAGCCAATCGTAGCTTCGAGTTATGAACTCCGCCCGGCTTTTATAGCCATGGTTCGGGAACAAACCTTCTCAGGGTTAGATTATGAAAACCCATATCATCACTTAAGGGAGTTTGAGCAGCTCTGTGCATGCCTAACCATTGCTGGCATGTCACATGAAACAATGCGGTGGAAATTGTTTCCTTTCTTCGCTTGATGACAGAGCGAAACAATGGTACGCCCTCAACGTAGGGAAGGTAGCTGGTGATTGGGAGGAATTGCGAAACAAATTTTGCGTAGCATTCTTCCCTATATCCCGAATTGCTGCCCTGCGTCAAGAGATTCTCAACTTCCAACAAAATGAGAAGGAATCCATAGGTGCAGCTTGGGAAAGATTTACAATTTTAACAAAATCTGGCCCAGACTTGTCTATTCCCAACCACGTGCTCTTACAGCACTTTTGGTTAGGACTTAGCAAGGACTCTGCCCTACAACTCGACATAGCCGCAGGAGGGTCGTTCAAACACAAAACCACAGCTGAAGGAGAGGCCCTTCTAGACTGCATTCTAGAGAATACTCCTCCATTAGAACCCCTCCATTTAGAGCCAAAGCTGTGTCATGAGGAACTCTCTTCGGCCGAGGCCGAACCAATGTTACCTCTAGAGACACCCTCACCCTCACCAGAAGATCCGAAGGAAGGTCTCCAACCTTCAGGTTTTCCATACTTCGATGACGACTTCTTCGATGATTTCGGGAATGTCTCGAAGTATGCATGCAAGAAAAACACCCACGTCTCTGTCACTCCAAAACCTTGTCTCGATTCTTTAAAGGAATCCATTAGGGAGTTGACGGCTATCATGAGTGACGAATGGACAAACAAAAGGGAGTCTTCATCTGAAGTAATTCAGATTCGCTCGTCTTCGCGAACCATCCGTTGCAAAATCTAGGATGATTGGGTGGAGATGTTGTATAACCCCATGGTAGGAGCAAACCTAATGTCTACAAGTTTTGCACGCACTCATCTGAGTGATAAGCATTTTGCTCCTACAACCCTATCCCTGAGAAACAGCTCACGAACCGGTCAACTGGGAAAAGGGTTGGTGCACAACATCAATATTCAGCACGACGATGTATTCTTGACCTTAGATTTTCACATCTTTGACGATGTAGACTTCTGCGTGCTGATCGGGCATCCCCTGGAGAAATTTCTCTCCAATGCTGCAAAAACAGGGGAAATAAATGTTAAACTGGGGAGAAAGGATTATTCCATACCTTTCTATCGAGCTAAAAACTCGGTTGCAGACCCTCTCCCCTGTCCTATACTGCCCGAGGAGGTTATGTCGGTTTCCCCCTTTGAACCCCCTGAGTCATCCTTAGAAAAAGATGCTAACTTCTTTATAGAAGAAGAGGAAGACACCGGGGAGACTTTTGACCTTCCTAAAGAGGAAGTGCCGACTCCACCTCCCGTTGAGCTAAAAAACCTTGCCGGAAGGATTATGTTATGTTTTTCTAAATGGCAACAGAAGCACTCCCGTCATTATTAGCGATAAACTTTTAGACGAGGAGACAGAAAGACTTATTGCCAGTTTTAGAAAAACATAGATCGGTCTTCGGGTATTCATTGCAAGACCTTAAGGGGACTAGCCCAACGCTCTGTACCCATCGCATCCCTATTGACCCTGCCAGCACACCATCGCACGAACCACAGCGTAGGCTCAATAATGCGATGAGGAAAGTCGTGAAGAAGGAAGTCCTCAAACTTCTTCACGCCGGGATTATTTATCCCGTACCACACAATGACTGGGTTAGTCCCATCCAAGTGGTTCCCAAGAAAGGAGGAATGATGGTAGTTGAGAATGCTAAAAATGAGCTTATTCCACAACGTACCGTCACGGGATGGAGGATTGCATTGATTATAGAAAACTCAATGCGGCAACTCGAAAGGATCATTTCCCATTGCCCTTCATCGATGAGATGTTGGAGCGGTTGGCGAAACATTCTTTCTTTTGCTTCCTCGATGGGTATTCTGGCTATCACCAAATCCCCATCCATCCCGACGACCAAAGCAAAACAACATTTACATGCCCGTATGGAACGTATGCATATAGGAGAATGTCATTCGGGCTTTGAAACGACCTCGATTTCCGCGAAGGGAAATCCACAGGCTCGAATTGTAATTCAACAGATTGCTTGGGACAATCCATGAAATTACCCATATCTCAGTTGACACCAGGATCCATACAACGGTAATTAAGTCTTACATAAACACTTATTACATCGCCACATTGGCGGAATCAACATTCAGAGAAGCTTTAGAAGATGCGGAAGCGATTCATCCTTCACGGCCAACTTGAGTGTAGCACGTGACCCTATTCCTCATCATCATCTCCCTCGAAGTCGTACTCATTCTCGTCACCTGACAGCAAATTTATCAGTACGATTTGTACTGGCCACGGAGCCCACCTATGCAGCATTTGCTTTGTGGAAAGTGGATGCAAGGCTATACAAGCAGACCTATAGGCTGAGGTTTTCCTATGCAGCTGTAATCAATGTTTAATTAGTCAAGCTTTATCACCAGTTAACACCATCATCCCTTTTCCCATCACCACACCTCACATACCCACACCTCACTCTCATTCGACAGGCCCAACTCCCTCTCGGGCCTATCTTAGCGGCACACTACCACAACGGGTACACTGCCGGAAAAATGTTATCCAGGGGGAGAAGAGAACACTCACTACACTAGTAGAAGCTTCACAGGAAAGGTCCATAGCCAACGAGTTGGCATATGTATCGATCGATCAACCGTACACTCTGCAGAGGTTTCACTACTCACAAGATTAGCCATCATAGGTGTTGCGCAAACACCTAGGCAGAATTTTGGGTGCTTGCTTGCCTAGGTCGATGCCACCCTACCACTCAGCCCTGGGATATTCCGGATCCTACACCGTTATGCTGAGACTGGGAGACACAGTACCGGGCCCATCCAGTGGTACTGTGCATCTAGAACGGAACGGGAACCCATCAACCGTCTCCGCCCACCCTTATCACCTTTCAACCTAGCAGTAGTGGCACCGTCCTACCAAGTAGTCCAGCCGTCTCCCGCCCATCAGAAGCGAGTGAGTAGAAAAGGATTCCCATGAACCTGAAACTAGTCCATCCTAGGTTTGACCAAGCAGGCATCTCCACTTAGGGGATACTCTCCCCGTGCCATCACAGCACCTCCGTCCACGGGCTTCAAACCACCAAGGTTATCCTACCCGGAACCTCCTCAACAACCTTACCCGCCACAGGTATCTCGCTTGGGGATGCCCAGGTTGCACCCCCGGCACGACTTGCCCCATGTGCTCGTCTCACATCCCACTTGGTCGACATCAACCCTTACCACGCACCCAAGACGCACACAGCACTCTCTCCCAGTGGTTATATTCAGTTATACGCCGTCCCAATTCCACCACATAGCATATAGCAAGTAGAAAGTAGTGGAAGAGTAACAGTAAATTATGCAGCAGCTAACCTAGCAGCGGATAGCAGGGTAAAGTCTTATCAAGGCAGGGATTTCAAATATACTACCATGCAACCAATCCATACATAATCATAAAGCAATAGCAACAATGTTATTTGCAATGCGTAATTAGGATCTAAGGATTTGGTGGGACGTGGCACCTTCGTAGTCGTCTCCTAGCTCTTGGAAGTACTCGTGGTCGTCTTCCTTAGTCAGATCCTCCTCCGGCTCTGAAATCGAACACGAAATAGTCGCGTCAGCGACTCCTATAGAGTATTTCAGAAAAATCCAATAAAATAAAGAGCCAAATGCACACAAACATAGTCTTAGATTGTAGATCTCATTTTTCTGAGAATTTTGATATATGGTGCGCAATTTTTGGACTTCGTATGAATAAGTTATGAATTTCCGAAGATTATCCTATTTTCTGAAAATGGGAAAACTGGTCGGTTAATCAGGGGCAGCTCGGAATTGGTCCACGTGGCGTGCGGGTCCAGTTGTGCGGCAAGTGGCGCCTCAACAGAACACAGACCCGAGGGTCGCCCACCAGGTGTTCGATGCTGGTTCCCAGAGAGTTGCCGCTTGCCGGAGTTGGCGTAGCTCGGCGTGGCTCGGCGGTGGTCGGGGGTAGCTCGGCTGTGGTTGGGGGTTAGCTCGGCGGAGCTCGGCGGTGGTCGGGGGTAGCTCGGCGGAGCTCGGCGTAGCTCGGTTTAGCTCGGTGGGGCTCGGGCGAATCGGAGATTTGGGGCGCCGAGGGTGCCGTTCTCCCGAGCTCTCCCGGGGAGGCTCGGGCGAATCGGAGATTTGGTGCGCCCGAGGGTGCCGTTCTCCCGAGGTCTCCCGCGGAGGCTCGGGCGAATCAGAGATTTGGTGCGCCCGAGGGTGCCGTTCTCCCGAGGTCTCCCGCGGAGGCTCGAGCGAATCGGAAATTTGGGCGCCCGAGGGTGCTGCTCTCCCGAGGTCTCCTGCGGAGGCTCGGGCGAATCGGACATTTGGGCGCCGAGGGGGCTGCTTTCCCGAGCTCTCCCGGTGAGGCTCGGGTGAATCGGAAATTTGGGCGCCCGAGGGTGCTGCTCTCCCGAGCTCTCCTGGGGAGGCTCGGGCGAATCGGAGATTCGGTGCTAGCAGGGTTCCAGGGCATCTGTTCAAGGCGGCGGTGTCTCTCCGGTGCGGCGGACGATGACAAGGCGGCGATGGCCATATTTCGGCAAGACAGGGCTCGGCTTTCCCCAATTGGCGTGCTCAGGCAGTCGTCCGACCAGATGGTGGCGGATTAAAGTCGTGGTATGGCCTCCTTCTCTCCCTCGGCATACGGCGGTTCTCCGACGAGGTGGGGGCGCACGTAGCCAAGGTGACAGTCGTGATTCGGGGCTCGGCTATCTAGCGGCGCTGCCGAGGCAGACTTGGCGAACCTCGGCGGCCTTTCTCCGCAGCGCGAGGCGACCGGGGGTACTCGGAACGGATTTAGGCGAGGCGGAACCTGTCGGCGGCGATGTCGTCGCGACGGTGAGGTTCCGGCGGGGCTAAGGAGGTCTTCTAGGTGATGTATACGCGTCCAGGGTCTATGGCGATGGTATACCAACTACCAATTTCGGCTACCGAGCTTTCCAAGGTGCTCGGTTGTGGCGGCGGCGTGTCGCCGATGACGGCGGAAGGCGGCACCGCGGCTACGACCAAGTATTGGTTCAATCGAATGCGGTCTTGTCAAATTGGTGAGGCCAGAGAAGCATACAACACTCTGGTGGCGAACTTTAGCCATGGCATGACCTTCTTTTGTCAATGGCTCGCGGCGGCGCTCCGGTAAGGTCGCGGCGCACGCGGCCAAGGCGATTCAGGCTTCCTCTAGCGCTTAGATCCGCGTAGCTAGCTCGAGGGGGTCGTGGCGGTGCTCCACGACGCTCTAACCTATACGGTTGCTAGACGGATTGCTCGGAACGGGTGATTCGGCGTCGGAATGCGTCAGTGGTGAACGCGCTCCGCCGAGAACGCGTCGTGCTGCGTTCTCGGTCTAGCAAGCTTGTAGTCCGGGGGTTTCGGCCGGTCGAATGAGTGCATGGTGCAGGTGATCTTCCCGAGCCGGTAAAGGCTCGTGCCTGCGCGTCCCGAGGGTGGAACGCCATGGCAAAAGCAGGGCAAGGTTCGGACATGGCGTGCGGTGGCTCACCGTGGTGTCGGTGAAGCTAGGATGGCGGTGCAGTGGCGAGTCGGAGCCGTGCAGAGCGATCGCAGTGCCGTGCCGCTCCTCGTCCGTAGCTCGGGCTTCTCCTCCGTGTCCGGCTCCGGCGTGCTCCGCGGCGGCGGCGCTCCGGCAGCTTCTCCTCCTCTGCTCCGCCCTTCTCCTACGCTCTCTCTCTCGGTTTGGTGCAGTGTGCCGGTCTGTGCTGCGGTGGCGGCGAGGGGAAATGAGGGTAGGGCTTCGGGGTGCTCCAATTTATAGGCGAGCTTGGCCAGCTCCAATGGCGAACGGTCCTGATTGCGCTCGACCGATCGAAGGGCCGTGGCTCGAGTGGATCTAGGGCTCCGGATGGGCGCGGGTTCGCTTGGCGGCCAATTAAGGGGGAAACAGGAGGGGGACAGCGGGGTCAGGGCTCTGCCATGCTGTCGGCTGTGGGACCGGGGTCACGCCATTCGCGCGACACCCCCGGCAGGCGCGTCGCCTTCGTGAGGAAGAAGAACAGTGGGGGGGGGCGAGAGCGGCTGACAGGCGGGGCCGGGTTGGCAGCGAGCGCGAGCGCGAGCGCGTGTGTGCCGGTCGTGCGCGTGCGCTGCCGAGCCGCGACGTGGGCCGCGCGCGGTGAGATGAGGAGAGGAAGGTCGGGCTGGCTTGGGCTGGCCTAGCGACCCGGCTGGCCGAAACGAATGGCTGGCCTAACTCTCTTTCTCCTTTTCTATTTTCAATTTAGTGTATATATACATATATTGCCCATTTTAAATATTGAGTAAATACAATCATAAATTGCAATAAATCCCAAATGTGATGCATAAGTTATTATTCTATGTGAATGAAATTAAAATGCAAACTACACTCCTTTATTTACCAATTTCATAATGAAACCTATATGCTTGCACAAGAAAAATGGGTTTTCACAATAAATAAATGAAAAATTTTAATTGGTTGGGATTTTTAGATTGTGTGGATTTTTAGGGTTGTTACAGTCCTCCCCCCTCATTAGGATCTCGACCTCGAGATTCAGAGTTAACGTACCCATCGAAGAGGTAAGGAAACATAATCCGCAAGTCCGATTCTTTCTCCCACGTAGCTTCCCTTTCAGTGTGATTGCTCCACTGTACCTTGCACATCGGAATGGTTTTGTTTCGCGTCTCTTTGGTGTCTCGTGCCAAGATCTTGATCGGATGTTCCTTGTATTCAAGTGTGTCTTGCAGGTCTAATGCATCCGTAGGAACTTGCTCCTCGGGAAGCTTCAAACACTTCCTTAATTGCGAGACATGGAACACGGGGTGTACTCCAGATAATTCCTCCGGTAGTTCCAGCTTGTAAGCAAGCTTTCCAACCCTTTTACAGATCTTGTATGGCCCAACATATCTTGGTGCCAATTTCCCCTTCACGTGGAATCTGACAGTGCCACGAAGTGGAGATACCTTGAGGTAGACATAATCCCCAACCTTAAACTCAAGCTCTCTACGTCTTCTATCTGCATAGCTCTTTTGCCTACTTTGTGCAATCCTCAAATTCTCTCTTACTTGGGCAACACCTTCTTCTGCTTCCACAATCTTAGCAGGACCGAAGAATGTCCTTTCACCTGGTTCTGACCACATTAACGAGGTTCTGCACGGTCTTCCATACAACGCTTCAAATGGAGACATCTTAATGCTTGTCTGATAACTGTTGTTGTATGAGAACTCGGCGTGGGGTAGATAGCTCTCCCATCCTTCCTTGTACCTCAATACGCAAGCTCGTAACATGTCCTCGAGAATCTGGTTCACTCTTTCTGTTTGCCCATCCGTTTGCGGGTGGTATGCGGTGCTATAGTCGAGCTTGGTTCCGATGGACTTGTGCAAGGATTTCCAGAACTGTGATACGAACTGTGAGCCTCGGTCAGATATAATACTCAGAGGCGCCCCATGAAACTTCAAAATGTTTGATACGTACAGATCTGCTAGCTTTTCGACTCTATATTTCCTTTTGACCGGTATAAAATGTGCAACTTTGGTTAGACGGTCCACTATTACCCATATAGAATCATATCCATGCTCGGATCGGGGCAGTCCTATTATGAAGTCCATGGATATGCACTCCCACTTCCATTCTGATATCTCAACTGGTTGTAGCAACCCTGCTGGTCTCTGATGTTCGGCCTTGATTCTATTGCATGTATCACATCGGGCTACATGCCCTGCAATGTCTGTTTTCATATTCTCCCACCAGAAGTGCTTCCTTAGATCATGGTATATCTTGGCTGACCCTGGGTGAATGCAATATTTGGAGTCATGCCCTTCTGACAGAATCTCTTCTCGTATCGCTGAATCCGTCGGTACACAGATTCTATCTTTGTACCATACAGTTCCCTGCTCATCTTCTCGGTATTCAGGGCCTCTTCCCAGCTTCATCAAACCACGGATATAGTCTATCTCAGGACAGTTCTTTTGTGCTTCACGGATTCGTGAGGTGAGATTGTACTCGACGCGAAGCTCATTTAGCATGCCATAGGAGACTACCTCAAGCTGGAATGCGTCGAACTCTCTCCTGAGCTCAGGTGGCATAGAGTTGGTGATGAGGGTATGGCAGTAGCTTTTGCGGCTAAGTGCATCAGCGACAACATTGGCCTTTCCTGGGTGATAATGGATCTCAAGATCATAGTCCTTGATGAGTTCTAGCCATCTGCGCTGCCTCATATTCAGATCTTCCTGAGTGAAGAAGTACTTCAGGCTCTTGTGGTCAGTGTAGATGTCACACTTGTTGCTTATCAGATAGTGTCTCCAAATCTTGAGTGCATGTACCACGGCTGCAAGTTCTAGGTCATGAGTCGGGTATCGCTGCTCATGTTCCTTCAACTGTCTTGAGGCATAAGCTATCACTCTTCCTTCTTGCATTAGTACACAGCCCAAACCTTGCCGAGAGGCATCACAATATACAACAAAATCCTTGTGAATATCGGGCAGGGCTAGTACAGGTGTAGTAGTGAGCTTCTCCTTCAAGGTCTGAAAACTCTTCTCACATTCAGGAGTCCATATAAACTTGTTCTCTTTCTTCAGCAAGTTGGTCATGGGTCTTGCAATCTTGGAGAAATTCTCAATAAATCTGCGATAGTATCCTGCAAGTCCCAAAAAGCTTCTGATTTCTGACACATTATAGGGTTGTTCCCACTCTTTCACAGCTTCTATTTTGGCTGGGTCTACTGCGACTCCTTCTCCTTACAGTACATGTCCAAGGAAAGCAACTTCCTCACGCCAGAATTCGCACTTGGAGAATTTGGCGTATAGCTGGTTGCGAGACAACCTCTCCAATACGGTCCTCAGATGATGTTCATGTTCCTCTTTTGTGGCTGAATAAACCAATATATCATCAATGAATACCACCACAAACTTGTCTAGCTCATTCATGAAGATCTTGTTCATCATGTTCATGAAGTATGCTGGAGCATTAGTGAGTCCAAATGAGACTACTGTGCACTCATACTGTCCATATCTAGTGACAAATGCAGTCTTCGGGATATCTTCTTCCCTGATCTTCATCTGATGATACCCTGATCGGAGATCGATCTTTGAGAAGTACTTGGCCTTACTCAATTGATCTAACAGATCATCGATGCGGGGCAATGGGTACTTATTCTTGACTGTAACCGCATTCAGATTCCGGTAGTCAATGCACATCCTCATCGTGCCATCCTTCTTCTTGACAAACAAAACGGGAGATCCCCAGGGCGAAGCACTAGGCCTAATGAAGCCCTTCTCCAGTAATTCTCCCAGCTGCTTCTTGAGTTCCTTCAACTCATCAGCCGACATTCTGTAGGGTCTTTTGGCAATCGGTGCAGTCCCTGGCATCAGCTCTATAACAAACTCCACATCTCTATCCGGTGGCATTCCTGGCAACTCCTCTGGAAATACGTCATTGAATTCACAGACTACTGGCACATCCCTGAATGTCAGCTCTGTCTTATCTGCTTTAGTCTCCAGGGCACATAGGAGGGCTTGGACTCTCTCGGTTTGGGGTACACATCGGACAGCTGTTCCCCAAGGGTGGGTTACCTGAACATATCTAGGTGAACAAGATATCACTCCCCGGTGTTTGGTTAGCCAGTCCATGCCTAAGATGACATCTAAGCTATTGGAGGGTAGTAGGGTTAGGTCAGCTCGAAAGTCAAGTCCCTCGATAGTGATTATCACTCCTCTGCATATGTGAACGCTTCTGAAGGTTCCTAAGGGCGAGCTAGTTAGGATGGGGTTTGCTCTCGGGGTTACAGGTATGTTATGCTTTCGTGCATATGCAGATGAAATGTATGAACATGTAGCTCCCGAATCGAACAGAACTGTAGCCATGTTACCCTGAACTAGGAACGTACCGTACACAGCATCAGGTGCAGCTTCAGCTTCCTCAGCGGTCATGTGGTTCAGTCTTCCTCGGGTAGCAGATCCCCGGTTTGGTGTGCCCTGTGCAGCTGCTGGTGCACGGTTGAGGTCGGGGCACACAGCCACACGGTGTCCAGGCTTTCCGCATCCGAAGCAAGTGAAGGGCGCACTGCCTGCTGTAGCTGTCGCAGGAGCCTTCCAATTGCTTGTCCTTGGCGTGTTGGTAGCGGGGGCGGGTGTGTTCTGCACAGCTCGAGTCGGCGCAGGGTAGGTCTGAGCGGGGCGGTGATAGTTGCTGCTGTTGGTACCACCACGGCTCGTTCCCGAAGAGGGTCCCTGGCGGGTTCGGAAAGGCGGAGGTGCACCCGTTCGCTGTCTCTGGGGTGGAGCAGTGCGAGCGGGTCCCTCAGAGCGGCGCTTCTTTCCCTTGTTCGGGGCCTCGAATTCCAGTCGTGCTTCCATGCGATCCTTCTCGATCTCAATACAGCGGTCAATCAGCTCACGCAGAGTGTAGCTCTTGTTCCCTGACAGAGCCAACCTGATCTTGGTCTGAAGTCCCTTCCTGTAGTAGTACATCTTTTCCTTCTCGGAACTCATGCAAGATGCAGGTGCGTAGCGGAGCAAGCAGTTGAAGCGGGTGGTGTACCCGTGGATCCGGTCAGCTCCCTGGGAGATGTTGCGAAACTCGTTCTCCTTGGCCTCCATGACTCCCTCAGGAATGTGGTGGTCACGGAAAGCCTCGGTGAACTCATCCCAGTCAATGCGGGCTGGGTCCTCGTGAGCGCTGGTGTAGTTGTCCCACCATGCCCGTGCAGCACCGGTCAGCTGGTGGCTAGCAATCCCAACACACTCCTCGTCGGAGCAAGTGGTCAGGTCCAGCTTCTTCTCCATCTCTTTAAGCCAATCATCGGCAGCGAGGGGATCGCTGTCGGTTCCGTCGAAGGTGGGTGGCCTCAGCTTCAGGAAACCCTCCAGTTTCCTTTGGAAGTCATTCTGGGGTGGCCCGTGGTGCCTGTTCATCCCAGCAGCTATGGCATTCAGCAGCTGGGTCTGCTGAGCCATCACTTCCGCCAACGTCGGTAGCGGCGGCGGTGGCGGTGGCGGAGGCATGTTCTTGCCTTGTGGTGGCGGATCGTTCACCGGTGGTGCATTCTCTGCCCGGCGCAGCTCTTCTTCCAGGTTAACTCCAGCACGTCTGCCAGCTGGGCGTCCACGGTTGCGACCACGCCCACGTCCTGGCGCAGGCGCAGGGGAGGGCTGGCGGTTCTCCAAACGCGCAGAACGTCTCATCGACATCTGAATTTATTAGGTACGTGCTCAGTGCAGTAATATTCTTGTAGTGGTTTAAGTAGAAGTTAGATGTTTTCAACGATTTAAATGAATTAAAACATTTTTCATGCTATCCTACACTCAACCAAAGAAGCATAAAGAACCATAAGAAGCATAAGATCCAAATGTCACTCATCACATGGTTATTATTACATAAAGGATGTTCCTAGCTGCTAAGAAGATCGTGCTATGCGCAGATAGCCAATGACAGGATAACTCATGGTATCACTAGTCTAAGGGCCACGCAGGGTCCCATAAGCTACTGGTGCATAAGGTCAAGTACGCGTCGGGTATGCGGCTGTCCTCTGCCTCGATCTCGTCGTCGGTCATGGTCAGGCGCTTGACATAGTCGAGTGCTACTGCTAGCTCTGGAGTGGCCTCAATCTCCTGCATCCTTTGAGACGGACACGCTCTCAGGTTGAGCGTAGTGGGTGGTACGCGGAAGTCTCCCTCCCGGGGCTTCACCATCTCCAGTGGGGGAAGCGAACTCTGTACCTTCCGGACCTCAATAGCTCTCCTGGTGTCGGACTGCTTCCAAGCTGTCTCTGTCCTCCGTAGCTTGTCCTTTAGGAACTCCACCATCTTCACGCGGTCGATCAGAATCCCTTGGTTGCGGGTGGACTTGTCCTCGGCTTTCTCCAACTGCTTTTCCAACTCCTTGATCCTGGAACGCAACGTGATCATCTCGACTACTCTGTCTCTGCTCCTCTGCTCCCTCTCAGCAAGTGCTCTCTCCTTGTCGTCCAGCCTCCTCTATAATTCCAACACTCTGCTGTTCAGGTAGTCATTGCGAAGTCCAAAATCTCCGATCTTGTCTCGCAAGTCGGCGATCTCGGCTCGGTGTAACTCATCACGGCGCTGCATCTCCAACTGCAAGTCAGTGACTGCTCTGCTCAAACTCTCCAGGGTCTGAGTCCCTTTCTGCAAACTGTCCTCGACCTCTGCCATGCGTGCTCGGTCACGCCGCCTCCTTTGCTCCAATGAGCTGATGAACTCGTCCTGCTCCTGGAGGTGGTGTGCCACTGTGCGTAGGCAAGGGTCAGTCTCAGCCTGAACGATCTGGCTGGTGTACAGAATCCTCTGGATGGGGTCAGGGTGCAGCTCCAAGGCCTAAGGTAGCAGACGGAAGTGGGTCCCCTTAAGGTACTCGTATGCTGTGTACACAACTGCGCGTAGTACCTTGCGGGAGACAGACTGTACTCCGTCCTCCACAGTCTCTCCAGCAGTGTAGTCAGTAAAAACCGGCATTCCTGGAAGGGTCAGGCTGACAGGTGTCTCAACTCTGGTAGTGACAGGTCCTTCAAACCTCTCAGCCTCGACAAGCTTCCCTCGGCTGAAGTACTGGATCTGGTCAGACGGTGCTCCCAGCTCTTCCAGCACCTGGCGTAGTACCATGGCAAATCCGCAATGGTTCCTCCCATTGATCGGGATCTCAATAGTGCCGTCGTGCAGTGGACGAAGTGGTGGTCCAAGGCTGGTCATCTGCAAATTTTTCAAGAAACGGATTAGCAAGTCCTTGTATTAGATAAGCCATTGCATAAAAAGTGAATGCAAGGTCGGTAATATAACCGAAAGAGAGTCTGGCTTCCTATTCTAACGTCCATTTTCTATGGGTCTCGTCCTACAGTCAAGTATGTCTCTGATACCAACTGAAACGACCTCGATTTCCGCGAAGGGAAATCCACAGGCTCGAATTGTAATTCAACAGATTGCTTGGGACAATCCATGAAATTACCCATATCTCAGTTGACACCAGGATCCATACAACGGTAATTAAGTCTTACATAAACACTTATTACATCGCCACATTGGCGGAATCAACATTCAGAGAAGCTTTAGAAGATGCGGAAGCGATTCATCCTTCACGGCCAACTTGAGTGTAGCACGTGACCCTATTCCTCATCATCATCTCCCTCGAAGTCGTACTCATTCTCGTCACCTGACAGCAAATTTATCAGTACGATTTGTACTGGCCACGGAGCCCACCTATGCAGCATTTGCTTTGTGGAAAGTGGATGCAAGGCTATACAAGCAGACCTATAGGCTGAGGTTTTCCTATGCAGCTGTAATCAATGTTTAATTAGTCAAGCTTTATCACCAGTTAACACCATCATCCCTTTTCCCATCACCACACCTCACATACCCACACCTCACTCTCATTCGACAGGCCCAACTCCCTCTCGGGCCTATCTCAGCGGCACACTACCACAACGGGTACACTGCCGGAAAAATGTTATCCAGGGGGAGAAGAGAACACTCACTACACTAGTAGAAGCTTCACAGGAAAGGTCCATAGCCAACGAGTTGGCATATGTATCGATCGATCAACCGTACACTCTGCAGAGGTTTCACTACTCACAAGATTAGCCATCATAGGTGTTGCGCAAACACCTAGGCAGAATTTCGGGTGCTTGCTTGCCTAGGTCGATGCCACCCTACCACTCAGCCCTGGGATATTCCGGATCCTACACCGTTATGCTGAGACTGGGAGACACAGTACCGGGCCCATCCAGTGGTACTGTGCATCTAGAACGGAACGGGAACCCATCGACCGTCTCCGCCCACCCTTATCACCTTTCAACCTAGCAGTAGTGGCACCGTCCTACCAAGTAGTCCAGCCGTCTCCCGCCCATCAGAAGCGAGTGAAGTAGAAAAGGATTCCCATGAACCTGAAACTAGTCCATCCTAGGTTTGACCAAGCAGGCATCTCCACTTAGGGGATACTCTCCCCGTGCCATCACAGCACCTCCGTCCACGGGCTTCAAACCACCAAGGTTATCCTACCCGGAACCTCCTCAACAACCTTACCCGCCACAGGTATCTCGCTTGGGGATGCCCAGGTTGCACCCCCGGCACGACTTGCCCCATGTGCTCGTCTCACATCCCACTTGGTCGACATCAACCCTTACCACGCACCCAAGACGCACACAGCACTCTCTCCCAGTGGTTATATTCAGTTATACGCCGTCCCAATTCCACCGACATAGCATATAGCAAGTAGAAAGTAGTGGAAGAGTAACAGTAAATTATGCAGCAGCTAACCTAGCAGCGGATAGCAGGGTAAAGTCTTATCAAGGCAGGGATTTCAAATATACTACCATGCAACCAATCCATACATAATCATAAAGCAATAGCAACAATGTTATTTGCAATGCGTAATTAGGATCTAAGGATTTGGTGGGACGTGGCACCTTCGTAGTCGTCTCCTAGCTCTTGGAAGTACTCGTGGTCGTCTTCCTTAGTCAGATCCTCCTCCGGCTCTGAAATCGAACACGAAATAGTCGCGTCAGCGACTCCTATAGAGTATTTCAGAAAAATCCAATAAAATAAAGAGCCAAATGCACACAAACATAGTCTTAGATTGTAGATCTCATTTTTCTGAGAATTTTGATATATGGTGCGCAATTTTTGGACTTCGTATGAATAAGTTATGAATTTCCGAAGATTATCCTATTTTCTGAAAATGGGAAAACTGGTCGGTTAATCAGGGGCAGCTCGGAATTGGTCCACGTGGCGCGCGGGTCCAGTTGTGCGGCAAGTGGCGCCTCAACAGAACACAGACCCGAGGGTCGCCCATCAGGTGTTCGATGCTGGTTCCCAGAGAGTTGCCGCTTGCCGGAGTTGGCGTAGCTCGGCGTGGCTCGGCGGTGGTCGGGGGTAGCTCGGCTGTGGTTGGGGGTTAGCTCGGCGGAGCTCGGCGGTGGTCGGGGGTAGCTCGGCGGAGCTCGGCGTAGCTCGGTTTAGCTCGGTAGGGCTCGGGCGAATCGGAGATTTGGGGCGCCGAGGGTGCCGTTCTCCCGAGCTCTCCCGGGGAGGCTCGGGCGAATCGGAGATTTGGTGCGCCCGAGGGTGCCGTTCTCCCGAGGTCTCCCGCGGAGGCTCGGGCGAATCAGAGATTTGGTGCGCCCGAGGGTGCCGTTCTCCCGAGGTCTCCCGCGGAGGCTCGAGCGAATCGGAAATTTGGGCGCCCGAGGGTGCTGCTCTCCCGAGGTCTCCTGCGGAGGCTCGGGCGAATCGGACATTTGGGCGCCGAGGGGGCTGCTTTCCCGAGCTCTCCCGGTGAGGCTCGGGTGAATCGGAAATTTGGGCGCCCGAGGGTGCTGCTCTCCCGAGCTCTCCTGGGGAGGCTCGGGCGAATCGGAGATTCGGTGCTAGCAGGGTTCCAGGGCGTCTGTTCAAGGCGGCGGTGTCTCTCCGGTGCGGCGGACGATGACAGGGCGGCGATGGCCATATTTCGGCAAGACAGGGCTCGGCTTTCCCCAATTGGCGTGCTCAGGCAGTCGTCCGACCAGATGGTGGCGGATTAAAGTCGTGGTATGGCCTCCTTGTCTCCCTCGACATACGGCGGTTCTCCGACGAGGTGGGGGCGCACGTAGCCAAGGCGACAGTCGTGATTCGGGGCTCGGCTATCTAGTGGCGGTGCCGAGGCAGACTTGGCGAACCTCGGCGGCCTTTCTCCGCAGCGCGAGGCGACCGGGGGTACTCGGAACGGATTTAGGCGAGGCGGAACCTGTCGGCGGCGATGTCGTCGCGACGGTGAGGTTCCGGCGGGGCTAAGGAGGTCTTCTAGGTGATGTATACGCGTCCAGGGTCTATGGCGATGGTATACCAACTACCAATTTCGGCTACCGAGCTTTCCAAGGTGCTCGGTTGTGGCGGCGGCGTGTCGCCGATGACGGCGGAAGGCGGCACCGCGGCTACGACCAAGTATTGGTTCAATCGAATGCGGTCTTGTCAAATTGGTGAGGCCAGAGAAGCATACAACACTCTGGTGGCGAACTTTAGCCATGGCATGACCTTCTTTTGTCAATGGCTCGCGGCGGCGCTCCGGTAAGGTCGCGGCGCACGCGGCCAAGGCGATTCAGGCTTCCTCTAGCGCTTAGATCCGCGTAGCTAGCTCGAGGGGGTCGTGGCGGTGCTCCACGACGCTCTAACCTATACGGTTGCTAGACGGATTGCTCGGAACGGGTGATTCGGCGTCGGAACGCGTCGGTGGTGAACGCGCTCCGCCGAGAACGCGTCGTGCTGCGTTCTCGGTCTAGCAAGCTTGTAGTCCGGGGGTTTCGGCCGGTCGAATGAGTGCATGGTGCAGGTGATCTTCCCGAGCCGGTAAAGGCTCGTGCCTGCGCGTCCCGAGGGTGGAACGCCATGGCAAAAGCAGGGCAAGGTTCGGACATGGCGTGCGGTGGCTCACCTGTGGTGTCGGTGAAGCTAGGATGGCGGTGCAGTGGCGAGTCGGAGCCGTGCAGAGCGATCGCAGTGCCGTGCCGCTCCTCGTCCGTAGCTCGGGCTTCTCCTCCGTGTCCGGCTCCGGCGTGCTCCGCGGCGGCGGCGCTCCGGCAGCTTCTCCTCCTCTGCTCCGCCCTTCTCCTACGCTCTCTCTCTCGGTTTGGTGCAGTGTGCCGGTCTGTGCTGCGGTGGCGGCGAGGGGAAATGAGGGTAGGGCTTCGGGGTGCTCCAATTTATAGGCGAGCTTGGCCAGCTCCAATGGCGAACGGTCCTGATTGCGCTCGACCGATCGAAGGGCCGTGGCTCGAGTGGATCTAGGGCTCCGGATGGGCGCGGGTTCGCTTGGCGGCCAAGAAAGGGGGAAACAGGAGGGGGACAGCGGGGTCAGGGCTCTGCCATGCTGTCGGCTGTGGGACCGGGGTCACGCCATTCGCGCGACACCCCCGGCAGGCGCGTCGCCTTCGTGAGGAAGAAGAACAGTGGGGGGGGCGAGAGCGGCTGACAGGCGGGGCCGGGTTGGCAGCGAGCGCGAGCGCGAGCGCGTGTGTGCCGGTCGTGCGCGTGCGCTGCCGAGCCGCGACGTGGGCCGCGCGCGGTGAGATGAGGAGAGGAAGGTCGGGCTGGCTTGGGCTGGCCTAGCGACCCGGCTGGCCGAAACGAATGGCTGGCCTAACTCTCTTTCTCCTTTTCTATTTTCAATTTAGTGTATATATACATATATTGCCCATTTTAAATATTGAGTAAATACAATCATAAATTGCAATAAATCCCAAATGTGATGCATAAGTTATTATTCTATGTGAATGAAATTATTTACCAATTTCATAATGAAACCTATATGCTTGCACAAGAAAAATGGGTTTTCACAATAAATAAATGAAAAATTTTAATTGGTTGGGATTTTTAGATTGTGTGGATTTTTAGGGTTGTTACAGGCTTTGCAACGCACCTGCGTCGTTCCAACGTTGCATGATGTCTATTTTCTTAGAAATGATTGAAGAGATCATGGAAGTTTTCATGGACGATTTTTGAGTCAATGGAAAAACTTTTAATCATTGCCTCGAGAATTTAGACAAAGTTTTGCAAAGATGCCAAGAGAAGGACCTAGTACTTAACTGGGGAAAATGCCATTTCATGGTCCGTGAAGGCATTGTTCTTGGACACTTAGTGTCCGAAAGGGGGATAGAAGTAGATAAGGCAAAGATAGAAGTTATTGAGCAACTACCTCCCCCTGTGAACATCAAAGGGATCCAAAGCTTTCTAGGCCATGCGGGGTTCTATAGACGCTTTATCAAGGATTTCTCACAAATCGCTAGACCCTTGACTAGACTGTTAGCAAAAGACGTACCCTTTGAGTTCACGGATGAGTGTTTAAAAGCCTTCAAAACCATCAAGAAAGCACTCATTTCTACGCCCATCATCCAACCTCCGGATTAGACGCTACCCTTTGAGATCATGTGTGATGCTAGCGACTACGCCGTTGGTGCGCGGTCCTTGGCCAAACCAAAGATAAGAAGCATCATGCGATCGCTTACGCTAGAAAGACTCTAACAGGACCTCAGCTTAATTATGCCACAACCGAGAAGGAGCTCCTCGCAGTAATCTTTGCTATCGATAAATTTAGATCTTACTTGTTGGGAGCAAAGATAATTATTCATACTGATCATGCCGCTTTAAAATATCTGCTCACCAAGAAAGATGCTAAGCCTCATTTGATCCGCTAGATCTTATTATTGCAAGAATTTGATGTTGAAATAAAAGATAAAAAAGGAGTAGAAAATACTGTTGCCGACCATCTTTTGCGTATGCAAGTCACTAACATACAGGAACAAGAAATCAATGACTTCCTACGCGACGACATGCTGCTCATGGTCACCGACACAAACCCATGGTATGCAAACATTGTGAATTACATAGTTTCAGGGTACGTACCCCCAGGCGAATCTAGAAAGAAGCTAGAATATGAAAGCAGACGTCACCTGTGGGATGAACCCTACTTATACCGGATTTGTGCCGATGGACTATTGAGAAGATGTGTGCCGACTACTGAGGGTGCACAAATCATAGAAAAATGTCATGCAGCACCATACGGAGGCCATTATGGAGCTTTCCGCACACAAGCCAAAATCTAGCACTGCGGATTCTACTGGCCAACGATGTATAACGACACCAAAGAGTTCATCCGAAGGTGTCGACAATGCCAGCTGCAAGGCAATATCAGCTCCCACCACGCCATGCCCCTTCATTTTAACCTCCAAATTGAAGTCTTCGATGTCTGGGGCATTGACTTCATCGGACCATTCCAAAAGTCGGGAGACTGTGAGTACATCCTGGTAGTAGTCGACTATGTCTCCAAATGGGTCAAAGCGCTACCTTGCCGAGCAGCAGATGCAAAACATGCAAGGAAGATGTTCCATGAAGTGATCTTCCCTCGCTTTGGAACACCAAGGATGGTGATAAGTGACGGGGGCTCACACTTCATAGACAAGACTTTCAGAGCATTCCTGCGAGAGCTGGAAGAAAAGCACGATGTAGCTACTCCTTATCACCCCCAAACCACTGGACAAGCCGAGACTTTGAACAAACAAATTAAAAACATCCTTCAGAAAATGGTGAACGAGATAGGAAAGGGATGGAAAGATAAGCTACTTGATGCACTTTGGGCATATAGGACAGCCTACAAAACCCCATCGGGATGTCACCATATCAGCTGATCTATGGGAAAAGTTGCCATTTGCCTATTGAGCTTGAACATAGAGCTCACTGGGCAATTAAAACCTGGAACATGGATCTCAAGTCAGCTGGTAAAAATAGGCAGAAACAAATAGCAGAACTAGAAGAATGGCGAGAAAAGGCCTATCATAGTGCCAAGCTCTACAAGGAACGAATGAAGAGATGGCATGATCGAAGAATTCAACATAAAGAGTTCAAGATAGGCGACAATGTTCTGCTCTTCAATTCAAGAGTCAAATTGTTCGGGAAAGGCAAGCTTAGAAGTAAATGGGACGGACTTTACACCGTCATCAACGTATCGTCACATGGAGCAATCACAATAGAAGACGATGACGGGAACATTCATAAGGTAAACGGTCAACGTCTCAAAGTATTCCTTGAACCCGAACCGAATTTTGTCGATGAAATAAACATAATATCCTTTAAAGAGTTCATTAAAAACTTATAAAAAATATATATATAATAATAATAAATATATATATAAATAAACATTTTTTACTTCACTATTTTATAAATGAATAGATGGTTGTAGAGCGATAATGTTGCATTTATGAAATACCCAAAAAGCCCCTATGATCTTTCCTTTCATTTACATAAAATCCTTTTGATCATAGGTATATTCTCTCATAAATGCATGATAGTGTAATCTTGAGATATTTTTATAAAAATCACATATCAAATTTACACTCAATCACTTTGATCCTCCGCACATCACACTTGATCGTAATCGGGATAGGAATCCACTTGTTCTGATAGGAATCTGGGCAAAAGGCAGAGGCTGGCAGGTGGACCCAGGGGACCGACCGCCCCCGGGGTCGACCGCCCCCCCAGCCAGCTCAAATGACGTCAATCTTTTTCGTACCTATTTGTGATCACTCCAGCATCATGTCCTTGGTTACGATCAGATCATTTCCTCAACAAGAGACCTCGGTAGAACCTATAAAAAGAATTTCAAGGCCTCTCCTCTCTTCACACCAAACCATTCTCTTCTTCCTTTCACAAAAGGTGCTAAGCTCTCCCACTTGCAAATCGTGACCATGTCTAGCTATGCTCTTTCGCTGATCCAAGCTCCCGGCTCCATTGCCAACTTAGACATAGTTTCCCTATCAAGAGAGCTCTTTTGTGAGAGAAGAAGCTTATGCCATAGTGGAGAAGCCGCTAGCCTTTCTACCACCCCCTAGCGATAACTTCAGCAACATATCAAGTTTGAAGTCCACGGCATGCTCCCGTGCACCCGAAGGATGCGCCAAGAAGAAGAGTATTGCTGCCCGACCAACTACCGGCGCTTTAGGCCTCAAGAGGAAGGCTCCTAGTAGTAGCGGGCTTAGCAAACGTGCTGCCGTGATGCCCTCTACCTCCAGTTTACCTTCCTTGTCGTCTCCCGCTAAGGATAGTCGCTCTTACACCATTAGGGGAGTGCGCAAACCCGATGGAGGGTACGCCAAGGATCTTTTCCGCAAGGGTGAAACACCTTGTAGCAATCCTATACCCTCTGCCAAAAAGCGCAAGGTCTTTAGGAAAGTTATTAGAGGGCAGCCTAAGGGATTCTTTAGCAATAGTGAGGAAGAGAAGACTCCCAAAGGGCCAACCATCGCCTCACTTTATGCTAGCATCAAGAGCACGCGCCTAAATGTTGTAAAGGCACAAACCCGCATAGCCGAGGCTCATCTTAGCGTGAAAGGACTTAGAGATGAACTAGATGAGATGGGCCGCGGCTATGGAGAGCAACTGCGCAGGCTCGCTAAGGCAGCAGGAGTTGAGCACGTTCTCTAAATATCCGTAGAACGCTCCTGCTACACAAATAAATATGCACACATTTTTGTTACCACAATCTTTTATTTCCCTTCAATGTAATGTGCCTATTTGATCTATCAATGAAATAAAAAGTTTCTATCTTTGAATATTTTGCGCACTTGTTTTCTATATATATATATTGTGACTAACCAAGACAGGAAAGAAAACAAGTGTGGGGGAAGGACTCTTCAAATTTAAACTGCACAAGAACAAAAATCAAATACAGTTTGTGCAAACATCTCCTCTCTCTCTCCCTAATTAAAAAGTTTTAAAAATAAAATTTAAAGAATGATGTCCCCTTCATACTCCATCAAACATGTCTTCCTATGTTCAGAATATTTACATACTTTTTATTCCTAGCTAATATTCCTACAAGATTTATGAACACTGATTAGGGACCTCTTTTTATCTAAGTAATTGACAAATGAGATATAGCTGGATGACATGATGCTTACTCGTTCTTGCAAAGTACTTGGGACTGATTTTTTCAAAACAAAAATTCAATTAGCATGTTCCTTGAAAGATTAACAAATACCTACCAAGGCCAAATATGATTCTTTATGATGAAACCTTCCACATATGCCATTTACTTTGTGTTGAGTTTGGTCAAATTTTGTGACCGCTCTTGAGAGATGTTTCATGCTCCCAAGATCAGAATCGACATGCACCCACCAAAATATGCCAACTCTTGCACTAGGAGTTGTGCAGTTTTTCTCTACCAAATAAAAGTGCTGTTTTTATCAAAAAACACGCACTCTTGATAAAAAAACTTTACTCATCCATCATGATATATCCTCATTCAAAATATGTCTTATGCCAATAAAAGATATAAGGCTATGCTAAAAAAAAGAAAAAAAGAGAGAATCTGTGCCAAGGGGCATCAGAAAATAAACGGCAAAGATGATTCCAAATACCCATTCAATATATATATATATATACAAATAGTGATGAAGTTCATATAGCCCATATCTTGTCTTTTTCAAAAAGGAGAATCATGATGCATAGAGTATCACCTATACAAACTACCAGTTGGCAATTAGTTTGTAAAACTCAAAACTCTTTTAATTTTTAAATAGTCAAGTGACGGTATATGCTGAATTATGCTCTGGTACCAGCTGTCACAGAACCGACCAATTTATACGAGCACAAGTACAACGATCGCATTTTTAATCGCAATCCAGTCGCACTTGAGCCAATATAAACCCGGTAGTCCGGAAATCTCGAAGGATTTCAAACATTTCATACCCTAAGGATCATTCATTCAGCAATACCCGATCACATGACACATAAGTTCGCAACCGAATTTAAACATCAGAGTACAACATAGTCTTTTACACAAATATAGTAGTAGCGGAAGTCAACATAGTTTTACACCACAGAGTTCAAATACGAGTACCATCAAATGACCCTGTCACAGCATTCTTACAACATCTAAGGATAGATAATGACCCCGCCCTCGGGTCTAGTCTTCTTCGCCCGCAGGGGTGAAACAATTCCTGCAATACGCGTAGTAGACTACACCATCTGCAACAATGGGAATAAAACCCTGAGTACTCAATTGTACTCAGCTAGACTTACCCGACAGGGAGTAAATAAAAAGACTCTCAAGGATATGCAAGGCTTATTTGGTGGAGCTCAGAGGGTAGCATCATTTTTGCATCAAAAGCATTACTACAGTAGATCCTCAACTTATTCCTTTTAATTGTGATAAGCTTCGATTTCAGTTAAGCTATTTACTAAGATTAGCCACTATACTAAGCATTCACTGAATATTATAGCAATCAATAGAACCATATGATTTCCGATATCCACAGATATCAACCTCATCTCACCATAATCATTATGTTCAAGTTATTAGCCTCTACCTCACCAGAAGATCAGTTCAGTTTCTCACTAACCAGGAGAGATGGCGATTCAAATCGATTGTACCAGCTGGCAAATATGCCAATCACAAACCCTGTCAGCCAAGCCACTGGCTTCTTGGGCCACCGTTAAATCTTTCTGAGACACAATATATCGCGAGTTTGGCGGGGACCATATTCTCAGAGACCAACCCACTTCCAGGATGCATCAGGTCCCTGACCTGCCCTCGGTAAGATGGTGTCTCCGCACATACTTCCTACCTCCAGAATATGTCTGCCTAGTCGCACCAAGGCTCGGCTCAGAAGGAAATACTCGGCTTCGCGGTCAGAACGACTTATCTGGCCAGCTATGTGACGACGTCTTTCAATCTCAACTGATGTCTGGTGGCCTCAGTCCTAGTCGGCCACAAGCAGCACCGAAGACGGCATGACCTCAACCATGTCATGCGGCTCCCCGCTACCTAGCCTTGATTCTCTCATTAGACACTGTGGCATGGTGGCACATATAGTCCATCATGTGGAATCCAACCCCATCATCATGAGTAACCACCTATGCTCGCGAAGGACAGGAAATCCCTCGACTTCTACCGGTCTAAGCATGGCTAAGCATAAGATCGAACCCATCCCCTTATCTAGTAATACTTCAGGATCAAGTATAAGTGGACAAGGTATAAATGCAGCAACGGTATCATATCAACTCCTATACTTAAGTGCACAATCATACGATTTAATAAAGACCAGTGCATTTGTAAAAAGAGTAGGTGGAGACTTAGGGATGCTCCGGGGCTTGCCTTTCACAAAGTTAGTAGGTTGGTGATCAGGGCACTCTGAAAGTTCAGCCTCTTCGTCTTGGCCTTCGGGAACCTCTGGCACTTCAATCTCCGGCGGAACTCCCTCCTCCGGTGGATCGAACTGCAAT
This sequence comes from Eremochloa ophiuroides, assembly GCA_038502445.1. NCBI lineage: Eukaryota > Viridiplantae > Streptophyta > Magnoliopsida > Poales > Poaceae > Eremochloa > Eremochloa ophiuroides. The sequence goes on from JAHLJS010000001.1 coordinate 49,138,209, forward strand.
AGCGTCACGCCTCCCGGCGATCCTGTATGCATGATATGCATATGTGAGAACTGAGAATGCACATGAAATGCAAGATAGAGATGCACAAATTAACCTATGATATGCAATCAGTTTAACAATCCACACTCATTTACTGAGTACGTGCATATTTCTTCTCTAGACAACTAACTCATACTCACCCTTCTTAAGCAAAGCATAGAAGAATTTCTCGTCCCGGGTGAGAGGTCTACAACCTGCACTTAATAATCAACATGCATCAACTAACCTACCACAACCAACTTATAATTAACAGGCATGAGCAACATCATATAAACAAAACATTAACCTTGCTGCCCTAAGCTCAAATTAGGATCAGCTTTACTGTTTAAAACAGGAGATAATACTGAACCTCACAGAAATGCATAAAAACACTTCACACCCAAAGATATTTGCTTAAAAACAACAAAACAAACCCTAGCCTATAACTGGACCTACTGTTTACTGTGACCAGAAAAATCCATAAAAATTACAGTAGCTATTACACATCCAGATTAGCCTACTGACAAAATTTCAAGTCATTTGGACAAGTATAACAGTCTACACAAAAATAACAAACAACCAGCCTTTTAAGCATTGGAAAATACTTAACACAGTGAAAAGTATCAAACAATAGATTTCCCAATTTTCTTAGCTTCTTTCCAACATAACATGGTCCAGAAAAAATATTCATGACCATATCCTTAACACATTAAGCATGGTGATTTTTGCAAGATTAAAGCATAAAAGGCACATTATACTAGACACCACATAAATAACAGTGCAACACCAGCAAACATATTTTTCTTAGGTTCTACTTCCCTAAACAAGATTAATGCATGTGGAATCACATTTTTAGCACATTCCTACAATTACTTATGCATTTATCAAGTTTGCAAGCAATTAACAATTTAAATATAACTGCACAGAAAAAGTATTCCAAAAGTACATTTTATATTTTTCCTTGATAGAGCTCAGAAATACAAACATAACAAAATTTGGTTCACCCCAATTGGACACTCCTAACTCCAGATATGAATTTTGGAAGATTTTACACATTTTCTGGAAATTCATTTTATAAATCATAAAACCCAAACCCGATAGAAACTGCTACGTGCACCCGGCTCAGTGAACCAGAGGCGCACCCGAACGGCTGACTCGCGGGCCCCGGGGTCAACCCGACCATACGCGTCAGAGAGAGAGGCAGAGCCGCCGGCGCTGACCGGTGAGAGCTCGCCGACGGCGAGGTCTCCGGCGACGCCGAGGCTACCTACCGACTCGTGGCAACGAGACGAACCCAATGGACCAACTGCCGAGGGTCGTACCCCACCGGAGCGAGCTCGACGGTGGCAATGGCGGACGGCGGTGGTCCGGCGAGCTTGCGCCGGCCGATTCCGGCCGTTGCTCGCGCGGCTAAGCACCGTTCCGAGATTCTGGAACCCTAGCGGACCTATGTACGCGACGAATCGGACTATTGCGCACGGAAACTCACTGACCGCGCTCGCATGGCGGCACGGCGGCGAGCGGGTTCACAGCGAGCTCGGGTTCCGGCGAACCTACGGTGAGACCGGCCCATCCGACGGCCTAGACTGGATCTACAGCTAACGGAGACTCCTAGACGAGCAATGGAGAGAGAAGCTGACCCCGGCATCGCCCTCGTCGCGGAGGCCCGAGAGCTCGGCGCTGCTCCGGCAATGGCGCGGCGGCGAGAAAGGCCAAACCGTTATACCTTAGCTCGGCTGAGGTCGGCAACGGGTCGAGGATGAAGAGCAGAGCAAGGCGAAGCTACGGCGGAGGTGGAGCGGTCGGAGACGGCTCGATGACGGCGGATTTCACCGCGGCGATGCCGCGGCAGAAATGGCGACGGCGGAGGGGAAAACGGAGAGCAGAGGCGAGAGCGAGCGAGTGAGAGTGAGAGGAGCGTGCGGGGGACAGGATGGAGTGTCGCCTTTGGTTTATGCAGGGGCGCGGCAGGGCAACGACGGCGTACGGCGCCACCTGGCGCGCGATTCGTAACGGCGGCCGCGCGGCGACGACCTGCTGCCGAACTGAATCAGCTGGATTCAGTTCCTCTGAACCCGACTGAAACTCGATTTTTGCTCAAGCCATAACCCGTGATCCAGTGAGTGTTAGCCAAAACTTCACTAATATGGATTGAAGAGCTACATGAGTAGATCATTTGGTATTAAGACACTTTACTCTAGATCGGCCTGGATTGAGAGATACAGGTCGATGAACATGGGTACACCGAAACTGAAAACCAGTTTTAGACTTAGGAAAATTTTGAAACTTCAAAACAGCTCCAAATCTGCACTAATTCAACTTTTTTATCACCTTCCACCCATTTTCATGAGTTGACCCAAAAATAAAGTTTGTTGCTTATAAAATTCTACCCAACTTTGATTAAGGGTGCACTGACATGCAAAATCTCTAAAATGCCCTTCTTGTTTGGTCAAACAGAATAGCTTTTAGAGGGCTCTCTAGTCAACTATGAGCTAGTGGGGTATTTCGGGGATTTCACCAACATGAACATTGTTCCAAATGTTATCCCAAACATGTCTAAAGCATTTAGAATAGTAAACAAGCATCACATTTGCATGTTAACACATTTAGCATGTTATGGACATATAAACAAACATATAGCAATAAAAAGGAATCAATTCAAATCAAATGATGATGATGCATGGAATGACATGATCTATGCTTGATGACATGCAAATGCAAGTGTGAAAATAGTAACTAACACTAGGGTGTTATAGCCCTTTCCCCCTTAAAAGAATCTCGTTCCCGAGATTAGAGTTAATTACCATTGTTTATAGAAAGAAGGATAGACTTCCTTGAGATAGTCTTCTCGCTCCCAAGTCGCATCCCAATAACTTTGGTTGTTCCACACCACCTTATAGAATTTGATCACTCAGCTACGGGTGATTCTTTCTTTGTAATCTATTACTTCAATAGGCTTTTCTTCATAGGTCAAATCTGATTTCAACTTGATGCCACCAAAATCCACTTGTTCTTCCGGTACTCGTAAACATTTCTTGAGTTGGGATACATGAAACACATTGAAGATAGTGGACATGTGTGGTGGCGACCGTAACTTGTATGCTACTTTCCCACTTCTTTCCAGAATTTGAAAAGGACCTACAAACCTTGGAGCTAACTTTCGTTTCACTCCGAAGCGTTGTACGCCTTTCATAGGTGACACCTTCAAGTATACATAGTCACCCACTTCAAATTCCAATGGCCTTCTTCGCTTGTCCGCATAACTCTTTTGACGAGTTTGAGCGGCTTTGAGATGTGTTTGAATGGTATGCACTCTCTCTTTGGCCTCTTTCACAAAGTCAATCCCGTAATATCTCCTTTCGCCTGATTCAACCCAATTGAGAGGAGTTCTACATTTGCGCCCATATAAAGCTTCAAAAGGAGCCATTTGAATACTCTCTTGATAGCTATTATTGTATGAGAACTCGGCCAAAGGTAACCATTCTTCCCACGAACCTTTAGACGATAGAACACAAGCTCTCAACATATCTTCAAGAATTTGGTTTACCCTTTCAGTCTGACCAGAAGTTTGAGGATGATAAGCTGAGCTGTGAACCAAATTGGTTCCCAAACACTTGTGTAGATGCTCCCAGAAGCGGGCAATAAATTGCGGGCCTCTGTCGGAAACTATCGTCCTCGGCACACCATGTAACCGAAGTATCTGAGCAAAGTAGAGCTGTGCCAACTGATGAGGACGATCTGTAGTTCGAACTGGTAAGAAATGTGCAATCTTAGTCAATCGATCTACAATCACCCAAATAGAATCATGGCCTTTTTACGTTAGAGGTAACCCAGATATGAAATCCATGGTTATCTCATCCCATTTCCAACCTGGAACTAGTAACGGTTGCAATAGACCTGCTGGCTTAAGATGAATAGCCTTCACGCGACAACAGGTATCACACCTGGCCACATAAGCTGTAATTTCCTTCTTCATTTTGGTCCACCAGAACCTAGGTTTCAAATCTTGATACATCTTACTACTACCGGGGTGGATAGACAACTTGGACAAATGAGCTTCGTCCATAATCTGATTCCTCAACTCACGGTCTTTCGGTACTACCAATCGATCCTTGAACCACAATATACCTTTTTCATCTACTCGGAAATGAAGCATTTCTTGTTCTTTCATCTTCCTCTTGATATGATATATGCCGGGATCTGTTTTCTGACCTTCAATAATCTTGCTTTCCAAAGTACAACTGAGAGTAATATTATTCAACACCACTGGATGCACAAGATTGAATCCGTCTGCTAGCAAAGGCTGCAATGCATTGCAATGAGACTTTCGGCTCAAAGCATCAGCTACGACATTGGCCTTGCCCGGATGATAGTGTACTTCTAGATCATAGTCTTTGATCAACTTCAACCACCTTCTTTGCCTCATGTTCAACTCAGGCTGAGTGAAAATGTACTTGAGACTCTTGTGATCGGAATAGATATGACATTTGTGACCCATCAAATAGTGGCGCCAAATCTTCAATGCATGAACTACAGCGGCAAGTTCCAAATCATGAGTAGGATAGTTTTGCTCATGTTTTCTCAATTGACGCGAGGCATAAGCAATGACTCAACCTTCTTGCATGAGAACACATCCTAACCCAGTGCCACAAGTATCGCAGTACACATCAAAAGGCTTTTCAATATCAGGTTGTGCGAGAACTGGAGCAGTGGTCAACAACGTTCGCAAGGTGCGAAAAGCTGTTTCACACTCCTCACTCCACACAAACTTGGTATCTTTGTGCAATAACTTGGTCATAGGTTTAGCTATTTTAGAGAAATCTTGGATAAAACGGCGATAATACCCAGCTAATCCCAAAAAGCTACGAACCTCAGGCACATTTGTTGGTGACTCCCAATCCAACACCTGCTGAACTTTTGACGGATCTACAGAAATACCTTCAGCAGATAAGATATGTCCTAAAAAAGGTACCTTAGTCAACCAAAACTCGCACTTGCTGAACTTAGCATACAGCTTATGCTCCCTGAGTCTAGTCAAGACTATTCTCAAGTGTTCAGCATGATCCTCTAGGTTTTCAGAGTACACCAGAATATCGTCAATAAAGACTACCACGAACTTATCCAACTCAGGCATGAATACCAAATTTATTAGATACATGAAATGTGCAGGAGCATTGGTTAATCCAAAAGACATAACCAAATATTCATACAATCCATACCGAGTGGAGAAAGCCGTCTTGGGAATATCTTGTGGTCTGATCTTAATTTGATGATACCCAGATCTCAGATCAATCTTGGAGAAAACCTTAGCCTTGGACAATTGATCAAACAAGATATCAATACGAGGTAGAGGATACTTGTTCTTAATTGTCACAGCATTAAGTGGCCTATAGTCCACACACGTACGCAAAGTTTCATCCTTCTTCTTAACAAAGATTGCAGGACAACCCCACGGAGAAGAACTAGGGCGAATGAACCCTTTGTCCAATAACTCCTGGAGTTGTTTCTTGAGTTCAGCTAATTCATGAGGAGGCATTCTATATGGCCTTCGAGAAATAGGTGCCGTACCGGGAATAAGTTCTATTGCAAACTCCACATCTCGATCAGGAGGAAGTCCAGGTAGATCATCAGGAAAGACATCAGGAAACTCACACACTACAGGGATGCTCTGAAGTGTCACGGCCTCAACTGAGAAAGAGAGACTAAAAAGATCTCCCCTACGGGGCAGATGAACCTGAAAAGTGCCTTCACCTTGGGGTTCCTTTAGTGTCAACATCCGGTTAGGGACGTCCAACACCGCACCCCGCTTGTCCATCCAACTAACTCCCAAAATAACATCCAGACTCAACCCTGGTAGCACAATAAGACTACAGATGAAAACCCGATTACCAATCTCAATGGTCACATCCCCGACACCATGACGCGTACAAATTTCAGCCCCAGCTGAAGTTATCCGGAAACTATGGCTCAACTCAACAATTGGTAATGCATGCTTTTGTGCAAATGCTTGACTCACGAAAGAATGCGACGATCCTGAGTTGAACAAAACAATAGCAGGATGCTGATTCACAGAAAACATACCCGCAGTGACTGGTTCACCTTCCAAAAGTTCCTCAGCAGTAGTGTGATGCACACGACCCTGTCTGGGATGAGGACAATAACGAGCAAGATGCCCCTGTTGACCGCAGTTAAAGCATGGCCCCAGACCTTGGTTGGTTCTCACTTGAACGGCATTGCTTGGAGGAGCATTGTTCTTGTTCAAAGGCACTGTGAAACCTTTCTTGTAGCGTTGTGGCGCTGGCTGCTTCTTTGGAGGGGGTCTGAATTTTGCTCCAGGAACAGCCGGACGGTAAGCAGGGCGATTTGCCACCGCACGACTAGCTGCTGGAGTCCTTGACTGAGAAGAGCTTCCTTCAAATGGCCTCTTGCCTCCCTTGGAAGCAGTGTGCAAGTTGTTCTGTTTCTCTTGGATATAAGCTTCACTGATGAACTCGTTAAAAGTTGTGCGAGCGTTGTTCGCCAGAGTCTTCATAAGCTTGGTATTAAGACCTCTCTTGAAAGTTTCGATCTTCTTTTCATCTGTATCCACCATCCACGGGGCATACCTTGACAGATTGTTAAAGGCATGATGATACTGAGTGAGGGTCTTGGTACCCTGAATAAGCTGCATGAATTCATTGACCTTCATCTTGATCAAGCCTGCTGGAATGAAATGTCCCCTGAAATCCCTGGTGAACTGCTCCCAGGTGATATCAGCGACCACAGGGTAGGCGGTCTTGCGATTGGCCCACCATATTCCAGCTTGGCCTTGCAGCAACATAGCAGCAAAGCTAGCCTTCATGGTTTCAGTCAATCGCAGCACAGAGAATGACTGCTCAATAGTGTTTAACCACTCATCAGCTTCCAGCGGTTCAATGGCCTGCTTGAATACCGGAGGCTTAGTGTCCATGAAGTCCTTATAGTTACTGTACTGGTCCTCATCGTTTCCGCGGCGTCCATCTCGATTGCGATTGTGAGTGTTACTAGCAACCATCTGCTGCAGAATCGCTTGCTAAGTGTCCAAGAACTGAGCAAACATCTTCTCCTGGGTACGCGGTGGAGGAGGCGGCAACTCCTCATCTTCATGTTCATTCCCACCACCACTGGTTGACCCATGACGACGGGTATGAGGTGCCATCTGTAGCAACACACAACAACCATTGTTAAGTGTCAGTTATGCCAAAGAAAACCGAAAGATTATGCCCAAAAGATATCAATGATCATTTTTGATAACCAACAAACGACACAATAATTCAATAATCATCACACAACCGCACAATAACAAGGCGCAACCAAAAAGGGTTTCCAAACTGCATAAGTTACCATTACTTAATTAAAAGTTTGATGGTTCCAGCCCTGAACACACAGGGTTCTCTCATTACAATTCAGGTTCTACCCATTACACGACATTAAAGGTTTTCCCAATACAAAAGGGTGCCGATCATGGCAAGATCACTAGAAAGAGCCTAGTCATCGTGGTCACTGTCCATGCCGGACACGTTCCCACCATGGTCATCACTCTCGTCAATAGGCACGATCTCCTCGGGGTCTTCTTCCTCTTCTTCCTCACTTGCTTCACCATCATCAGCTGCAACGAAGATCTCAGGAGCAAACTCCGCTGCACCCGGAGGATGAAACGGATCAACACGGTTGTTCAGACGATGAACATCCTGCTGCAACTCCCAAACCTGCTGCTGACTAGCGCGCAACTCCTGCAGAAACCCATCGCGCTGACGTGTCAAGCTCATATTGCGATTGTCGAGCTGGCGGCGAAGATCTGCATTCTCCCTCTCAAGCACCTCGACACGGCGATCAGCTGCCAACAAAGCGCCGGTGCATCGTAACAACTCATTGCGACAGGCAGTGAGAGCTACCACCAAGTCATCTGAGCTACGACGAGCCATACGTGCCCACTCTTTAGCTTCTAACTTCTTCTCCACAGCATCATGCAGGGCTTCAACGCACTTCATCCAACCATCCCTAGTGGAATAATGCATCCTCAGGATAGCAAACATAGCACTCATAGAAGCACCCGTGCTATGAGCACGCTCATCCCTGCCTCGCTCCAAAGAAGCTTGGCTAGACTGAGCCCACTCACCCTGAGAAGCATCCACCCTGGGAAAAACTTTTGCTGGCCCCAAATCAGCTCTCTTGTTGAACCGGCTGCAAATATCCGTCAACACCTCGAAAGCTGCAAGCTGCGCACCATCCCTTGGCGTCCTCATGTCAACTTCCACCTTTATTCCTGGAAACGACCAGCCCCTTTCAAGCACAGGGATAGTCACCCAAACATCAAACCAAGGCTGCACCATGGTTTCCGCTGGCTTCCAAAAATACAGTGGTGGCTCTGCATATCCCACAGACTTCAACAACCTCCATAGCACAGTGGGTGTGCCAAACTGCTCCAGAAACTGACCACTCTGCGGCTCACCTTCAGCTGCCATCTGGTACATTACAACATCTTTCAGCATTTAGAATAAGATAGGGCAGCACAATTTTTATCATAGGGAAGGAAATAGTACAAATAGCTTGAGTTAATTTCATGATCATGATGCATGCACGTGCCAACGACCTCACACATAGTATATATTAACTAACGTTATAGTCGGTGGCATAACACGTGCTCTCATATACGTAACTAACCGTGCTATACGTTTCGCGTGGTTAGTGTACCTGCAGAAGATTCATTTCAGCCCAAATCCCAATGTATGCAGGGCAACAAGAAGCACTTTTTGCCGGAAATGTTCCCATGAACATTTGCGACCCCAAAAGTAATTACTCCACCTTACTTCCATAAGTACACATATGGATCACATGTACTCACTTCAGTAACCATAACACTCACCATCGATCGATGGTTGTTCGATCTTACACTCACATCTCACCTTACCTTAGGCGACGTGGTACATTGACCCATAAGAAGCAATAAGAAACCGACAGTTCATAATTATCCGCACGATAAAACCAAATGAACCACAAATAGAAACATGATGCAATTTCCCCCAAGTCAGTACTTACATAAGCCACCTAATTACCATATATATATAGGGCTATAGGACTTGGTCATTGGTACTCATAAGTTTTGCAAACACTTGATTTAAATCACCTATACACACTACCAGTTGGCAATTAGTTTGTAAAACTCAAAACTCTTTTAATTTTTAAATAGTCAAGTGACGGTATATGCTGAATTATGCTCTGGTACCAGCTGTCACAGAACCGACCAATTTATACGAGCACAAGTACAACGATCGCATTTTTAATCGCAATCCAGTCGCACTTGAGCCAATATAAACCCGGTAGTCCGGAAATCTCGAAGGATTTCAAACATTTCATACCCCAAGGATCATTCATTCAGCAATACCCAATCACATGACACATAAGTTCGCAACCGAATTTAAACATCAGAGTACAACATAGTCTTTTACACAAATATAGTAGTAGCGGAAGTCAACATAGTTTTACACCACAGAGTTCAAATACGAGTACCATCAAATGACCCTGTCACAGCATTCTTACAACATCTAAGGATAGATAATGACCCCGCCCTCGGGTCTAGTCTTCTTCGCCTGCAGGGGTGAAGCAATTCCTGCAATACGCGTAGTAGACTACACCATCTGCAACAATGGGAATAAAACCCTGGGTACTCAATTGTACTCAGCTAGACTTACCCGACAGGGAGTAAATAAAAAGACTCTCAAGGATATGCAAGGCTTATTTGGTGGAGCTCAGAGGGTAGCATCATTTTTGCATCAAAAGCATTACTACAGTAGATCCTCAACTTATTCCTTTTAATTGTGATAAGCTTCGATTTCAGTTAAGCTATTTACGAAGATTAGCCACTATACTAAGCATTCACTGAATATTATAGCAATCAATAGAACCATATGATTTTCGATATCCACAGATATCAACCTCATCTCACCATAATCATTATGTTCAAGTTATTAGCCTCTACCTCACCAGAAGATCAGTTCAGTTTCTCACTAACCAGGAGAGATGGCCATTTGAATCGATTGTACCAGCTGGCAAATATGCCAATCACAAACCCTGTCAGCCGAGCCACTGGCTTCTTGGGCCACCGTTAAATCTTTCTGAGATACAATATGTCGCGAGTTTGGCGGGGACCATATTCTCAGAGACCAACCCACTTCCAGGATGCATCAGGTCCCTGACCTGCCCTTAGTAAGATGGTGTCTCCGCACATACTTCCTACCTCCAGAATATGTCTGCCTAGTCGCACCAAGGCTCGGCTCAAAAGGAAATACTCGGCTTCACGGTCAGAACGACTTATCTGGCCAGCTATGTGACGGCGTCTTTCAATCTCAACTGATGTCTGGTGGCCTCAGTCCTAGTCGGCTGCAAGCAGCACCGAAGACGGCATGACCTCAACCATGTCATGCGGCTCCCCGCTACCTACCCTTGATTCTCTCATTAGACACTGTGGCATGGTGGCACATATAGTCCATCATGTGGAATCCAACCCCATCATCATGAGTAACCACCTATGCTCGCGAAGGACAGGAAATCCCTCGACTTCTACCGGTCTAAGCATGGCTAAGCATAAGATCGAACCCGTCCCCTTATCTAGTAATACTTCAGGATCAAGTATAAGTGGACAAGGTATAAATGCAGCAACGGTATCATATCAACTCCTATACTTAAGTGCACAATCATACGATTTAATAAAGACCAGTGCATTTGTAAAAAGAGTAGGTGGAGACTTAGGGATGCTCCGGGGCTTGCCTTTCACAAAGTTAGTAGGTTGGTGATCAGGGCACTCTGGAAGTTCAGCCTCTTCTTCCTGGCCTTCGGGAACCTCTGGCACTTCAATCTCCGGCGGAACTCCCTCCTCCGGTGGATCGAACTGCAATAGCGTCACGCCTCCCAGCGATCCTATATGCATGATATGCATATGTGAGAACTGAGAATGCACATGAAATGCAAGATAGAGATGCACAAATTAACCTATGATATGCAATCAGTTTAACAATCCACACTCATTTACTGAGTACGTGCATATTTCTTCTCTAGACAACTAACTCATACTCACCCTTCTTAAGCAAAGCATAGAACAATTTCTCATCCCGGGTGAGAGGTCTACAACTTGCACTTAATAATCAACATGCATCAACTAACCTACCACAACCAACTTATAATTAACAGGCATGAGCAACATCATATAAACAAAACATTAACCTTGCTACCCTAAGCTCAAATTAGGATCAGCTTTACTGTTTAAAACAGGTGATAATACTAAACCTCACAGAAATGCATAAAAACACTTCACACCCAAAGATATTTGCTTAAAAACAATAAAACAAACCCTAGCCTATAACTGGACCTACAGTTTACTGTGACCAAAAAAATCCATAAAAATTACAGTAGCTATTACACATCCAGATTAGCCTACTGACAAAATTTCAAGTCATTTGGACAAGTATAACAGTCTACACAAAAATAACAAACAACCAGCCTTTTAAGCAATGGAAAATACTTAACACAGTGAAAAGTATCAAACAACAGATTTCCCAATTTTTTTAGCTTCTTTCCAACATAACATGGTCCAGAAAAAATATTCATGACCATATCCTTAACACATTAAGCATGGTGATTTTTGCAAGATTAAAGCATAAAAGGCACATTATACTAGACATCCACATAAATAACAGTGCAACACCAGCAAACATATTTTTCTTAGGTTCTACTTCCCTAAACAAGATTAATGCATGTGGAATCACATTTTTAGCACATTCCTACAATTACTTATGCATTTATCAAGTTTGCAAGCAATTAACAATTTAAATATAACTGCACAGAAAAAGTATTCCAAAAGTACATTTTATATTTTTCCTTGATAGAGCTCAGAAATACAAACATAACAAAATTTGGTTCACCCCAATTGGACACTCCTAACTCCAGATATGAATTTTGGAAGATTTTACACATTTTCTGGAAATTCATTTTATAAATCATAAAACCCAAACCCGATAGAAACTGCTACGTGCACCCGGCTCAGTGAACCAGAGGCGCACCCGAACGGCTGACTCGCGGGCCCCGGGGTCAACCCGACCCTACACGTCAGAGAGAGAGGCAGAGCCGCCGGCGCTGACCGGCGAGAGCTCGCCGACGGCGAGGTCCCCGGCGACGCCGAGGCTACCTATCGACTCGTGGCAACGAGACGAACCCAATGGACCAACTGCCGAGGGTCGTACCCCACCGGAGCGAGCTCGACGGTGGCAATGGCGGACGGCGGTGGTCCGGCGAGCTTGCGCCGGCCAATTCCGGCCGTTGCTCGCGCGGCTAAGCACCGTTCCGAGATCCTGGAACCCTAGCGGACCTATGTACGCGACGAATCGGACTATTGCGCACGGAAACTCACTGACCGCGCTCGCATGGCAGCACGGCGGCGAGCGGGTTCACAGCGAGCTCGGGTTCCGGCGAACCTACGGTGAGACCGGCCCATCCGACGGCCTAGACTGGATCTACAGCCAACGGAGACTTCTAGACGAGCAATGGAGAGAGAAGCTGACCCCGGCATCGCCCTCGTCGCGGAGACCCGAGAGCTCGGCGGTGCTCCGGCAATGGCGCGGCGGCGAGAAAGGCCAAACCGTTATACCTTAGCTCGGCTGAGGTCGGCAACGGGTCGAGGATGAAGAGCAGAGCAAGGCGAAGCTACGGCGGAGGTGGAGCGGTCGGAGACGGCTCGATGACGGCGGATTTCACCGCGGCGACGCCGCGGCGGAAATGGCGACGGCGGAGGGGAAAACGGAGAGCAGAGGCGAGAGCGAGCAAGTGAGAGTGAGAGGAGCGTGCGGGGGACAGGATGGAGTGTCGCCTTTGGTTTATGCAGGGGCGCGGCAGGGCAACGACGGCGTACGGCGCCACCTGGCGCGCGATTCCTAACGGCGGCCGCGCGGCGACGACCGGCTGCCGAACTGAATCAGCTGGATTCAGTTCCTCTGAACCCGACTGAAACTCGATTTTTGCTCAAGCCATAACCCGTGATCCAGTGAGTGTTAGCCAAAACTTCACTAATATGGATTGAAGAGCTACATGAGTAGATCATTTGGTATTAAGACACTTTACTCTAGATCGGCCTGGATTGAGAGATACAGGTCGATGAACATGGGTACACCGAAACTGAAAACCAGTTTTAGACTTAGGAAAATTTTGAAACTTCAAAACAGCTCCAAATCTGCACTAATTCAACTTTTTTATCACCTTCCACCCATTTTCATGAGTTGACCCAAAAATAAAGTTTGTTGCTTATAAAATTCTACACAACTTTGATTAAGGGTGCACTGACATGCAAAATCTCTAAAATGCCCTTCTTGTTTGGTCAAACAGAATAGCTTTTAGAGGGCTCTCTAGTCAACTATGAGCTAGAGGGGTATTTTGGGGATTTCACCAACATGAACATTGTTCCAAATGTTATCCCAAACATGTCTAAAGCATTTAGAACAGTAAACAAGCATCACATTTGCATGTTAACACATTTAGCATGTTATGGACATATAAACAAACATATAGCAATAAAAAGGAATCAATTCAAATCAAATGATGATGATGCATGGAATGACATGATCTATGCTTGATGACATGCAAATGCAAGTGTGAAAATAGTAACTAACACTAGGGTGTTACAGCGTAGGCTGGTATTGAGTGGGATATGAAGGTATCGGTTCGACATTCCGTCACGAGTTTTGAGATACACCCCTCCGGCAACTCGGGAACCCACACCAGTTGACTTCACGAGCATGAATATATGTCGAAACAGATTGAAATAGGGGAGAATACCAAGGAAAGCTTCGCAGAAGTGGATAAAGATAGAAACTTGGAAGATAGAGTTGGGATGCAAGTGGCACAGCGAGATCACTAGTAATCAAGAAGCTTTCACAAGAACGGATGGCAAGGCACACCAAATCTGTGAAGAAAGTAATCAGTAAATACATTCATTTCACCAGTACCGGGCATAGGGTACGGATCCCCTCCTGAAAGCCTCCACCCGGCAATGGCACGATCTGGTAGCAGTCCTTTCACCACCAACCCCAGAATGGCCTTCTCCGTCATCGTGGAGGGTTGCCATTCGTTGTCCATACAGAACTCCCCAGGTTGGGCTCCTTCGCTTTCTTTGGAGGCACGCGTGTGCTCTTCCTAGGACCCATTTCTTTGAAATCTTTGGAGATTTTGGGTGGCAGAAGGATGAATCGAAGAACTCTTCAAGGAATTGGAATTTGGCTTAAGGAATCCCGAAACCCTAGATGGCGGCGGCTAGGGCAGGCTGGAGCAGTTGGTTGTTCAATTGAGTATCGAACGGATTTGTGGAGAAGGCGAATCATTTCCACTTCGTCCGAAGCCCTTCAAAAAGAGCGGTGCGTCGTTTCGAATACCCACACATAGGGTGGTTGGTCGTTTCCATCGTCAAGATTTTTCGAGCAGTGAATGGCTCGGGGGCTTCGTCACTTCATCAAGTGTTTCCGAGCAGCAGACCAGCTCGGGGACTTCGTCGTCCCGTCAAGCGTTTCCGAGCAGCAGATCTGCTCGGGGATTTCATCGTCTCGCCAAACATCTTCGAACAATAAAAGCAGCTTGGCTATTTCATCGTTTTCGCCAAGTGTTTCTAATACTGGATGTGTTCCGGTGACTATCGGCAATTCGTTTTCAACATCATCGGGTAGGATCTTTTATTGAAGAATAAATGGAGAACAATCATACAAGAAGAGTACAATCTAGATTTTCTTAATATCGTTCTACTCCGACCTCCATTATCATCTCCAGTTTTAACGAAAGACTTCCAAGAGCTGAAGAAGGGGTAATATATACACAGCATCTTCACGTCATCGCGTCGAATACATTCATGATCTGATAGCAACAGTATACAATATGGGAGATAACCTGGAGGGGTAAAGGAGTGGAAAGAAAGGGGTTCGCAGTAGACGATGAAGCTGCTCGGTGACGGATGGGTAACATTGGCCATCAGTCTACAATCTGGTTAAAAACCAAACCTTGAAGAACTGGTTGACCCATAGTGAAGAAGAATCCTGTGAAGACCTCATATGGAATTATGAGAGTGATTTGCATCACAAGATTTCTTCAAACTGCATGACCAAGCGGCAAGACTGCTACTAACAATAGGATCAGCCTACAGCTGGTCCCTATCACAAGATTTCTTCAAACTACAAAGGAAATGTAGCATAATTGCCTGGAGGACGCTCAACCTCACACACTGACAAAGCCATAAACGAGAAGGAACAGGAAGAGAGGTTGTTCAGTGCTAGGTGCAAGGAAAATATGCAGTGTGGTTATTTATAAGCAGATGGGAAGCTGAACAGCCACCTGCCATCTCTCAACCTACCAAGACAATAAATGCAGGGCATTCAATGGGGCAGTTACCAACCAGCCAGTAAAGGCATTTGCAATAAATGGGTCAGCTACTTTGTGAGATAGTAGCTAGAGAAGGAAGATGAATGGGTCAAGGGATTCCATTTTCTTCGTCTGTCTGGAGACTTCATCGCATCGCTAGGCGTTTCCGAGCGCCAAGGCTGCTCGGGGACTTTGTCATATCGTCAGGCGTTTTCGAGCACCAAAGCTGCTCGGGGACTTCGTCGCCTCGTCAAGTGTTTCCGAGCGCCAAGGCTGCTCGGGGACTTCGTCGCATCGCCAGGCGTTTCCGAGCACCAAAGCTGCTCGGGGACTCCATCGCCTCGTCAAGCGTTTCCGAGCACCAGGGCTGCTCGGGGACTTCGTCGCTTCGCCAAGCATTTTCGAGCACCAAAGCTGCTCGGGGACTTCGTCGCCTCACCAAGCGTTTCCGAGCACCAAAGCTGCTCGGGGACTTCGTCGCATTGCCAGGCATTTCCGAGCACCAAAGCTGCTCGAGGACTTTGTCGCCTCGTCAAGCGTTTCCGAGCACGAAAGCTGTTCGGGGACTTCGTCGCCTCGCCAAGCGTTTCCGAGCACCAAAGCTGATCGGGGACTACGTCGCCTCACCAAGCGTTTCCGAGCACCAAAGCTGCTTGGGGACTTCGTCGCCTTGGCAAGCGATCCCGAGCACCAAAGCTGTTCGGGGATTTCGTTGTCTTCATCAGGCGTTTCTAAGCACAGGAAGTGCTCCGGGATTTTTATCAATACCCCTCGTGATTACAAAAGAATCGAAGACTATGACCCTGAAACTACATGCCTGCATCACCTACTATCAGGCTCGGGGACTAAGTGAATACACTTCTCCTAGCGGTGAAGGTCTTGATTCCAAGGAACCAAAAGTGGATACACTTCACCAAAGAGAAGGTTCTTCAAAAAAATTTCTGAGCTCCTTACATCCATCTGGTCAAGGCAACTTTGAAGATTTGCACCTCCCGACAAATGCAAGGTGCTCGGGGACTAGCTGTGGGGGTATAGACCCATATACCCGCATGGCAGAACATGGGCCAAGTCTTTCGATCAAGCCCAGACTGCCAAGGACGCGTCGTCTATATGATCTCCTGAAGATCATGCATATCCACCGAAGACTTGATGGACAAGGAAACAGCTTTCGTAGTATCTAGCCGATTAGTTTCCTTAACCAGTTAGGATTTTAATCTATCATGTATGGTAAGAACCGACTTGTAACCCTGCCCCCCAAACTATATAAGGCGGGCAGGGGACCCCGTCAACTCAGATCATCTCATAGCAATACAATACAGCAACACACAGGACGTAGGGTATTACGCCTAGCGGCGTCCTGAACCTGTATAAACCTCGTGTCCCATGCTTCCAGCGTAGCCCTTGCTCGTCTCAGGCGCACCTTCACCAATCAATCTACTACCTTGGGCATACCCATTGGTAGACTATCGCCGGTATTCCGTCAACAGGGGTAGACCCCCTCCAGAAGACCAATTCATTCCTCCTGCTTCATTCGTCAAGAGTAGAGAGAAGTTATTATTTCCAGAGATTAGAAATAGGGCTCTAGTTCTTCAAGTTCATAGTTTAGACGTCTAGCAAGGTTCAAGTAGAGTTGGGCGCCATGCTCGGGATTCCAGATCCGTTCGTCTAGAGATCGATAATCTTATCTTGTATCTCATTATGACTTTGCTTATTTTAATATATTGCTACTTATTCAGTTCTTAGTTTATTCTAGTTGCATATTCGATATAGTTGTGATTGGTGATGATTATTGTCATTTGATCGTAAAGCGCCTAATTTAGTACTCGAGTGAGTTAGGTGGTATACATTATGTAGACGTGGTGTCTAGATATATTGTGTACCTACGGAGGCACCCTGACGTGCCAGGTCGTGTGGTAGTCCGCGTAGGTGACAGCTGCGTTGGTTCCTCTGTGCTTGTCACACCCAATTTTAAGGATAAAATTGAATGCATAACCTTATGTGCGCCCCAGGATCAGTCACCACACATAAGCCGACAAATACAAGGTAATATCAAAAGGCAATGATCAAATACATAACGTAGTAATAATTAAAATAGAACCTTTAAGAAGCAAACAGCGAAAAGACACTCCGATCTTCGCGTGTAGACGCCAACTCCACAGGGACACAGCTGACTGGTTGACCACAAGCCTAACACCTCCAACTCTAGCAATCTGAAAACCACCTAGGGTGTGGGGGGAATAGCAAGGGTGAGTCCATGTCGAACTCCGCAAGTAAAGCAATAAGGTAGTATAGATCTCATAAACTCATGATCAATGTAACATAAATAATGTAGAGCATAAAACGGTAAAAATAAGCATGTTAGCAATCAAAAGTCACCATCTTAAATGTAAGGATTCCAAGGCCGCTCGTGTCCTTGAGCAAGGCTAGTATACCAGTTTAATAAACTCTGCGCAGAGGTGTACACTTTCACTGTGAGCCGTGATTTACCCTTTTGCCCGAGGTGATCAGCCTCTTAGCCCACTACCAAGGAAGGCCGACAGGGTTCACTATGAAGCCTTTCAAAGGTTCGTCTAACACGTTAGGGCCGCGAGGTTTCCTCGGCAAGCAGATGTAGAGCCCCCCTTCCATATGGCACAAGGTCACGCAGGTTATACACATATGGACAGAGGCCGCACTATACCCGAGTCGTCAAAGCCCCTCTTGCGCCTTTCGGTAACCTCTAACATGCTAGAAAAGGTCCTCATACTGAGCTAAAACCAGATCCATATAGCCCTCACAGTTGTACTGTCAATCCCGGAGGTTCTCTTACAGACAAATCCTCAAGTTGCTAAAAAGTCATTTTTAACGTTTGTTGCTTAAACATTAATCAAGTCACAAGATCATAGTCACAAGAATAAATCCAAACTATACTTGCCTTGATCAAAGTGCTCTGGAGAACTTGGATCCTCCGTGTACTCTTGGTCACCAACGTATTGCTCACCGTCTGAACTCGATCATAAAATCACCACACAATCATCGAGGCAATCATACACGAAGCAAACAAGATATATATTAGAAACAGTACACCAACAGTAGAAAAAGATTGAAAAGTGTATAAAAATAATCTACGCTTCGCTACGATTCCAACGATATAAAGATCACGAAAATCGGAGTTCAAACGGGAAAGTTATGAAATAAACAAGTTTTACTTTAATAGAATAATAGATTAAATCTACTCTCGAATTTTAAAAGCTAAAAACATGAGTAACAGTAGCATCATTAGGTAGATTACGAAATGAATCTAACGAGACTTGAACGGATCAAATCGGAGCTAAAACGAATAAATATGGCCGAAATAAACTGAGTGGCAAATCTGTAAATATTGAAAACGCCTTTTGAATTAAAACTGAGGAAATACGTTCTCTAAATAGGAAAGCGTAATCTGAGAAATACGCCAAAGGACCGCGGGTTAGAACATTAAAAAGCTCAGGGGCTCTTTTGCAAGAGTGCCGGCGAAAGGGTATCTCTTCACTGTGAGCCGTTGGATCGGCCGTGGACGGCGCAGGTAGCTTGGGAAAAGAGGGGCGGCTCTGGTCGCCGGAGTCGGGCGGCGCCCGGCCGATTCCTCGCCGGCAAGATGGCCGGAGATAGCGTTTTCAGGGCTAGGAAGCTCGGCACACCTCGGGATCTGGTCGGGAAGCAAGAGGAGCTCAAGCCAAACCTATCTATGGTTTCGGTTGCCACAGAGGTAGCTCGGGGAGGATGCGGCGAGCTAGGTGGCGGAACTATGGCGGCGGCGAAGCTTGGCATCATGGCTATAGTGCACAAAACCGAGGGTGAAGGGGTCCGGAAGGTCCCTGACCTTGCTGCGAAGCTTGGAGAACAACCAATTTCGACGGAGAAGTCTTCCCGAGGAGAAATCGACGGCGGCGCGGCGGAGCTCGGGGCGACGGCGGAGCTCGGGGCGGCGGCTAGGCAAGATCGGAGGGCGTGGCTTGCTCGGGAACTTGTGGGGAGGGACGGCAGGGCTCGGCCGACCTATATAGGGGCGCGAGGGAGGCATAGGAGATCCGGACTCGTCCGAGGATCCCGGCGGCGGAAAGCTTCGAGCAGCGGCGGCTCTGTTCGCACGAGGGCAGGAAGAGGCAATGCCGCTAGGGCTGGATGGCGGCAAATAGGGGCCCGCCTGGACTTATATAGTCCCGAGGCGATGGGATAGGGGAGTTGAGTTCGCCTCGGATATAGGAGATCGAATCGAGGGCGGCAAGCGACGAACTCGCTCTGTTCGTTCTCGCGTCGGACTCTCGGCGCGGCGACGAACTCGCCTTCGGCCGTTTTCTTTCTTGCCCGCGTCGGACTCTCGGCGAGCAGCAGAGGGAAACAGGGGAGGGGCTGTCAAGGGAGGTCCCACTGGTCGGTAGCACCGAGCGCTGGGGTCGGGCTGGCAGTCACGGCAGAGGGATGCTCCGCGCGCGCGTGCTCGGTCGCAGCGTGGCTCTCTGCTTTGGGCGCCCCGGGGAGAAGAAAGGAAGGAGGAGAAGAGGGACTGCCCTATGGGGCCCGCCTGTCATCCAAAGATGGGAAGAGGGGGCGCTCAGCTTGCTGCACCGGCTGGCTGGCTAGTTAGCTGGGCCTCGGCCCAAGTTAGCAAGGGAGGGGGCAGGCCGAAAGGAAGAGGAGGACTAGGCCCTCGGGCCAAAATCAGAGAGGGGAGAGTTTTTCCTTTTTTTCCCTTTTCTATTTTCTAATTTCATTTTCCAAAAGGATTTTCAAATTGGGTTTTGAAATATTTGAAAAAAATTCAAGTAAGCTACAACAGTACAAAGAAGAAATGCTCCAACATGAATGCATCATACATGTGTATGACCTAGGTTTGATTTTATATTTGAGAAAAATTATTTTTTCCCTATATTGGAATGATCAACTAATTACATAATTAAATAAATTTCCACTATTTAAAAGAATGCAATTTTCGGGTGTTACAGTACTCTACCCCCTGTACGTAGGACGAGCAGAGCGCGGTCACGAAGGAGGTGACCCTTGTGTCTTAATATCCTCATTAGATGATGCTCCTTATGTTGTTTTCTGATTTGATTATGCTATAGATGAAAATGTGTAATGTGGTGTAGGCTGTAGACTTGTATTTAGTAATTACCTAGATGAAAATGTATAATCTGGAGATTATCTTACTACATTAGTGAGTCTCTATATTCTATCTGGAATACCATTTATCTCATTTACTCAGTTATCATTTACCATTTATCATTGACTTATTTATCGCTAAAGTACTAGAGTTATGGGTTATCATAGGTCTGCACATTTATCTTTCCAATCATTATAGTAGATTATCCTAATGAGTAGAATGCCCCTTTATCCTTTTGGCACAAAATAAATCAACGATACTCGGAATACTTACCGGGTGAAGTTCTACAATGGAAGAATTATCTGTGCGCTTGCGGATATATTCTATAGTATTATTTTTAGGAGGCAAGTGAAGATTATTTTACCTTTGGTTTTTGGCATCATGCGAGGGATGACAACT
The DNA here is from genome assembly GCA_038502445.1 of Eremochloa ophiuroides. Classification (NCBI taxonomy): domain Eukaryota; kingdom Viridiplantae; phylum Streptophyta; class Magnoliopsida; order Poales; family Poaceae; genus Eremochloa; species Eremochloa ophiuroides. The sequence goes on from JAHLJS010000001.1 coordinate 49,159,153, forward strand.
TAATGTGAAGTGATGTTAAAAATACCAACAAGCATTTCTGGCGCCGTTGCCGGGGATGGCAATTGCATTCATTAGGATAATTTATTGAGTTCGTTGATTTTATTCGCCAGGATATTTATTCTAGAATTTCATATAGGAGAGTTCTTCATAGATAATATTATAGAAAAACATAAAAAAACTATAGACATAAATACTTAGAGATAACCATAACCTTTTGCTTTAGCAGACTTACCGTGTTTTGTTTATTTAAATATCTTATATAGGGTAATTGCAGGATTGGTTGTGTACTTTAACTCTTATCAATCAGGAACAACCATAGGAAGAAGGGTCTTACATTATTTTGTGAAGCCATGGCTGAGAAGACTCTACGTGAATTCTCTGTCCCAAGCACTGAGAATATTCGCGTTGGGCCAACTTTTAACATTGGAGATCATGATTACGAGATCAAGCCAAGCCTCATTAAAATGGTGCAAGCTATCACATTTACTGGAAAGAAAGATGAAGATGCAAGTGTCCATCTGCAGAATTTCCTGGAGATTGGCAACACCATCAACATCAAAGGCATTCCTCAAGACGTCGTGCTACTTCGTTTGTTTTCATTCTCATTGGAAGGAAAAGCGAAGCAGTGGTTTTATCAGATAAAGATCGAGTCAAGACATGGGTAGAATGTTCAAAAGCTTTCCTAGAAAAGTTTTTCCTAGTAGGCAAAACCAATGCTCTACAAGGAAATTTCAGAATTTTGTCAGCAGAAAGGTGAATCTATTCCAGAAGCCTGAGAACGTTTCAAGATTACATATTAGATTGTCCCATCATGGAATGGAAAAGTGGTTGCTCATGCAAACATTTTATCACAGACTAACTCAAAGGTCACGTGAGTAGCTAGATGCCACTGCTGAAGGATCATTTATGTCACTCACCCCTGGAAGAGCTGAAGATATTATGGCAAAGATAGCAGAAAATCAGAATTGGACAAACAGCACTCAGACATGCCATAAGAGTGAAGAAGTTCTAGAGAAGTGTGTGTTCACTGTCAACCAAGATGGATGTACTGTTGAACTGGTTAGAGCAAAGAGCCAATCATAAAAGAAATCGTCAAGCTATTCAAGATGCATTCAATCCCTAGAATCAATATGAAGGATCTTTAGAAATTGAGTTTGCAAATCCACCAGAAGATATTAGTACAGTCTCAAGTCTAATTCTCAGAAGCAAGGATGGAATCAACCTCAGTCAACCAATCAAGGTAAGTACCAGGGCCAATTATAATTCTTCAAATCAGAGACAACCACCCTTGAGAGAATTAATATTAGAACAAGGTAGGATTAATGAAAGTATTTATAAGAAGCTTGCTTTTAATGATAAAGTTTTAGAAGGAATTAATTCCAGTAAAAATCCGTAACTTTTTCATTCCTGTAGATTTTCTAGAACTTGACATGCAGGAAGAGAAGAAGATACCCCTCATCCTCGGGCGACCATTCCTAAACACTGCAAATGCAACCATCAACATCGGAGCTGGAGAGATCACATTCACCATCAATGGACAAGAAGAGCAATTCGCATTCAAGCCAAGATTGGAGCAATGCCAAACGTTGAAGTGTCATGAAGAAAAAGATGCAACAACATCTCCGACACTGGAGATGAATCATGAAGAATAATTCAATTCAATGGAGAAGTCGAATTGGCGGACTCAAAAACCCCGAACCATCGCCGGGAGGTAACTCGGTAGTTATCGGTAACTTAATTCTTGCATTGAAATTTGCATATTTACTTTCTCATAAATAGCATTATTAAAAAGAAAATAAAAATAAGCATAGCATGATTAAAGCTTAAGCCCCATGTGATTATTACTAACGAAGTGTTAAACCCCCGTCGGTGAAATTTAGTGTGGTGGGCAGAAAATTATAAAAAGACCATCATTAGAATTCTATTTTTTCATAGATTCATAAAAGTAATTTAGTTTTTCATTCTTGTGTCATTATACAGTATAAATACAGGAAACATGTGGGACCCACCATCATCACATCAAGTCACATCATGCATTATCATCAACCACCACCTTTCACTATCATCCAAACTCCATGCATGCACTACCCAACATTTATTCATTCACCAGAGAAAAGCAATCACATGCATTTGGAAGTAGATGAAGGTGGTGTCGACATTTTCAAAAGTTGAGAGCCAGAGCACACCAATTGGAGCCAGCCGGCCCCAAGCCCACGCTGGCCGGCGCCCCTCCTCCACTTCTCTACCTCTCCTTTCTTTTATTCACTCACTCACTCACATACACTCCAGAGACAACATAGCTACATTGCCTTGCTGCTCCTGATTACAGAATCTCATAATCCTATCATTTGGTTCAAGTTAAGCAAGGAAAGGGGTAGAGAAGAAGATTAGCAAGAAGTCCTAGAAGAGAGATCACCACTTTTATTCCTTCTCTCCGCTTGTTCTTGCTTGTTCTTGTTTTGTTCTTGTGTTCTTGTTCGTTCTTGCCATGTTCTTCGTGTTCTTCATTTTTCAGGCGAGATGAGCAATAAAATGAAAGGTGCTATTCGATCCCTTGGAAGAGCCTTCTTATGCCGCACAACACGAAGTAATCATCATCACAAGTGCCATCGTTCGTCGGCTCCGACATGAATATCGATCCTCCGTCACCCTTCACGTATGATAATCCGTCATCCTCTTCCAACCGGAAGAGAGGTATGAGCTCACAAGCATAATTAAAATTTCATTACCAACTAGACTGCAGAGGGAGATATTAAATGTGGTTAAAATGAGGAATTACGCATACTCCAATTTTGATGCCACTTTGCTCCATAAAACCGGAATGGATTCCGAGTTTGAGCTTATTTTTAGAAATGTTGGATGGGAAAATGCAAGGCAAATTAATGAGCAGAGTAGCAAGTTACTCACTATAGAATTTTTAGCACCCTAGACTTTGATGATGATGAGGTTAATTTTAGAATATTTAATAAACCATTCACCCTCTCATGAAAAACTCTTAGTTTAGCACTAGGATTCAATAATCAGTGTGTGGTCAATATAGCTGAAACTCTCCAAGACTTTGATAAAGGTGATTTTTGGGAGAGTATCACTGCAAAGAAAACTGAAAGAAAACAAAAATATACTACTGAAGAAGTTCATCACCCCCACACTGAGATTCATGCTTAAATGGCTAGCTTTTATATTCTTTTCTAGAGAGGAGTTAAATACTAATTAAACAGATGAGCTGCATTGTTATATATATGATTAAAAAGATGAAGGTCACCTATTAAAATGATGTTGAATTATTGGAGAACTGTCCCTTCCATGAAAAAGTGCAGTATTTATTTTACTTCCTGGATTACACGTTTAGCTGTAGAGCTAAGTTTATTATCAAATGCTTCACTTGTTATATTTCTCATGCCCGCAGAATTATTAGCTATGATTTTTTTCTTTCGTGCTCACATGCTCAAACGCTGAAATAATAAAATAGTTATGATTTATAAAAATTATGACAATGAGTACGAACTGCCAGACAGGGAGTTAGGAATTTATTCTGTTCAGAATTTTATTTTTCTAGCTATTAGAGCTAATGTTGGCAGGTGTCCGTCTGCGCGCATCAACAAGGCACCGAGAACTAATTTTACTGGAGCTGACCCAGCACCATCTGGGCCAGCTTATTCCCACTATGTTGATTTTGGTGAGCAGGTATCGACGCAGAGCCACGCCAGCAGTGGACCTCACATGCAGGATGGGAGGAACAGCCCACATTTCAGCAAGGAGAATCTTCGTCGGCAGCAGCAGCAGCGGGTTGGGAGCAACTGATTTTCAGAGAGGACGAGCATCTTTTTCTACACGCGGGAACACGGACTTCACCACTAGTGGACCGTATCCGTTCCACGCACCCCAGAAGATGACTATATCGGCTGCCTGAGCAGCACTTTACAACTACCGCTAATGATTTCCCAGCTTTATCTATGCGTCTTACTAACATGAACAGGGACAGAACACGATAAACGACACACTGCACCAGCACAAGCAATGGCAGCAGCAGGTCGACGACAGGTTCTACCAGCATGAACAATGGCAGCATAGCACGGACTAACGACTTGTTAGATCTATCAGGGACAGCAGTAGACGCAGAGCGGATTGGAGTATTTGATACATCAGATGGGATACCCGCCGCCACCTCCACCACATTACTGAGCACATCCAGCTTGGGGGAGATCCCCGCTAGGTGAGTACCTCTCACCTTTATATATGCTTCTTTATTTCAGTATTTAATTCAGTCTTTAATTCTGCCAATTTTTATATTGCTAAAAACAAGAAGAAAACAAATAAAAATTTATTTACCGCTTTCTTTAGTTATTGCATTAAATTTCTGCTTGCTTAAAAATAAAAATCCAAAAAATAATAGGTTGTATAATTAAGTTTGCTTTAAATACTGCATTCACTTGTCTTTAGAATAATTAGAACTTGAAGCTAGAGAAAAATCAAAGATATTTAAATTGTTTAAATATAATTTCCTGCAATTGCTTAGTGTTTAAATTTAAATTTTCCTACGAATTGCATGAAGTTTATCTACAATAAAAAATTTATTCTGAAACTTGATATCAGTGGGTAGCATAAGCTTTTCTAAGTAATTGACGGATATGATATAAGAAGGTTTGAGGTACTATTTATTTCATTTTGAGTGACACCTAAGCTCCAGACATTTCAAAATTAAATCAAAAGCAAATATAATAATTTATTCTGCTAATATGATTTAAGTACTATTCTGTTATGCATTCATGATTGAATTCACATGCACAAAAAGTTTTTCACTCTATGCACAACTCTCTCTTTAGAAGTCTAACAGAGTGTGGGTTATAAAATTAAAAGATGCCATACCAAAGAAGTATGTGCCTAAAAGATGCCATATCAAAAGGGTATATGCCAAAAAAAAAGAAAAAGAAAGAGAAGAACAATGGGTGCAAAGACACCCGCCTGTGAAAAAAATGGGTACAAAAGTTCCTGGGGAGATAGCCCACACTCTTCAGAAAGACGGAAAAGAGAGTAAAATGCATAGGAGTTCAAAAATGAAATTTAATCACATTCACACATTCAATCATGATGTATAGCTTAGTAGTCCTCTGCAATCTTATTAGTAGGCTCTCATTATTCCATAAATAAAAATTATATACTTATTCAAAAAATCTTGGAGCAATGGTTTGAAACAAAGGATGAAAGACTATGCTTGCTTGATTATTCTGTCTCTTAATTACCCAAGACTTAGTTTAAAAGCCCCGATTGAAAAGATAAGAATAAGTTTGAAGGTGGATTAATGAATTTCAATCCGGAAGAAGATTTATGTTTAACTATTTAAGTATTTGTTGGGATTTATACATTTTATGGAACCCTGAATAAATTATTTCAAGTCAACTTTGCTAAGGGACTAGCAAGACTTAGCTTGGGGGTATTTGACGGTCGTTAAGTACCAATTTTATACCGTCAACTAATGCCTAGGGAAGATCAATAATAGAAGCATAGGGGTTATTACTGACAATTCCACGAGTTTTGGTGAATTGTGTATTTTCCAGGGATTATTCCAGAAAGGCTTAAAAGAAGGATTAAAGTGCTTAATTACCACGAAACTTACCGTCATGGAACATCATCACGAAGACCCTGGAAGAGTCCAGAACACACCGAAGCGACTGGGGCCTGAACCCCACCAGGGTGGGGCCGGCCGGTGCCAGGGTGGGGCCGGCCGATGCCCCCCTTAGGGTTTCGGCCCAACTTCTGGAGTCTTCTTCCACCGCCTCTCTGGAGTCATCTGGGCCCTTTGTTCAAGTCGGTTTGATCCCACGGCGCACGTTCATCCCATCGGGCTATAAACAAAGGGGCAGACCCCCTCCCAGAACACCAATTCATTCCTCCTGCTTCATTCGTCAAGAGTAGACAGAAGTTAGGGTTTTCAAAGATTAGAAATAGGGCTCTAGTTCTTCAAGTTCATAGTTTAGGCATCTAGCAAGGTCCAAGTAGAGTTGGGCGCTACGCTTGGATTCCAGATCCGTTCGTCTGGAGATCAGTAATCTGTCTTGTATCTCATTATGACTTTGCTTTTATTTTAATATATTGCTACTTATTTAGTTCTTAGTTTATTCTAGTTGCATATTCGATATATTTGTGATTGGTGATTATTATGTCATTGATCGTAAAGCGCCTAATTCAGTACTCGAGTGAGTTAGGTGGTATACATTATGTAGACGTGGTGTCAAGATATATTGTGTACTTACAGAGGCACCCTGACGTGCCAGGTCATGTGGTAGTCCGCGTAGGTGACAGCTGCGTTGGTTCCTCTGTAGTCCACCCCCGTACGTAGGACGAGTAGAGCGTGGTCGCGAAGGGGTAACCCTTGTGTCTTAATATCCTCATTAGATGATGCGCCTTATGATGTTTTCTGAGTTAATTATGCTATAGATGAAAATGTGTAATGTGGCGTAGGCTGTAGACTTTGTATTTAGTAATTACATAGGTTTGCTTTACTTTAGCCGAATCTCAAGATTGTCTTACTACATTAGTGAGTCTCTATATTCTACCATTTACCTCATTTACTACTCAGTTATCATTACCATTTATATCATTGACTTATTTATTGCTAAAGCACTAGAGTTATGGGTTATCATAGGTCTGCACATTTATCTTTCCAATCATTATAGTAGATTATCCTAATGAGTAGAATGCCCCTTTATCCTTTTGGCAAAAATAAATCAACGATACTCGGAATACTTACCGGGTAAAGTCTACAATGGGAGAATTATCTGTGCGCTTGTGGATATATTCTATAGTATATTTTTTTAGGATGCAGTGAAGATTATTTTACCTTTGGTTTTTGACATCATGTTAGGGATGCACTTAATGTGAAGTGATGTTAAAAACCAACAGACCTTATTTGATCTAGGTAGAGAATTAGTCATATTCTTTGATCAAGATCACGTACACATTCCACCTATGTATTACTTCTACATTGGAAGTATACATCTATGCTCCATACACCAATTGAGACAACCAGCCAAATCAACCTTTGTCCTTTTAATAGATGGGGAGCATAGGTTACTGAAAAAAAGAAGAGAGCAAGTGCTCAAGAAAAACAAAAGAGGACAATTGTCCCATGGGCAGGTGCCCATATATCTATGCTTCATTTTAAAAAAACTATATATTCAGTAACCATGCTCTCCACTGTCTAAGGCAAAGAAATAAGTCTCAAGGAGCCCACCAAATAATTTATACCTGCACTTCTTGATCATCTTATATGACTTGTTGTTCCCTGTGATCTAAGAGCCTAATCTTGCAATATATTCAATTCAAGTATGCTTTTGCTCCAATCCTATAAACCTACATAAGCTTTAGGATAGACATGAAAAAGCTCTCTTGAGCTCTTGTGAGGTCTATCACACACAAAGGAGTGGTTGAGAGTACCATTAAGGAACCAAGCAAGATTTTTCCTTTCAAAAAGATAAAAATTCTCTAGTGAATGGTCTCAATCTACCAAAGTAAGGATGAAGTATCTACTTTATTATGCTATCTTGTTTCTGCATAACCCAGGGTGAAAAGCTAAAAGCCCCACATAGTTAAGACATAAGATGAATTTCTGAACCATGCTCAATACTAGAATAGTGTTGATTTATACATAAGATCTATGTAAATTATTACATTGAAGTTCTCAATCCAACATTGCTATGTTAAAATCACATCTTTGCTTGAGGACAAGCAAAAGGTTAGCTTGGAGGAGTTTGTGTTGACGGTCGTTAACATCCTATTTTACCGTCAATATTTCACCCATAATAAAGGTAAAACACATGAAATGTAAAGACTCACCTTGAAACTTACCTATTCCACATGTCCTTGGAGAATCTTGTGTATGCAGGAAAAATGGAGAAAACAAGCAAAACGAAGCATACCAAGACACATCAGCACCTCAGCTACCACATGGGAGCCAAGAGAGGGGCGCCCGTCCCCTACATTGGGCGCCCGCCCTATGAATTGCGAAATGGGCATGCCACCTTAGCGATCCATGTGCCATCCTCCAGAATGGCCTATGGCACGTTGAAATAAACATCAACGGCTCAGAAACAAAACACAGGGATCCGGTGGCCCTACCAATAGGGCACCTGCCCTGTCCAAACCGGATGCCACGTCCACAATCTGAGGGAATGGTGTCTAAGAGTCATCCAAGCCATCAAATGAAGTCGGTTTTCATCCAACGGTGATCAAGAGATGTGCCATGGATCGAAGGACCCACATGTCATCCTCCCGGTGTTGCAAACCGCCAATCCTGAGTTCCAACCGACCTTGCAACCACCCTTGTGGGTGAAGGAGGGCCGTAGGATGCAAGACGGTGCATCTAGGGGGCGCCTGCCCCCTAGAAGGGAGCCTGCCCTGCTTCTTCGTGCCACCTACTTCCAGGACCCGACAAGTACCCCTGAGCACTCCTACACTATAAATTGGACTTGATTCCTCACTTGTAAGCAGAAACACCACTAGCAAATCACTAGAGATTCAGCTCATAGTCAGTAGTAGCTCCTCTCTCTGTCTAGCGAAGCTCTGCTCTTAGGAATAGAGCTATCTAGAGAAGAGTAGAATAGTGAGAGAAGTCGGGAGAAGGAGGAAGTCTGTGAGGAGCCGGGCTTGTCGGCGACCTTGTTGACGGTGGATATACCATATCTACACATTTAAACACCGTCAACAGGCCTCGGATTCAAGGGAATAAACATAACATGAGCATATTTTATCAATAATGAGTTCCACTTGTACTCTTAGCTTGTGAATGCAGGGAAGATCAAAACAGGACAAAATGCAGCAGCTGGGGCTCACATATGTGGTTCGGCCGAACCACATATGGAGGCACCAGACAACCACATTCCAATACATGACACAAGGGACCACATGGAAGAGATC